>CM076584.1:639131695-639546289 GCA_034641835.2 Pinus albicaulis | reverse complement strand
AAAAAATAATCTTCTCCCGGTCGGAAAATTCATGGACCGAGAAGTATCCTTCTAATAGATTAAACCATCTATCTATGGAATCTACATCTATTTGACCCTCAAATATGGGAATATCAAAATTTACTTGTACCTTAAAAGGATTCGCACCTCCAGAGTGGCTGCTGGATGCAGATGCGCCGCCGGTGGGCAACCATTGAAGGATCTGGGCAAAGTGTAATGTTCCAAAATGGAAATTAGCAGTTTTTACACCACGTAAATGTTCCTTTGTCGGAAATATGAACAAGGCTATGTCAGAGATGAACTGAGAGGGATTTTACCAGTTATTTCACCTCTAAAGCGAGGATGAGAACCGGAGGCTATATGGCCCTTCCTCAGACTCTGCCTATAGCTATGCAAATATTTCTTCCTCGGGAAGATCTTGATCAAAAGAGATGAGCTACAGCAACACCTGAACTTCAATAATGAAAAGCAATGAAATAATACATCATAATGCATAAGAAGAGTGCATGTCTGATATAGAAATTAGAAACAAAAAATAATATACAAATCTTGAGGAAGAACCCTCTCAAGATAGCCTCAATCAAGAATATACATGTAAACTCAAGACTACATTGCTACATATTGCTGCCCTAGCCATGACTGCATAGTTACATGAGGAGACTGCAACACATAATATGAAAATATGATGATATATCATCATCAGCTCAATAAATGAGGGGGAGAAAGCTCTCAACCCTTGAAAATAAATAACTAACAATCCTTATAAGGATTGGCTACAATACATGTACAAAATGATAAAATACAAAAATGCTAGAGTTGCAGTGTAGCTGCTACAACTCAATAGTAACACATGAATGGATAAGGGAAAGAATGTTGTGAACAATATAGCAACCTCATCCAATTATCTTCTAAGTGAAAGGCTACCCCTTTCATTGAATATTACACTCTCCAATCCCCATGATGAATCCTCCTACAAATGCCCTCTGAAAATAACATTGTAAGAGGGAGTGATTGCGCTAGGGCTGAGATGAAACACTTGGCCCAATGCAAAAATCTGCAATATAGCTCCAGAAATCTCCTTTTCTGATCTCCTAGATAAAGAGAGGGATCCTCCTCTACAAAACAAGCTTCAGAGATGGGTGATGGTGAATCCTCACTGCTACCTCTAGCAACTCCAATGAATCTGCCCAACAGAAATGCTGTAGCTGAAAGAGATGGCTTTGGCCTCAAGCCTGGATGTGATGAATATGAAGAAAAACTCCTCCAAGTCCTCCCAAGGAAGAGAAGGAAACTCCTAAACATGAATTCCCCTTGTGCTGAGTAGCACAAGCTATCTCAGTTGAACAACTGAAGAGAGCTGCAATTCGAAATTCTCAAGCATGAAAATGAACAATGGCTCTCCTTCACCTTTTTATGCAAGGAAGGATTCCTTGCCATGGACCCCACCCATTAGGGTTTCTCTCATCCTTTATTTTCCTTGCATTCAAAACTGCACAGTCTTCTTGAGCAAGCTTCTCCTCTTAGCCACATTGTTGACTTGGTCAACCATGGCCTAGTTTACTTGTTTTTGGCCCTTTTCACACTAGGGAGTACCAATTTTAGCCTCTTAAGTGACTCTTTTCACCTTAAGAGAGTTTATTTTGCTGCTACATGGGCTCCCTTACACATTTTATTCCTTTTATTAAAATAAAAGAAAAATTAATGTTCCAATTGACATAGTGAAAAATTTGGAACATTACAGTCCTCCCCTCCCAAAGATTGCTTTCCCTCAAGCAAGTGCAAGGGTAGAATTGAAAAGGATCCTCCACTCAAGGCATGGAGTCTGAAATATCCTCATGTAGATCCTCCATCCCCCAAGCAATCAACCAAGCAAAATGAGTCACCCTCCAACTAGGCAACTCCTGAAAATACTCCTCCACCTTGTGCTCATGTAGAAGAGGTGGGTTGAAATGCTGCACATGGTAAGCTTCATAGCCTACCCCACACTGTCCTCTTCTCCACTTATGATAAGTGTGGAGTGAAAGCTGAACTTAGGCTGCAATAGTGTTGCCTTCAAGAGGCAAGATGAAGTCTAGATCCCCAAGGATCTCTCCTCCAACGCTACAAATCAAGCTGGCCCAAATCATCTCATATGTGATGAGTTGGAATTCATCATCATATTGCATCCAAAAAATCATATGGTTCACCTCATGGAAAAACAAATCACTGAACATGGTGACCATATCATCTCCCACACTCCCCTTGGAGCATGAGCTGCAAAAACAATGGAGGTTTTCTCTCCCAAAGGGCACATCCACTCCATGAGTTCCTCCCTCCTCATGATGCATATGGGGTTTCTGCTAATATATGGCTGAAATGAAATGGTCTTCAAAAGAGACCCAATCCACCCCATCAAACATGTAAACCATGAAAATCCTCCTCCAAAAGTTCAGACTCTCTAAATAGCTCCTCCCACATGAAGGAAAGCGGTGAAGCTTGGCAATCATGGGCTGCCCATTTTTTCTCCCGAAACATAAAACATGAAAATTAGGGAGAATAATACTCCCAATGGACCTCTTCAGTTTATTTCCCCCCTTCAAAACAGTTCTTCCTCTGAACAGTGTTCCACTAGAAAAATATGGAAGCATAAACTTATGAGAGCAAGGAGGTGAAATATAGTTCCATGTATGGAACCAACACAGGGCATCATTGGCCTGCCTCAATATATGATGAAACAAGTGTCTTTGTATCCACTTTTTTTCTGCCACATTCATCCTGCAAGATGTGATCATGAAAACATACTTTGGTGTCAAAGGTGCACACCAAAACCCATGTGGCTTTCCCCCACAATCCATTGCTAAAATAGCCATCATATTTGCTGCAATGAACCACAAGTACAACAAAACATAATGTGTAAGAAGGAAAGATCCCTCTTGATCTGATATGCTACTCATAAAGATAAGAGAGTGCAAAGCATGAAACAAATAGTTACCTCCCTCATCATGTACTTTGGCCTTTCAGCTGAAATGGCTCAAGTGAAAATTCCCCCTTACTGCAACATAGTAGGGGAGTGGTTGTGCCAACCATCTCATCATCTCTTGGGCTATGCATCTAGCCATATGCTGATATACATCCATTAGGAATCCCTCCCAAGTGGACTCCTCCATCATAAAATGGTATGCATAAGAATGCATGGAAGAAGAATCCATGACTACTGCATGTAGGTGCCTCCTCTTGTGTTTGTGAGCCCAAGCCAAGAAGATCAAAACATAGCAAGGGATGCTGCCATCCATTGCTTCCTCATCCTCATCTCCTACATTCCTCCAAGAACAAACACTTGTGAAGTGGTTTTGAGAACAGTCCAACAAGTAATCCAAGACCTCAAGTGACAGCGTTGCTGGCCTTTGGAGTAGAGCCACTATCATCTCAAAGCTTCCTTCTTTGGCACAAATCTTTCCAAATACTCCTCCCGTCATGTTTCTGCAAATGTAGAGCCCCTCCCATGAAGAAGGTGCTATATGGGCATCTAATGTCAAAGATAAATCCCCTTGCACTATGCTAGTGCCCCCTCTTGCTCCTGCAACATCCAAAAAAAATCTGAGAAACAAGAATGTTTGTTGCTCCTCCATACTTCCACCATACCCAATATGAAATGGGAACATAATGAATGGTAAGAAAAATTCCATCCCATCATGATGCACCCATGCTCTACTTTTCTCCATGGTGTAAGTATCTTTCCCTCCTCCTTTCCTCTTCAAACCCCATGAAAAGGAATTGGTCATATGTCGGCCAAACTCCCTCAAGAGAAACCAACGCAGCATGGCTTCTTGCTACCCTGTATCATAGATCTGCAAGAGGCTCACCATCCTCTTGCCTCTCATCCACATCCACTTAGCTCCTAGTGGATGCCTCTCATCTTTCTGCAGCTTGGTACCTCTCCCACAAGAGCTACCATCATCCCAAAATAGATTTTCCCTTTTGCATTTCATGGGTTATTGAAATGCAATCTCTTCCATGACAAAGTTTCTAAACCCCATCCTCACATGTGATACATGGATCATCAATGGTGCATGAGTATGATGAGGGTTTCTTTCCTCAAGATGGCATAATGCAGTGAAAGTCTCCTGTTCTAGAAAATCAGCTTGCCATGGTATGCAATCCCTCATGGCATGTATTGAATCACAGGAAATGGAAAACTCATGCATACCTTGGTAAAGTTTGGAAGAGTCTTGTGTGGCTGCAAGAGTCTCTTCCCAAAATGTGTTGGCTGCCTCAACTACTGGAGATGAAGGCTGCTCCTTCATGTCTATAACAGTGCTGGTATGTGCCTCTTCAGCTGGTGGTGAGGGCTCCTCCCTCCTTTGGCCAAATATTCTGATTAAGATCTGAGAAAAATCAGCAAGAGTAGAAACCCTTGCATGCCTCCCATGGCTGAACCACCAAGATTTTTCTTCTCCCTCAAGGTGTAGCACTGCAATTTCTACAGCCTCTCTATCTGCTATGGGATGTAGCAGGAATAAAGCCTCCAGCTTCTTCACCCAAGCCTTTGCTGCACATGTGAGTGACCCATCAAATGTAGACAACAAAAATCTATTGCCTTTCATCATCCCATGACTGTAGGGTCTTCCTTATTCCTTCTGCTGAATATGGTGAGGGAAGGATAGAGTCTCTTGGAAAACTCTAGGGTTTGTTCTGTATTCAGCAAGGTACCCACTTAGAGCTTCAAATTCCAAGTGATCTTCATGCTTCTGCTTTGCTTCTCTGTGAGAATAGGAAGTGCATGGTCCTTCCTCTTCTCCTTTTTCTGTCTCCTCAACCTCCTTGGAGAGGTTGTTGCTGGATATGAATATTTATGAGATTAACCTCATCCTCTACATCATTCTGGCCTCTTCTTCTCTGAAATTTGAACTTCACAGGCTGAGCCAAGTTCGAAGCTCTGATACCACTGTAATTTTTCGAAATGGAAATCAACATCTTTTACACCACTGAAATGTTCCTTTGTCGGAAATATGAACAAGGCTATGTTAGAGATGGACTGAGAGGGATTTTACTAGTTATTTCACCTCTAAAGAGAGGATGATAACTGGAGGCTATCTGGCCCTTCCTCAGACTCTGCCTATAGCTATGCAAATATTTCTTCCTCGAGAAGATCTTTCTCAAAAGAGATGAGCTACAGCAACACCTGAACTTCAATAATGGACAGCAGTGAAATAATACATCATAATGCATAAGAAGAGTGCATGGATGATATATAAAGTAGAAACAACAAATAATATACAAATCTTGAGAAAGAACCCTCTCAAGATAGCCTCACTCAAGAATATGCTTGTAAACTCAAGACTACATTGCTACATATTGTTGCTTGATGCAGGAATTCTGCTAGAAAGCAGATCCCCCATATAAAAACACAACTCCTTCAAGAACTCTGAAAATACTCAAAGTTTCTACAATAAAATCATGGAAAACATCTAGCTTAATTAAACATGAAGGAGAAAAAGAGCCATACAAATCAACTTCCTTAACTATAATAAAATTTTGTGGCCAGATATTACATTGGGCAGCCTCTTGGCTCTTTGCCCTTTAAACCACTCCTCACTCACTTCCCTTAGCTCTTCAACTATTCAAGTGTGTTCTCCTCACAAAAACCACTCATATTTATACATAAATAATGAATTTAATTCACTCCAAAAATCTCTCCACCTAATCCTCAACTAAATCTAATTTAAATTCATTTTAGGTGTGGACTCAACTAAGTCTCGTACATAGCATTCCTACTCCCTAAATTTGCTACCTAATTCTATTTTCTCTCATATCCTTTTAATTAATAAAAGAATATTTACAAAATCCTCAATTTTCTAATTTATCTCCTATTTTATTTAAAAATAACAAATTAATTAATAAAATAATTAAAATGTCACACCCCCTTTTATTACATATTAAAAAAATGAAAATTGGCCTTGATGCTCCTGCATCAGACTCCCAAGGTTTAAATTAATCATGATCGCCTGATCATGTGTTCAAATATGTGTCTCCCTGGATCCCATATCTTGTTCTGCAACTTCCTACTTGTCGCTGCTTCTATCTTTTTTTCTTCTCCAGGTTTCCACACTTTATGCTGCATTGCCCCACTGACTATGCTTTCACAATCTTCTGTTGTCTTTCTCTTTCTGCTCCTTCTTTGTTTTATTGCTGCTGGCCTCTTCCGAGATACTTTCATCATCATCCGCCTCATCAGTTCAATTTCTTTGTCTAATAGATTTTCTCCAGCATTTGCAATAAAACCTGTACTCACAAAACAATTGTTAGAATAAAAAACATAAGGCTTCAGTGCCCCTTCTGCTGCTACTAGCAACATTTCTGTATGCTACTCTGAAATTCCCTCCTCCATCAGCACATCAATATGCTGATTCAATTTCTCTATGAGACTATCATTTAGTCTCTCTTCTACATCATCTGTTTGAAAAATGTTTCCATGTTCTGTGTCTTCAATAACTTTCCCTGAAAATAGATCCTCTGCTTTTCCAATTCTCTTCTTTGAACATCCAACTTTCGATATAACTGAACAATCTCAACTGGAGTAGAACTTGGAAATTTTACACAAATTTCCATACCTTCACTTGCTGTTGACCCATCATTAGATGGTCCTTCTTCCCTTGCTTCAATATTCTACTAAATATTTCCACAAGACCCCTCTGTCTTCATTTCCTCCTGAGATCTTGCTATCTCAGTATCATTCTGAACAAATTTCAGATTCAACTCTTCTTCTTTAACAAAATTCAAAGTTTGTTTGACACTCTGTGATGTACATGTAATCACACACCAATCATTAGTCTTAAACACATAAGACCTTGCTTTAATTGACATCTCTCTTTGATGTTCTGAATCCTTCATTTGATTCAGTTCTTCTGTAGATTTCCCTTCTGTCTCATTACTACTTCCATTCTCCCTCTGGAAATCTTCCTGAATTTCCCTGGTTTCAACATTATTACATTGTAAAAATGTGTCAGCAATCCCATTAAACAAATACACTTGTCTACCTCCTTGGAATTTTCTTTCAGTATTTCCACTTTGTTCCCGTTCCATAACAGCTTTGACTTGCTGTCTTACCCCAAACAAGAAGTCATTTGTGATTTCTTCCTGTTGTAACCAACCAACACATTCCTCTTCTGAAAGGAATTCTCTACTAGAATTTACCTCAAGAACTTCATTCTTCTTCGTGATAGTTTCATCAGACTGTTCACCGTCTTTCGCACATCCTGCAAACATACATGAACTGTGAGAAAAATTGCAAGGCTTCATAACCTCATCTGTTTCTCTCGCCATCACCTCTTTAGATGCTTCTAAACTATCCCAATAGTTCATGAGATCCTCCTCACTGATCTCTTCACCCATAATTTCGCCATGTTCCGGGCCACAAATGGAAACATCCATTTTCAACTCAGCCTCTCTGAGTTCTCCACAACTCAACATCTGCTCGAGCTTCCTCAGCTCCTCCATCAACTATATGTTTATCTGCTTTTCCCTTCTTGCATGTAGCTTCTGCCACTTCACCTTCCTTCTCATGGTCCAACCATGTGTTTGGTTTCTCACATTTTCCTGCAACAACTCCATTAACAATTCAAGGTGAATTGTTATCTCGACCTTCTCCCGCTCGTACTCTTCATTAGATCTCTGAAAATGAATATCAACCGTCATCTTCCCCTCCTTTGTGAACTACATCTGTTCACGTGTGGACTTCATTTAATCCACTTCCCCACAATCCTTCGCACTTGTCATTCATCAAAATGCAACTTCTCCTCCTGCGTTTGGCTCCTCTTTGTCCTGGGATCAATCCCTAACAACCTCTTGCTACAATTTTCTGCAAACAACACCTTAGCATACATGTGTTTCTTGATAGTAACCCAAAGGGTTGCAAATCTACATTCACACTCTCAGATGCATATAAAAATCCATTTCAAATTAATGCCCCAATAAAATTTGAAATCTGGCAAACCCACCAAACTCACAACACACTTTCTTCAATTTTCCAAATAAGAATGCACCTCAATTTTCACAATCTAGGCAATCTCAATTTTACATGTGGAAGCTATATTTTAACCCAAAAAATCAGCCCAAAAATTTAAAATCTCATGCTGAAGCTTCTTTCTACAAGTATTTGATTTGGAACCTTATAATAAACCCAACAATCAACTTCATATGTGGAAGCCACTTTATATTTAGAGCCATATTAATGAACCCATTCCATTCAAATCGAATAGCCTTCGATTTTGCATTAAACTCGAATTTGGATTAAAACACAAATGTGCTCTCACCTTATGAAATCCATATGCATGTATCAGACTTTGGATTAAAAACCCAAACCTTAACATAATACTATCCACCTGCGGCTTATCATTCACAACTTCCGATGGTTTTTGAAAACCATACTTCAATGCACAAGGTTCTTTTATGAAACCCAAAACTCAATTTAAAAAAAAAAACTTCATGCGAAATTTCAACTCCAATCAAGGTTATGAAACCATAACCCAACAATCTACCTTGCATGCAATCGAACCCAAATTCACTACAATCCTGATTTGAAACTTCATAAGACCCTCCAATATTTATGAACACCATTCCAAAAGTCTTATAAAGGACTTTTATTAAAGCCCATTGGTTTATTTTAACCCCATCATTTAATATGCACTTCAAATAGCACCAACCCAACATTTATACAATCAAGCTCACGCTTATTCTACATGTGAATGTTCCAATTCAGATATTTCAAACTAGTTTGATTTAGTGCCAATGAGATTTTACACGCTTTTATTTAAGGAAATGCCAATGCTTTCCAATAATATTCGACCATGATTCACTTCAAAGTCCACCACAAAAAGACCATCTACCCATGCAAATTGACTTACCTCCATTCAAACAATCTGCCCTTTGAGATTACGCCTTCTTGATGTGATGGATTGGCTTCCACGATTACAGTCAAACTGATCTAATAATGCTCCCACGCGTTGTTGCAAATGCCCAGTTTGATTTTTAATTTACTCAACAAAAATTTTCCAGCGCTAAGAAAATAAGGATCGACCCTCGTCAACACTGCAAATCAATTATCCTCCGATCCATTACCCAGTCTCTATAATGCTCTCCACGCACCCCAATTGCTGAGATTCGAATCGCTTGCGTTTACTCCTTTGCCATTCCAACGCATTATAGTTCCTCTACACTCTCTAATTCAGTTCTTTCACTGAAGGGCCAATCGATCCTGATAATAAGTTCAATTACCATTTAGAATTAATTTTGTGTTCCAACAATCTTTGGCCATACGCTGGTTTCAACCGAATTCTAGCTTGATTCTAGCTAGAAGTTCATCGCTCAGCTCCAACACAATTTCCTCTGCGTCAATTCTTCTTCCACGCAGCTTCCGTGTCAAAATTCATTCGTGCAGAAATCATATTAATTCACGCCATGTCACGTTGAAACTTCTACACAATACATCAAATATAATTTACACAGAGTTGACCACATACACACGCTTCATACCGAAAAGTGACTTGACACCAACAGTGGCTCAAAAATGAGATTGATTTTTTTTTCTAACATGGGCTCCATGCTATTCTTCGGCTGCTTCAATTACTGAACAACATCCATGTCGATTTCTATAAGTTCTACGTTATATGACCATCACAGCAAACAACCCGACATTCAAATCAACCACCCAACATTCAGATCAACCATCACATAAAATAAATCGATGTTCTGACATTCAGATCGATTATCATAGCAAGACCAAAACTTCATATCGACCACTCCAGCAAACAATCAATGACCACATATATTCATTTATCACAGCAAAGATCCAACAACGAGTCTACTCGGCGTATAATCAACAACATCATTCACAAATTTTGAGCTAAGTGTTACCTTCAAGCGCGCTGTATCTGATTATCACATTTACTGAATGCTTTCAACGCCGGCTCAGTCCTTTCAACACAGTTTTTAAGAATAAAACATAGTTACAGTTAAACTCACATCAGACTCTGCTCCTGAGGGCATTCCAAGCCTACGCAGAGGCTTGTTTTCTCTACACACATTCCAGATCCACATAATTCAAAGAATCGAAGATTGTTACCGTTCTCTCAAACGCAGCTTCAGGCGATTTATTCACCACTTCAACACAATCTATACTTGTTGAATGTCATCACTTCACCACGGATGCAGATTGACCTCTCCCATATACATGCAATGAGCGATGCTGCCCGCAACGAGTTCTAAACTTTGTTTTTCTCCACCTGGAATTCTCTGGGTTGGTTAGCTTCAGCGCTAACGACAATGCCTTCAATGAGATCTTAGCTTTAGTTAGCTCTTCTTGGGATTCTTTGCATTCGACCAATCTACATGAGGTGTCACCAGTATATGCACTCTATCAATATGTTCAATGCCATTAATAAATTCCTCCATTTGCCATCAGTTCCCGTGTCCATATCTTATACATATTTCATACACATATATATATGCAAATTCACAACAGGTATCTTCTCGCTCTGATACCAAAAATGATGCAGGAATTCTGCTAGAAAGCAGATCCCGCATATAAAAACACAACTCCTTCAAGAACTCTGAAAATACTCAAAGTTTCTACAATAAAATCATGGAAAACATCTAACTTAATTAAACATGAAGGCGAAAAAGAGCCATACAAATTAACTTCCTTAACTATGATAAAATTATGTGGCCAGATATTACATTGGATGGAATCTTGGCTCTTTGCCCTTTAAACCACTCCTCACTCACTTCCCTCAGCTCTTCAACTATTCAAGTGTGTTCTCCTCACAAAAACCACTCATATTTATACATAAATAATTAATTTAATTCACTCCAAAAATCTCTCCACCTAATCCTCAACTAAATCTAATTTAAATTCATTTTAGGTGTGGACTCAACTAAGTCCCGTACATAGCATTCCTACTCCCTAATTTTTCTACCTAATTCTATTTTCTCTCATATCCTTTTAATTAATAAAAGAATATTTAGAAAATCCTCACTTTTCTAATTTATCTCCTATTTTATTTAAAAATAACAAATTAATTAATAAAATAATTAAAATGTCACACCCCCTTTTATTACATATTAAAAAAATGAAAATTGGCCTTGATGCTCCTACATCATTGCCCTAGCCATGACTGCGCAGTTACATGAGGAGACTACAACACATAATATGAAAATATGATGATATATCATTATAAGCTCAAGAAATGAGGGGTAGAAAGCTCTCAAACCCTGAAAATAACTAACTAACAATCCTTAGAAGGATTGGTTGCAATACATGTACAAATTGATAAAATAAAAAAATGCCGGAGTTGCAGTGTAGCTGCTGCAATTCAATAATAATACATGAATGGAGAAGGGAGAGAATGCTGAAAATAATATAGCAACCTCCTCCAATGATATTATAAGCAAAATGATGCCCCTTTCATTGAAGATTACACTCTCCAATCCCCATGATGAATCCTCCTGCAAATGCCCTCTGAAAATAACAGTGTAAGAGGGAGTGACTGCGCTAGGGCTGAGATGAAACACTTGGCCCAATGCCAAAATCTGCAATATAGCTCCAGAAATCTCCTTTTCTGATCTCCTAGAGAAAGAGAGGGCTCCTCCTCTACCGAACAAGCTCCGGAGATGGGTGATGGTGAATCCTCACTGCTACCTCCAACAACTCCAATGAATCTGCCCAATAGAACTGTTGTAGCTGAAATAGATGGCTTTGGCCTCAAGCTTGGATGTGAGCAAGATGAAGAAAAACTCCTCCAAGGCCTCCCAAGGAAGACAAGGAAACTCCTAAACAAGAATTCCCCTTGTGCTGAGCAGCACAAGCTATCTCAGTTGAACAATTGAAGAGAGCTGCAATTCGAAATTCTCAAGCATGAAAATGAGCAATGACTCTCCTTCAAATTTTTATGCAAGGAAGGCTTCCTTGCCATGGAACCCACCCATTAGGGTTTCTCTCATCCTCTATTTTCCCTCCATTCAAAATTGCGCAGTCTTCTTGAGCAAGCTTCTCCTCTTAGCCACGTTGTTGACTTGGTCAACCATGGCCTAGTTTACTTGCTTTTGGCCCTTTTCACACTAGGGACTGCCAAGTTTAGCCACTTAAGTGACTCTTTGCACCTTAGGAGAGTTTATTTTGTTGCTACGTGGGATCCCTTACCCATTTTATTCCTTTTATTAAAATAAAAGAAAAATTAATGTTCCAATTAACATAGTGAAAAAATTGGAACATTACATTATAGTACTTTTTTTCTCAAGCTATTCCAATAAAACTCTAACAAATGAATGAGATTCCACTGTAATGTTCTGAGTTACTATTTGTTTCAATTTTAGGAGATCCTCATTGCATTAGAATTAATCTTTTTCACAGGTTCTTCCAACAAATCTCTAACTAAATGAATCAGATTAAGCTATAGTGTTTTGAGTTACTTTTCATGAATGTTTATTTAGCAGCTATAATATCCATGGATTAGGATTCTCTGTTTTATCATTTCCTAGTTAGGAATATATCTTGCAATCAAACTCTGATTTAATGCATTCATTAACATTTCCTTTTCTTCCTCTTTGACATAGATTTAATTTCATTTTCTTAGCATAGAGTAACATTTTAGAAATCAAACATTAAAAATCCCAAAACATCAATAAAACAATGAAAACAACGAAGTAATAAAAATTATACTTAGGCATATATAGTGCACTACCCTTCATCAATTTACTAGCCCTGGTCGATAATTTATGCTATCAATTTAGGACAGTAAATTGACTAAAGAAATATAAACCACGATGCTACATAATTTAGTGGCAAACTTTACAATGGATGCTACACAGTTCAAATATCATAGTTAAAACTCATAAATAAAGTCTCGATGATGTGACAAGGTCTCATTACTACCACACCTTCGAAAATATTACCACAGTGTCACCATTTTGATAATACCACAGTCTTAGCCTATGGTAATACTACAGTCTCAGCCTATACTACAGTCTCAGCCTAACTTGGTGCTACCATAGTGAGAAGTGTCTCACTAATTTGGTGTTACCATAGTTTGTTGAGAAGGGTGCCATTTCAGTTTGGTGGCATAAAATTGACCATAGTACAAAGATAGGGTCTCAGTAACATGGAGAAAGTCTCTATTCCTCCACAAAAGCTCACAATAAACTACAGAAGCTCAGAAATTACACTGATATGGATAGATGTCATCATAAAAAGTTTTGGCTATGAACCCACAGTCTAAAAACCACAAATTTTTGGTGATATACCTCAGTACAAAGAATTAGGTGCAACATTATAAACACTTCGTGTTATGCCACTTCTATCTCAATGTCAACACTCTCTCAATGCTTACATAATAAAATGAGTTAAATTCGGTGTATGCCATCACCAAAGTAATCTAAAGTCTATCCTATGAAGTTAACAGTGATAGGAATCTACTAAGAATAAAGGTATCCCTAAAGATCTGAAGTACAAGGAACCAAGTAAGTATTGATGATACAAACTAAAGGTATGAAATCACAAGGTATTTATATAAGAATTTGAATTTCTATAATCCTTGTTTCTATCTAGTCAAAGGTCATAAATATACTATTAGAATCTTAATCCTCTCCCTCTAGGATTTACAAATTAATCTAGATATAAAATAAATGTCTTGATTAATATGATCCTAGATATCTTAGAATTCCATACCTCACAATTATATAAAAGATATAACTTAAGAAAATTAAGTTATGCTCTTTTCATATGGTTTTTCTTGAGAGTATGTATTTCAGGTATAGAATATCATGACTTACACTTCTAATGATCAAGGAGTATGAAGGAAGGCATCACAAGAAGATTTTTCCGAGAAAAAAAGGTATGTCTTAAATTATAAATCTTTGTTAAATCCAATCCACATTACTAACTATTGTTCTATCTAGCTCTCTTGAATCTTAAAATATTCTTGCTTCAGGTGATTCATCATTTGACGAATCTCCCTACCTTATACATATCTAATTATCTACATAAAAAGAACTCTAAAATGTTCTTTGGAAACCCTAACCTAAGGGTATAATGTTGGAATCCCTAAACCTACTTAGGAACATTAGTGAAGAAATGCATATACTAATTGATATTATGACGATGTCGTGTTTGAGATTTTTACATGAACATAGAATATCTAACATATTAGGGTTGAAATGATGTTCAAAATATCAAACCTTTGAATTCTTCATAGAACAAGTATTTTCTTTGACAATGAATTGAAACCCTAAGTTTTGGTTAGGTGTACAAGCAAAATCCTTGTTATGAAAAGTCCTAGGAATGAAAGCCTAGGTATATGTTCTTTTCATTGAATCCATAGCTTAGTCTAAGTCAATGTATGTATGATATATTAAAATTTTATAATCATATGATGTGCTTATGCATGATGGTAATCTCCTAGATATATGAGTTGACCAAATTTCAAATGGTCATATGTCCTAAGGTTTGGAAACAAGCCCTAGTCAAAGTTTAAAAGTTCTAGGATGATGATTGAAAAGTCTAGAGTTTATAAACTAAATCCTAGTAGTGGTTAGACTTTGTAGTATGTGTATTCATCTGAATTCATATAATGTTTGCTAAGAATTTATAGATTTAAATCTAGGGTGTACATCAAACACTAGTAGAATTAATTTATGATGTGTTTTGATTGAAATCTAAGGTTTACATCAAACCCATGTAAAAGCTATTCATGTTGAATTTGAATTGATTAAATGAAATCTACAATTTATATAAATATATATTAGATAGTCTATCATATGGTTTCCGAAAGTTATTCATGTTGAATTTGACTTGATTAAATGAAATCTATGATTTATATAAATATCTATTAGATAGTCTATCATATGGTTTTCGAAAGCTATCTAATATTCTGTTATCTTTATTGTTGATATGATTTAGGGTTTGTATCAAACCTGGAATAGATGATTGAATTATTGATGTATAGTCTCTTGTTATGAAAATTATAAATTCTTATGCTACTATAATTTTTTTGTTATGAATAACTCCATGCTTCTACATAATTCATTGTATAGTTGTCTAAGTTATGCAGGTAAATCATATTGGTAAATAAATCCGCAAGAGAAGTTGATATGATCAACATGATGAGAAGGAAGGAATCCATGAAATATTCTAAAACACCGAAGAATTTAATCTCCCTAGATTAAGAGGGAGCCTAGATAATATAAGAACTTATGGTTATGGTTCTCTACTTCATGTTTTATGCACTAGACCAAGACTAACAATAATCAGTCTTAGTGAAATCCATTAGTAAGAGTCATATTCATGATTGGATAATGATTTGTTGAGATGCTACTATAAGAAGGAAATTAGGATGTGATTGAAGAATTTTTTGCTACATGAAAAGTAGGAAAAGGAATTTTCTTTCAAAGATTCAACTGATATTCCTACTGAAATTAGTTGAACAGAAGCATCAGAACCCCGAAGGTTTGCATTGATGATATACTTGAATGTGTATGTCTGAGTGGAGTTGTGTGTGTACAAGTGAATCTCTCGTAGGCTTTGAGAGCGTGATGGTTACCAATCAGTTTAATTAGGAGAGATTGGTTAAATCCTTGATTTGCTATATCTAGTGTGTTGAGGCTTTGTGAGTGAACCATTGCTTGGGAGGACATCTGGCCAACACTTTGTGTTGTTTTCTAGGTCCCAAAATAAGGAGGGTGGTGTTGGTCATAGAGCTCTGACCTCAAATACACACCCCAATCCCTGGATTGATGGTTAGTAAGTAAGCTTGATGGTACCTAGAGAGGATGAAAGCCTTAGTCCGTCTTAGTACCACTTGGATAGATTTCCTTGGTCAGGGATCTAGTCCATGGCATTGCAGTGCCTAAATTTATTCATAGATAATGTGAGATATTCCATGTACTTATTTTATATATGAATACCTCCCTAGTTAAGAGGGAGTGTTGAAGATGTAACTAGTTTAGGTCTTCATTATTAATGTATTTATCAAAATAATTTATTATTATTATTAAATGACTTATTAAAGCATGGGTTTCATGCTTGGTTCATATTTAGATTAAGGTCTCAATTGTGGACTTATAGGTTAGTTGCTATAGATTTAAATTGATCTCATTTTTTTCCTTTTAAATCATGTAACATTAGGTTGTCAAAAGGCTTCTCCATTAATTCATCTTCTTAAAGGTCATCATCCTCAGTCTCTTAAAAAAATCCCCTTCGAAGACAACCTTCAAAGTTAGCTTCCTCAAGCCAGCCTCAAACTATCTTCAAGTCATCTCAAACATGGGCACAACACTTCACACTGTCATGTCGGTTCAATAACTGTGGAAAAATACTATAAATACCCAACTCAGATTTCACATTTCATCACATATTTTCACATCTCTCTAATTTTTTTGAACACAAGAAGATAATATAGTTAGGATACCTTCAAGAACAATTCAGACATCGTGCAAATCTCTGTCTTGATACTCGGTGCTATGATGGTGTTATTCTCAGCTAGGATTCTCGGTGTTATGATAGGGCTATCTCTTCCTATTAGTATATTTTTGGATATGTTGCTAATATCTAAATTAACACTCGTTACTATGATGATGCTCGGTGTTATGATTCTATGATTCTTGGTGCAACTACTACAATGATGATCACATAAAAGATGGATTTCAGGGCTACTTCATGAAGAATATTCCAATGTCTCGGTATTATTGTAGTCATAAGGATGAAGTTTTGACGAAAGCAAAGTATATCTCGATGTAAGTAGATATTGGTTCTAACATAGTGAATGTATGACTTAATAGAGGAACTCTATAGTTTAAGGGTCTTCATCATCTCATCTTAAATATACCGAAGGAAGAATTTTGAGTGGGTTTTCCCTAAAGAGTGAGGTTATTCCTTGGCATGCTCCTACATCTTATGTCTTCTTCTATTTGTTAATTAGAATTATTCTTGATGATAAGAAAATTTAAATTTAAAGAGAAAATAATAATTACAAAACATCACAAGATAATGTCATGACAAGAGAAATTGTTTAACTACTATATCCATAATTTCTCTAAGAACGAAAGAATCATGGACTGCATCTGATGGAGAGCAACCATTAGAACCTGATATTGAAGAATTTTTGACATGCCTATATATAAATCCTCTAGGAAAAGAAGGGGATAATCATCTAATTCTAGAATATCTGCATGGAACAGTAAAGGAGGATATGCTAAATGAGCCAAATGGCGAGGTAAACCAAGTTCATTTTGATTTTGTTGAAAATTGGTGTCAAAAAACTGTAAGGCCATACCACTCCTTCATTCTTCCTTACTTCTTGACATCATCATTAAAACAACTGGTTCTTCATACTTAGGCATGCATTGAAGATTATATTCTAAACTTGAGTATGAATGAAATTTCACACCTATTACGCACGTGGTTACATTGGAAATACTCCTCTACTTGAGGAGAGAAATTTCTTTTTCTCACGTAGAGTAAGATAATAAATAAATAAATTTTTGCTATAAGTGGGGATGTTAACAGCTAAAAAGTAATTAGTTGAAAATGGGAGATCTATGTTCCTATTGCATATTTCTATTGTGTCTCTTTTAGCTGCATAATTTTTTTAATGAATATTTCCACTCAATATTATTTCCAACTGTAGCATGGTTCAACTATTACTTTGATTTCCGACTTATTGTTTCATTCTTATAGTTATATTTGTTTCCATTTTTTCTTTTCAACAAAGTAATTTATGACCATTATCTTTGGAATCTTACCTGAAGTTGGAAATAATTTCATTGCAATATCGTCTATTATTGCATACCAATTGTCTAAAACCTTGTTCCATCTAATCATTAGCCATAATTTTGGTACCAATTTTCTATTTTGAAAGATAAAGCAGGATTCAAGGATAATGTTCATTTGGGATGCTTAAATACTGGAAGAATATTTTCAAAAGCATAAAATACATCTTCATCAACACTTAGGGGAGTATTTGATGATATATTTATTTTTCATTAAGTTGTTGAAAATTTTGCATTCATGCTTTATTATTAATACCGCTATTTCATGAAGATGATTGAAAAATAAAACCTTTTCATAAAATTTTAATTGAATGATAATTCCAAACTATTCATAACTGATATAACTTCTTTTAGGGTCCTATAATGTATAGGATCTCAAGGTGATTGATTATTTTATCTCAGTAATCTTATATTGTAAATAATTTTCAATATGGAAATGATTTCCAAAAAATACATATAAAATAAAATGAAAAGAGGGTATATCTAAAAGAATGAATAAAGAGAAAAATAAGAAAAGAAAGAAAAATTGTAAAAGAACAAAAATGAAATCAGAACCCCACAAAAGAAAACACTGAAAGTGTTGCAAATTCAAATGCCACTATAGATAGATAGTTTTCTTTATGTCAAATGAAATAAGAATATTGTGTGTAGCTTGTTTAAAATGCCACAATAGTTACTTGTTTAAACCATACAACTTAATCATGGTTGAACAATTTTGAATTTATTAAAATTAGGTTAGAGAATAAAGATTTACCGAACAGTCTATATTGGTAAATCAATAGTTAGGTAGAAAATCACATTGATTCAACTGTTCAATATGAATCGATAGGAGAAATAAGTGATAGGATAGAATAGATTTGTCATAAAAAAAAAAAGAATATGGGTTTGCTAGTCTAAATGCACCCCTAGAAGAAATAAAAAATGTTAGTTTAGCAAAAATAATTTAAGTGTGAAAGGGTAGGTAGAAGTGTTTTGGCTTTGAAAAAGGATAAAAAATGTTTTATCATAAGTTTTAATTGCATTATGCCTTTGGTGCATAAAAGGGTATATGACATAAAAATTGCTTTATCCTAAGTTTTTGAGTTTCATTAAAGAATTGAATGTGTAAAGGGATATACATGATTTATTCATGTTAATCCTAACTTTCGATCTAAAGTAAAAATGGCTACCAGACAAAAAGTCTTGTCACATATTGTTAAACATCCCGCAGTTGTCCGTCTCATGATATGTCCACTCCCTGAATCAACGACCCTTATTAACCTTCGGCCTCCCCTCTCCTTCCTAGCTTTAAGGGGTCCGAATAATTTTTTTTCTCCGCTTGGTCCCACTACCACATGTCCACCCCTCTGCACTTCACACCTCCCTTGGCCTAAACCATTAACTACTTACTACCCCCACCCCCCCCCCAACTCTCACCCCCCCACCCCAAAACTACTTCCCCCCTTGTTCTAGATACCACTGTCTGTATCCATCACCTCTTCCATTAACATTGTGTCATGTTGCTAAATTGTTTCCAATAAAATCACTTCCTTGGTTATCTGTTGAACATTTAATTAAAATTGGATGACCATTAATCCAACATACCCGCGTCATTTACAATGAAAAACCTGTATTTTCTATAGAAACCCTACAATCCATATTTTTAACCTTTGCTATTACATTATCTCTGCAAATTTAATTGTTTTATAGGTTTTACATTGCACCTAGTCTTTATCAGCTGATCAATCTGCAACCAAGTGACAACACCTTCCTTTTCTTCTTCAACCAACCACACAGCTGCTATGCGTTCCAGGTGACCTTGTTCATCCCGATCCCAAATAGATTCTCCAGAATTACTTATGCCTCCTAAAAATAAAAACCTAGAGGATCCTTTCAATCCTTTGGTCCACCCTCCCATAGAATTAGATCACATTCCTCTAGCAGATAGGGATTATAAAATAAACGAAACATAGTCATAATTTGAACTATTTGAACTATATTTCTGGCTGGAGGACAAATATATTGATAAATAAAATGATATTGGACTATGTGAATCTAATCGCCCTCACTATATCTTCCCTCAGACCTTCCATGCCCCTGCATACATCATATTGTTCCAAGCATATTACATTCCCAATGAAAGAGCTATTATTTCCCCTATTGGTGAAATCCTTTTCACCATCACTGCCCAGTCAATTGAACAGATGATGCAAGATCCTTTTTTGGAAAATAACACTCCTTTTTCCTTAGAAGCCCTCAATGAACTATACCAAAATCTCAATTTTTCTAAAAGAGCCAAGATCTTTGACATATTTTTACCAAAAAACACTCAATTGCAAAAGAAAAACCCTCCATACCCTTCCTCCATATTCCCTAATCAAGCTAAACAGATAATAATAGTAATTTCATACATCATTGGTTATTATTTTGATTAGTGCATAAATCAACCCATTTTAGGCTTCCTTTATATCTTTTCCATAGATAGAAAACCATCAATTATTTTCAATTTCAGCCAATTCTTGGCAGACAACACTCATGAGAAATTTCTCAAGTTCCAGATTGAAGAAGTGTTTAAATAATCCTCCGTTTTGGTATACATGTTTTTATATTATCATGCATATAGGCTTAAATTTTCCATGCAGAAGCTTGATGATGAAGGCAACCAACAATCCGTAATATTTTGGACATATTTAGTGATGAAAGAATAGAAGGAATTCTCTTACAAACAGTTCATTGAACAATTTTTTCACCCATCTATGAGTGTCCTAAATATTATAATAGAACCCAAGATAAGTGAGGACATTAAGAGGATACTTCATTTGACAGATAATGCTAAGATAGAAAAATGGTACTTGTACCATAATTACACCGAGATCGGAGTCTATGGATGTGAGCTTGCACCTTATAAGCTCCCAAAATTCCTCCCAATAAGGATTTCTTCTCTAGAATATATTAGATAGATGTTGAATGTATATGAGATTCACTTTGTGTCAGTTAAGAAAAAGTCCCAATCTAGGATCAAGACACATATTGGGTCCTTTATTCGCAATAGCAGGTTAGCAAGGGAGGAGGAAGATAATATTTTGAAAGATATGAATTTTAGCTTGAGTTTCACTTGGTCCTATGACCCTCTAGGAATCATTTCAAAGCTGAGAGTAGAAAAAAAAACTACTCCCTACATTCATACTCAGAGTCCTAAGATATAAAGATATATGAACTAGTCAGTATCAGATGAAAATACATTGCAGGAAGTTGAGGAGCAACTGGTATCTACATCAATATCACAGACTCCTGTCCCACATGAAAAAGAAGTTAATAGGCAAAGAGAAGAAGAGTCACCTTCAGTGACTGATAGTGAAGGTAAATAATTTAATATAATGTACAGGAAAAGAACAAAGCTAAATACCAAGGTTGACACACATAAGAATTTAGTGCAAGAAGCTGCTATGGTGATTAAAGAAACACCTTCCTCCTCTCAAGTAGGTGGCCAATCCACTACTTCTCCCAAAAATTCTTCAGTATCTCATGACCAGCAAGAAACTATTCAAACAACTAAGTTATTCTAAGGTGAGAAAGAGAGGACAGTATTTGACAAGTTCAGGGAGATAAAGCTTAAGAATGAAATTCTTAAGAACAACACCTATGCCCAATTCTAGAACTAGGCTTCTAGCTCTCAAAACATGTTACTATCAATGTTTGATTCAAAGAAGGGTAGGATGCAGATGGCCTTCCTTGAGGCCCAAATTCCATGGCCAAATTCAACATCTGATTACAAGAAGACAACATTTGAATTCTATATAAAGAATATTCATCCTATTGATCAAATGGAGATGCATAAGAAGGTAGGTGAAATTATTTCTTCAACTCTCACTAATACTGCCATGAATATTTCTAAATTATAGGTTTCCTTATCAAATATAAAGTCACAGTTCAAAATGGAGAAGATTTCTTCTCTTGCTAAGGATACAAGGATTAAATATTTAGAATATTTAGTGTTCAAGATGGGATATGACCCTTCAAACATGAAGGCTGTAGAGGAGATAATAAAGAAGAAGAATGTTGACATAGTAGCATTGATAAAGCAGTTGAAGCTGTTAGCCACTAAAGATCCTGCTGAGTCTCAATTTTGCCTATTTTTTGGCACCTTTCCCAGGCCTTACCTCCCCTATTTTTGAACTCCTTCTACCCCTAATTATGCTTAGTTTGGCTATATTTATTATTTTTGGCTAAAAGGGTGCTATAAGCTTAAGGTATGTCATATTAACATAATACGTGTTTTTTTTCCTTAAACTTGAAGTATTCTTTGATCTAGCTTTATATTTATTAAATTACCACTCCAACTGATCTAGAACTCATGTGCATATTTGATTTGATTCAAAATAGCTCCGCATATCCTACATACACTGCAGCAATCCTGTGGCAGATTTCCCGTAGCCATTTCGGATTTCCTGCAGTCGTTCCAGATTTCCTGATGCAGATCCAAATTTCCTGCAGTAGTTCCAGATTTCCCACAGAAGCCCATATTTCATATAGTGACATCAATATTTGACTATGTTCTATTTATTCCGAATTCTATCAAGGACATGGGTTTTGTAGGGAATTTGTTGCACATGAAGCCTATCCTATTGGTTGCTTCGAGCCTCCTTTTGAAACAACCCGAACTTACAGATTTCTTCTCATAACCACATTTCCTACATCCATTCCGAATTTCCTACAGCTTCAGTGATGTAACAGAAATTGTCTAATGCATGCTTTCAGTCATGGATTAGACTCAACAGAAGCTAAATTTGATATTCTAGACCTGTATTGTTGGTTGGTAGCTTAGATTAGTCATTCAAGCCAAATATGGGCTTTAGAGATTGTATAAAAGGATATGTATTTCATATTGTAAGGGAGGTTGGGTTGGGATTGTTGTTGATAGAAAGATATCAGACTGTACTTGATTGTAATTTCTAGATTAATAAAATATTCTACATTATGTTTACCTTTCTAAGCAGCTTCTTCTACTTTTGAAGGAGTTGTGAGTGAGGGAGGGCCCCACTTGCTCATAACTCCTGCAGCATAGTGTGTGTTTTATTTCTACTTCATGTATGCATTAATAATTCATGTACACAGCTAATGCTTCCTTTCTTCATTTCCTATAGCAGACTGTTAATTGGTTAAGTGATTTAATTATGTATGTTAATGAGTTCTTTTCATTTGATCAATGTTCGGATTCATGCTCTTTAATTTTGATTCTTGATTGTGGTTTATCTTTTACCTTTTCTTGCACCAATATCAGCAAACCCAAGTGATGTAGAGGGATGTTATAAGCCACTTCATAGCCATTGCTGCTAAAGTATTAGTACAGGAAATAAGCATGAGTTGTTGATTGTTGTTTGATCTTTATCTTTTCATGGTCAATATTGGAAATCCTAAGTGTTGTAGAGGGATGATATATGCCACTCCATAGCCATTGCTGCCATGTATTGATGCAGGAAAGAGGCATTAGTTGGTGTGTATATGAATAGTTAATTTATGAACACTTCCAGTAATACGCCCGCATATATTTTGCATAGCATCTCACAAGCTTACCTACCCTGGGTTGAAAATTTATGATTGGAAAATTATATGTCTATAATTTGATTCAACATTTTTTCGCTGCAGGAAATTTATGTTCTTGTGCTGCAGGAATTCCCTGTGCCACTGCTGGAAGTTAAACTCAGATCGGGTTGAAAAATTATTGGAAAATTATAAGTCTATAATTTTACTCAAAATATCCCCTTACCAAGGATATTGAGGAGATAGAGACCCAGAAAACTGACATGATGAAGCTCATCATGGAACAAAATGCACAAATAAGGTAGATGGAGACTGAAATGGAGAAGATGATCAAAGAAGGAGATCATAATGCAAAGCTGTCTATGATTCCATTAGAAGTTGTACCTCTTACAACCATTCCTACAACTACAAATTCTACTCCAAAGACTACACAGACAATAGATGGTGCTGAATAGTTGACTAAGGCAGTTGAACATATGTCCATTTAGACAGGAGAAATTAATAAATTGCAGGACCAAGTCAAGATTTTACAGGACCAAAATACAAGAAGTGAGACTTATCACTCATCAGAATCATAGATAACTTAGAAATTGTTTGAAAGATTGAAAAAGTCAGAAAGACAGTCAGAAATAGGACAAACCTTGGCCCAAGCCAAGGAAATCATCTGTACAGACGTCATGAACTCCTTTTCTGAAATCTAGCTCTGCATTTAGATTATCTTTGAGTAGAAATAATTGTTAAAAAGAGAAACAAAGGCTATAAGAGATATCAAACAGGAGTTGTGAGAAATGCCTACAACAACAAAAAACATAATCAAATTCCTAAACTCTAAGAACATATATGAATTGGATGATTTATGAGTTGATGAAAGGACATAAACCATTCTCGAGGTGAAGAGGATTCTTAACAAAAAGTACCTAGCTGTTGAGCTAGAAGAAAAGTGTCACAGTCTGGAAATTGGAGTTAGCAGAATTTTTGCCAAAATTGAGTCTTTAACATAGAAGGTCTTCCTTCTTTATTTTTAATTAATGACAAGTTAATTACTTATGAAGACTATTTGATAAATCTCAAGGAGATAGCGAGGGACATCTCCAAATTTTCAATCATCAAAGGAAGCATGATAGGCAGAACATTTTTGGAAGATATGGGTAATGATTTCTTCATACAGCATGAAATAAATAATATATTTGTTGTAAAACCCACTTTTTCTAGATATAAAAAGGTTGATGAGATTTATTGAAAGGTAATTAAGTTTACCATCCTAGATGAAGACAGGTGGGATAAATTCTGGCGCGAGTTACATGACTTAATGAGTAATTCAAAGCAAGTCAGCGCAGGCCAGCACATAAACCAACACATCAACTAGTGCAGCATAGGAATAGGCCTATTCAGAAACTGTTTCCTCCAAAATAGATCCAGATTTCCATATTATTGTACACCTTACCTATTATTTTGTAAAATATCAATTTTATTGTTCAAGATAATGCCAGTAATACACTATTGGTTGAGACAACGATTTTGTAAATCATTTTGTAATTTAGTATAAATACTTCATGGTTTGAAGTATTAAGGGTTGATTTTTGAGTATAAGTTATCCTAAGCATTGTATTTTTATGGTGGCTGGAAGCATCAATAATACAAGGACATTCTTCACAGGATTCATGTGGTGTACCAACTGGTGATGTTTTTTTTATGTTAATGTGTTATTCATTATTTTTCTTTCTCTATATTTCTGAAAAGCTTAATTACATAATAGAAACTGTGACGAATAGGATATGTTATTAAGAGCACCCTATTCTAGATGTTTGTAATTTAAATGTTTTATAATGAAGTCAAATTGAGAAATACTTCATTTCTCATAAATTTCTACTGAACTCTACATTTCTTCCATTTTCATAATTCATTTAAAATCCCAAAAGATCCACTTAGTGTGACCTAGCTTTCCCTGTGAAACACCTTCAAATTTTGATGC
The DNA here is from genome assembly GCA_034641835.2 of Pinus albicaulis. Taxonomy (NCBI): domain Eukaryota; kingdom Viridiplantae; phylum Streptophyta; class Pinopsida; order Pinales; family Pinaceae; genus Pinus; species Pinus albicaulis. The sequence goes on along the minus strand of CM076584.1, from coordinate 639,521,001 downwards.
AGATCTAGTTGATCGTTAACCCAATGGAATTATAACAATTTAATCAACCAAAAAATCCAAATCAAACAAAAAATCAGTACAATAATAACTAGCCTAAAATTCACACAAAACATAACTAAATTTTATACATACATCCCTCTCTAAAGCTGGCAGGGCTAGATCCCAGCTTCCAATGCGGTTTTGATGTTATCCTCTGTGTTTATTCTCACAATATCGTAAATTGCAGAGTGATAACATAGTGACGACCATACTGGGGACCAATTGAAAATATTGTAATTTTCTTTGAATTCATAACCCTGGTTAAAAAAGTGTACAATAAGAATATTTCAAGAGATTGTTTCCTTTACATTTTTGTAAATAATAAGTGTGTGTCTGCCTTAGATTTTAATTCTGGCTCCCAAAATAGCTTACACTAGATCTCATCCTAATCCAAAGCCTACAGCTATTGTTGATGATCCTAAATTTTTTTGAGAAGAAAAAGTATAGTAGAGAGCCAAGGAAGTAGCATTCCTCCCCTTAGGGAAGATTCTCTCCCAATATATTTTGGTACCCTACAAGACATTGAATTTTATTTACCTTTTGAACATAGTTTGTTTAGAAGTAAGTCAGCCATCTGGGTAGATCAAATAGTGGTAGGCCAAGCCATATTAAGGAGACATTCTTTTGAAGTACAGTCTGCCCAACCTGATATTGACCTTCAAATTATTCAATATTTTGATAAATTTCAAGGTTTAGTTTCAAGTCTTAACCTTTTTGTTCATGAGGCATATGTCTAATAGTTCATTGAACTCTCTGCCCTAACTTTTTTTGCAATTTCATCTACCTCATCACAATCTGTTCATCCCAGGTCATATAGTCCTACCCCTTTTGTAGTTTCCGCTACTACCCCTATAATTTCTCATCAATAAACTAAAAATTCATATTCTCCCCAATACTCAACCACAATCCAACCTTCACCTTCATCCAAACCTCAAGCTTCATTTCAGCCTCCAACTCTGATTCAACCTCCACCTCTGATTCAGCTTCCACCTCTGGTTAAACCTTTTCCTTTCATCCACCAACCACCTTTGATCAACCCACATATTTTTCATCCTCATATACCTATAATGGCAACCATATATGCTCCACTTGTTCTTCAAGGTTCTTTGGTAAACATGCCACATGACTATCAAACTAGGGTTCCACATTTTGATGGAACTGGACCTATCACTACTCAACATCATTTTGATAGGATGAATGATAGTTTTGACCTTCATGAAGTAGATGAGGAAACTGTCAAAATAAGGTTGTTTTCACAAAGTCTCACTGGAGAATTTAGGAAATGGTTTAAATACTTGCCTCCTACTGGCATCAATGATCTCCCTGCATTCCATTAGACATTACTTAATAGATGAGAAATAAAATAGAAACCTATTGAGATTCTATCAGAATATGAAATCATTAGGAGGGCACGTGGGGAAATTTTCCAAGATTATTTCACTAGATTCAGTAGTGTATACAATTCAATTCCTACAAACATTAAGCCACCACAAGTTCTAGCCTTAATAAAATTCCCAGATGTCTTTGAGGTAGTCATGTCTTATGAGTTGAGAGAGAGAAATTCCTCAACATTAGAAGAAATGAAAAGGGATGCAGTGAGTGTAGAAGCTAATTTGTTAGCAAAAAGGGCTAGGATAAGAAATGAAAGATGAGTGACTATGAAAGAAAAACCCTCAACTTCTTTTGTTGATGCCAAAATAGATTCATTAGTTAGAATGGTAGAAATAATGATGGAAAGAATTAATCTAACAGAAAGGGATGCTCCTAGAGAAAACTAGCCTACACCTCAAAATCGTAATCAAAATGTTAGAATAAATCCTCCCCAAATCAAACAGAGGGAACAAAGGGGCCCAGATCAACAAATTCGACCTCCATTCCAGAAGAATTATGTTGATGATGATGGGGAATTTGTAGAAGAGGTAGAATATAACCAAATAAATTTGATGGGTATCAATGATGATGAAACAATTTTTCTCACTCAAGAAGAACAATAGAGTTTTCAACTTTCCCAAACTAAGCTTGATTAAGAAGAAGCATATGATTACAAATAGGGATTATAAAATGATATTATGGAAGTCTATAGTAAATATAACCTTAGGAGTAAGAAAAATTCATATACCCCCAACAAAAAAAATTCTAAGAGTCTTGCTAAGGAAACCTCAGATATTGTTGTCAATAAAATCAGAAACAATTCTGCCAAGAAAATTGCTGATATTTTTGGCAAAAAGAAAGTAAAAACTCATGTCAAAAATATAGTTTATAATACTTACAAAACTACTCAAACTGATATCCCAACAACCAGTCATCAAAAAGAACATGTATCAAAAGAAATTGTTGAAAAATCTGATTTTTTGAACTTAAGTAAGATTAAAACATCATTCAACATTGAGAATGAATTAGCAAAAGAAAAAATTCACATTCCTCTAATAGATTTAATGAATATATATATATATATATATATATATATATATATATATATATATATATATAGATCCCAAGTGATGAAATATCTAAACATAGGGGGAAACACAGATACTGTTAATTTGAATGATGATCAGTCTGAACTATTATTTTGGCCAGAAGTTGATGGAAAACCATAAGAAGAATTTCTTCCTCCATTCTATGTCAAACTTAATGTCCATGATAAGATTCTCCATAAGGCTATGTTATATTGAGGTGCTTCACACAATTTAATGCCCAACGCTGTTATGGAAAAACTTGATCTTGACATTACTAGACCTTATAAAGATTTACGTTCATTTGATTCCACCAAGGTAAGATGCCTAGGTTTCATCAAAGATCCATGTGTTACTTTAGCTCAAATCCCAGCTAAAAGTCTAGTAATGGATATAATGGTTGCAGATATACCCCCTAAGTATGGCATGTTGTTGTCATGCTCATGGGGAGCAAAATTACAACGAACCCTACAAATGGACATGACCTTTGCTACCATACTAGTGTTTGGCTAGCAAAGAATATTATATAGGGAAACTTTGATGAAATTCATGGTGAATAGTCAAGACAAACCACATAACTATCCTCTTTACTCTGTCCACTCATATTTAGACTCTTTCATTATTTATAATGATGGAGATATTAATACTCATGTTACCAATGCATAAAATGATATTTATGAAACAGATGAAAATCAAACAAAAATAGTGGAACAGAACACTCAGCTTGAACCTCTTTGTAATATGAGTTTTGATGGAGCTTGTAGAAGAGAGGGTTCTCGAGCAGGAGTTTGGGTTTCAAACACAACAAACAATCATGCTGAAGGTCATTCATATAAGCTCAATTTTAAATGTGCCAATAATATAGCCGAGTATGAAGCACTTATATTAGGATTGGAATTGTTGAAAAAATTGGGTGCCAAAAGGATTTCCATTCATGGAGATTCTGAGTTAATCATACAAAAAGTTAAAGGAGAATACTCTGCAAAGCATCCTAGATTGAGAGCATATAGAAATGTTGTGCTTCATTTTCTAGAAATTTTTGTGGAATATGATCTTGCTGTATTTCCTAGAAATCAGAATATCCTTGCCAATGGTCTGGATTTTTCATCCATCACCTATAAAATGCCTCACCCCAATATACAATATATAATGGAAGTAAAACATCGAACAATTGTACCAGATAATATGAGGTATTGGCAAGTGTTTGGAAATGACAAAAAAAATGAAAGCTTTCTGTACTTTAAAGATGAATATGAAGAAGATAGTATATATTTAAAATGAAAATTAGAAGATCAAATAGTTGTACATTCTAATATAGAAAAATAGTTAGATAACTCAGATGTAAATATTCATGTAGATAAAGTTGTAAATAAATTAGAATTTCTTGAAATTGATCCAGAGAAAGAAGAGTTTGAAATACTTCAGTTAAAGGATAGTGTTTTACCTAGATTTTTATTTCCATTAGAAGAATTATTTGATGTTAATGATGTAGCTAAGAAGCCTAAGATTGAGCCCATAGGAGCAGATATAGAAGAGTGTAATATAGGAAGTGAAAAAGATCCTAAAATGATAAAATTGTCCAAATTACTGCCAATTGCTGAAAAAAATATATTACTTTATTCAAAGAATTCATTGATGTCTTTTCCTGGAGCTATGAAGACCTCAAAGCTTATGATACTAGTATTATACAACATAAAATCCCAATTAAAGAGGATAAAAAACCATTTAAGAAAAAACTTCAAAGAATAAATTCAGTTCTGATGACTCTGATTGAGAAAGAAATTAAAAATATATATGATGCTAAAATCATTATTCCTTTTATATACTCTAAATGGATGTCAAAAATAGTGCAAACTAGGAAGAAAACAAGAGAAATTAGATTATGCATAGATTTCAGAAATCTTAATCAGGTCTCCCTAAATGACAACAACCCTTTGCCAAAAATGGATCACAAATTATAGAATGTAGTTGGTTCTAGTAGGATTTATTTATTAGATGGTTTCTCAGGCTACAAAAAAATCTTAGTTCATCCTGATGATCTGGATAAAATAGTTTTCACCACACCATGGTGTACCTTCACGTATGTGAAGATGCCCTTTCGATTAAGGAATGTTGGAGCCACATTTTCATTAGAAAATTATATATTACATAGCAATGCAATGTGCAGAAAAAAAAACACATAAAAAATATAAAATCGGAGAGACACAAATATACGTGGTTCACCCAATTTAGGGTATGTGCACCCCGAAAAAATAATCCTTCCTTTATATTGTCAAACAAAATGAAGAAACACAACCTACAAAAAATCCTCTATTCTCTCTCATAGCTTCCCCATCTGTTTCTCGCTCTTAGAATACACATACAATACCCAGCCACAACTACAATACCCTCATACACAATGAGGGGTTGCCTTCTAGGGAAAAAAACCCTAAATTAAACATAACTTCTACCATCAGATCATCCTCTTAATGACTCACCCAGATTGACCAGAAATTACAATACTTTTACAAGGAAATTTTACATATGTTTTTAGCTTCAGGAGTAGCCGCCCCCCCCTAGACCCCCCAGGCAGTGTTCAATTACAGTTGGCATTGCTGCCCCATTAAGAACATGGGTCCAACACTGTGATACATCTACATAAAGAAGATAATTAGGCTCCACACCTAAAAATTTCAAATAGCAATGGATATTGCCTTTGGTGATGAAATTGGCAAGATTATTTTGATCTATCTAGATGACATTACTGTCTATTAAAAAATTGACGAAGAACATTTGTTACATCTCAAAAGAGTGTTTGAAAAATGTAGAAGGTTTGGAATTTCATTAAATCCCAAGAAAATACTTTTTGGCCTTGAAGAAGGAAAAATTATTGGTCATAATATTTATAAATATGGTATTAGGATTGATCCCAGTAAAATTGAAGCTATTTTGAAAATCAGTCATCTTAGAAACATTAAGGAGCTTCAATCATTTATTGGCAAGATAAATTTCCTAAGAAGACTCATTCCCAACCTTCCAGAACTTCTCAAAAATATAACAAATATGCTAGAAAGGGATTCAAAAATAAGATGGAAGATTGAAGCTAGGAAATCATTTGAGCAAGTTAAAAAAGCATTGACAAAAGCACCAAACTTGATTAGTCCAGATTTAACTAATTTTTTTATAATATTTTCTTTTGCATCTGAACATAGTTTTGCATCTATTCTATTACAGAAAAACAACGAAGGATTTGAACAACCCATTGCATTCTTTAGTAAGGCTTTAAGGAATGCAACATTGAAATATAACATAATGGGAAAAAAGCCTTTGCATTAATAAAATCAATCAAAGATTTCAGAGTGTATATCCTGCATTCCCATATAGTGGCTTATGTACCAAATTCAATGGTCAAGGATATTTTAACTCATAATGGACCAGATGGTAAAAGAGGTAAATGGAATGCTATCATTATTGAGTATGACATAGAAACCAAACCCACTGAGCTTATCAAATGAAAAGGACTAGCCAAATTGATGGCTGAGTCAAAATGGAGACCAATGTCCACATGTGCAGCACAATTATGAGGTGGGCTAGGGCATGGGAAGGCTCACAAAGCATATAAGGAAGATGAAGTAGCATTGGAAGGCATGATTTTATATTATTGATTTGAGATCTATTTAGATATGGAATTGTCATTTGACATTCCAAAGCACACTTAAGTTGTTTAGCTAAGTCCGCAATGATGTTTAGCTCAAGGTGTTCCTGATCGGGAATCCCACCCTTGCCCACGGGGGAATTCGAGTGCCTACTAAGGGAAGGTTATTATTAGATGCCATTCATCATTAGGCATTGGTGCCACATTTTTCCTACTCTCTGTAGCCCATACATATTTAGGAATTGCACATTCCTGCGTTAAGGTTTGAGAGGAGGAGGTTGTCATCCAGTATTTCAGTTGATGAACCAGTGGAGGATTCATACTTTCACCTAGAGCTTCAAGATCAGTCTTCTAGTGCTTCAGATCCATATAAGGCATTAGGCCAAACATATCATACCTCCATACGATAGCAGTCCCATAAAGGATTACACAATCTAGTCCTATAGATCCAAAGGAGGAGGGATGTTTCTAGTTTTTTAGCTGGAAATCCTGTGAGGGATCTTCCCTCACTTTGTACTTACCGTTTCCATAATTCTTGAGGTGATCAGACATATATTGCAGAAGACATCAACCTCACCCTCCCAAATAGTGCAGTTTTTCCAGTTTTTGTGTATGTAGCAGTTGCCATCTTGAGAGGAGGAAAAAGAAGCTAGATCTCAAGCTTCTAGCTTGGAGATCTAAAGGAGGTATCACCCCTCAAGCATAGATCTGATTTGTAACACATTGTAGCCATATTACATAAATTCATGCTTCAGATCTTCATAACCCAACAGTCAAGGGATCAAAACCTAGGAGGGTGAATTTATGTTGTTCTTAGATCTCGATTTCCTATCTGGGTTTTCTTGGGTTTCCATCATAGTGCCCAGATATGCAATATTGACATCATCAAAGCTCCAGAGCACCATAGATCTACACATTCCCTTTTAGCCACCAGTTGTAATATCATAATCAGCTGAAGGGAAAGTGTAGTATACAATTTCCAACATCTCCAGTTATGCAGTGCCTGATTTAGCATGATTTAAGGGTCATTCAAGGCCATTTATTTGGCTTGAGTGCTTCTATTTTATGCATTTTTGAATTTATAATACATATCTAATCTAATAAAATGGCTCACCTATTCTTTATATTCCACTGTTTTTCATAATTTGTGTGTTCATAATCTTTTGTTTTAAATATTGTGTTTGTGTATTACTGCATTCTACCTTTTGGGATATTACAGTGGTATCAGAGCATGATATTTGGCTCAGCTTATGGGCATTCTTGACAACATATGAAAATCAGATAGTAGATATCTATAAATAATGGAGGGATTAATTTTTTATACATCTCTCTTTAGAACTATGAAGGATCTCTCCACGAAGATCAATGAAATTGTTAGCTCCCTGTAATCAGCAAGATTGGAAAAAGTCCTACCACAGGGAGAAACACCGTTTCAACCACTTTGGGATTCTAGGATCTAGCCCTCCTGAATCCGGAGAGGGATCTCTCCAATAAGTGTAAAGATGGATTTATCTTTAAGTTTTTGGGTATCGATATTAGGCTAGTTATGAAGGCCGAGGGTTTTTGTTTGTTTTGGATGGTTGAGCATGATTATTATTTGAGTGGAAAGTTCTAAATGGAAAGAGTTTCAAAGGTGAGAAGTTGCGAGCAAATAGAACGAGCTTTGGCTAAAAGGATGGATGCAATGCTGGTTTTAGTCCATTGGGCTATGGAGTCATAATAGGATTTAATTGAAACAATCAGGTTAAAGAGTGGTTCATGGGGCAAGTCATTTATGTCTAAGGATCTCTTTAAAGTTGATTTTATGGAATGAAATGATACAACAAGAAGGGGAATTAAACAAATGAAGAACAAAGAGCAGCCCAAGATTTGGTAAGTACTTTGAAACTAGCCAGCTTTTGACATACACTTAAGAAAAACATAAAAGTAACCTAGGATCTGGTAAGTACTTCGAAACTAGCCAGCCTTTGATACATTTTCAATAGAAAACATTTAAAACATAACGGAAACACAAATGATAACGAAGAATGGTCTAAGATCTAGTAAGTACTTTGAAACTAGCCAGCTTTCAACACTCTTAGGGAAACTTTCAGATATTCTTTTGGGATAAAACTAGGACAGGGCTCACCATAACTTCCTTAGTTCATCTCTACTTAACATAAACTGAAAATAACATTCATAAACAATATTTAGCTAAGACAGTAGGACGAGGGAACACCAACATTCGTAACTGCTCAAACTGAATTAAATCATTCAACATTGTTGTGGAGCGATAAAAAGGTGTCTTTGTAACTCCTAATTACCTCACATTAATTGTCAACCCAGGGACGACTTTTTGTTTCAAGAGTGTACTCAGTCTGAGGCGGCTATTTACTCAAGAGTAATGTTTTGCAGTATAGTGCTTAAAATACAAAAGTAAATGAAAGCTGGAAATAAAATCTACTTACAACAAAGCACTTTAAGACTTAAATCATGCATTCGGAAAAATAAGCAATGTATCAGTCAAGGGTCCAGTAACAATAACTCATCCCTTTGGAAACAGATCATTAATCTGGGGACTAGACAGCAAATGCCAATGCCCACTACAGTTTCAGATCGTTCTTCACACCAAAGCAAAGATAATGCAAATAACAGGAAATGGAAAGCTGCCATTGAAAGTAAACTAAGAAAGCTCTTTAAAAGCAAACTCTTGCAATTAATCAACCAAACTAAATAGCGAAGTAAAGAACATGAAACTGTAAAGCATTACGATTCAAAGAAATAGGAACTAAATCAAACCATCACACGGCGGAAATTGGAAAGATATGATACAACAACAACATACTCCACCAGAGGCTGGGCCCTTAGCCGCCAGCGGATGCTGCTGGGCTACTTCAGATCAGGTGAATGAACAACAACCCTTTTATTTATTCATCCTCAAATTGTGAAATCATTACAATAGCAAAAGCTTTGAAGATTACAATGGCAATGCAACAATCCCTATCCTATCATGAATAATCCATCTTCATTCTTGAATCTCTAAGTCTGAATCCTCAATTCCATCATTCGAATCCATCCCGAATCATCCTCAAAGTCCTTCTCCCTCTCTTATCTCTGTTCTGATTTAAATACAAAGAGAGCAGAGAGTGGTTACAATAGAGATAATTACAACATGATTCTATTACAAAATTGGTTTGCTTCTAACCATTTGATCCACAAGAACAAGGCGAATTTGGCTTTGCAGCTGAGATTTGGAGGACGGCCGCAACAACAAATTTGAGAAAATCGTGCTCAAAGAACCCTGTGTTTCTCTTAGTACAAGCCGAATTTGGGCAAACCGTTCTTTACTAAAGTTAATTGGGTCCGTTCTGGACAAAACCCATGTTCCGGATTTTCCAGATTCTTTTTCATTTGCTCAGAATCTCAACCGCAAAATCTTCACTTCTTATTCCAGCGAATTTCTGAGTTGGCACTTTTAATGATCAAATCTTCAATCTGAAAATTATCTTGGAGGCTAAAAATGGTGAATAATGTTACAACTGATTTATTAAAACTATCATTGATAAAACCATACATAATCATCAATTTATTAGAAATAAAGGAGAATAAATAATATTCATTCATAAGAGCATAAATCATTATAAAATGGATTTAAATAATAAATTATAATAAATGACGTGATGAAGAATGGTAGAAATGGGTGGAATAAGCATTCACAAGTGATAATAATAATGACATATTAACGGCCCAACATACCCCACACTCAATATGTTGCATGTCCTCATGCAACGAAAACTGAATATATTGCATGTCCTCATGCAACCCAAAGACAAAAACCCATGTGTTAACCAAGCAATAAAAAATATGTTCATCTCAGCTCGTGAAATGGATAGAACAAATGAATTCTTCCTTAATTAATGAATATTCAATTTTAGCAATCTTGATGAAGGCATAACAATTTTTACATTGACATTCAACTATATGTATGAAGTTGCAACAAAATATGATATAAGTAACAGCAAACTTCATTAACCATTTTCTCAAAAACTACAAACCAGCTTTTGTTGAAATTTGGCAAGTAAATTTATAATATATGAATGTCTTTATGATCCAAAAATCAGACTGTTTTGATGCATGGATCATGATATATAAACAAAATGACTGTAGCTGAGAGTGCATGATTTCCGAAATTTTATGAACCAATTTATCTTGAAATTTTCTGGGTTTGTATTAATGATACGTCTGTGTTTTCCAAAAATCACAAGAATTGAGTTCATAGTTTTAAAAATATTATGGAAATCAATTTCTACACTGAAATTGTGTGCCTTAAATGAGAAAGAAAATAGAAAACATCCATCATGCGTAGCAATTCCTCCCCCTCTCTAAAAAATTAGCATGCCCTCATGCGATGCTAGAAAACAAATAGAGGTGGTTGCTACCAGCTGTTGAATTCTATGCTTGGTGTAAAACAACATGGAATAAGGGAGGTGTTGAGAATGAATCAGAATAGCAATGGATAATAAAGAATATGAATGGCATAGTCATAAGAAATAAATGAATGAAAGGAACACTCCCCCATACTCGAAAATGATATGCCGCTGAAAAATAGGGAGTTGTATAGATGTGGACTGAACGATGATAAATGATGCTCAAAATGGATTTTTTTGAAATTCTCCTAAATTCGTAATAAATCAGAAAATTATGCGATTTTACCTCAATTTTTACCTCCAAAAATGTGGAATAACATATATGGACTGGCATTTGTTGAAGCTGATGTAGGCAGAGTTGGTGATGAAAGTGATACAAAAGGTGGAATCCAGGTAAGCACATCATGTCTGAAGAATTGTTCACGTTCGCGAGCCTCTTCTGTTAAGTGCAATAGTGTGGTCAGCTGTGGATAGAATTATGCCCATACTTATTGTTTTCCTACAAACAAAGCACTATTTGGCATACAATGTTCTTGAATCCATAGTGTAAGCAATAGATAAGATGCATGCAAAAATTTCAATTAGAAAAACTTATGTATACATGCAATACTAATATTTTGGCAAATCAACAAGTGATGGCAGAGTGCAGTAATCATATCGCATGCAATCCCATAATGCATACATTCCCCCCTCCAATTGGAAAAGGAATGCCATGACCATAAAGTGTATGAGAGGGGTTATGCTGACGACAAGGCACGGGAATGGACAATATATCAGTGAATGAAGCAGAGTACACATATCAATGATAGGACAACGAGGGTTATGATTAGAATGAGAGCAGAGTGTGTAAAGATAGTTATGAATAAGAGATAGGACGCTTTGGATTGATGATAAGTTACGAAAAAGAGAAAAAAAACAACAATATGCCAAAAAGATGCTTTACTGATAGTATGCTAGCTGAAAATGATGTGATTGATCATAAAACAATTTCTCATGCATAAAGGTTCAAAATAGGGAAAAAAGTAAGGAAATAACTTCTCTAATAAGAAAAGGGTATTATAATAATAATTGACGATAAGATATAACTTCAATACCATAAGCAGAGCCGCTGCTGCCAGCAGGCGTCCATAGCCTCGGCAGGGTTGCTTTTTAACCCATATGAGCCAGAATCCTCAATTTATAACTAGAGAGTTTCAATGCTGTTCTTACAGAAGAGACCAGTGTGCTGGCGTGGTAACCAGATAACCACACTGCCATTCACTGGGATGTAGCAAAAGTGATCAGGCCGGCTCGTGATGAGACCTCCTGTTCCAAGGATAATTTGGCTATCCAATGGATCATAACCCTGGTGTGGTGGCCATAATGGGAATGTCACTTTCTTACAACCTTATGAACATGGTAGGTTGGCTCGTAATGAGACCCCCTATCCTCCATCTGTGAACAAAATTTTGTTGTTATTACACAATTTTATGATAAAAAGAGGGAGGCTCAGTACTCCTTAAGAGCAGGGATGGTGGAAGAAGTTGAACATGTCAAATAGAAAAATATACCCATAATCTCATTTATTACAGACAGAGAAGATTATAATCCAGAAGGGTGGAACCAACATGGTATTAAGATGATCAATCAATATCATGTTCAACAGAAAACAATGCAGTAAAGTAGTATATAAATAATTGTGTCCCTTTTTAAAAAATAATCTATCATCAAGGAGCTGTCCTGTTAAAGATCATAACGTGAAGGATATTAACTCGCTTCAATAGAATCCATAATTCTTGTCCTCGTAAAAATAGTGTACTTCATGCCATGAAGGGGAATCAGTAAAATGTGGTTGAGATGAACTAGGAATAGTCCCACAAGAGGAAGGAAGGGTTGCTCTCGAAAATAATCCCAAAGTGTTGCTCTTTTGAATGAATAGCAAAAACACTCAAAAAGTGGTGTTCCTTAAAGGAAATGCAAAAAAAAACAAAAATACACACAAAAAAGTGTGAAAATGCAAATGTCCTTCCTTTGGCAAAATGAACAGCGAAAAACTAAAAGTGTCGTTCCTTTGGAAAAGGAACAGCAGAAACGCAAGTGCCGTTCCTTTGAAAAAGGAACAGCAAAAACGCAAGTGCCGTTCCTTTGGAAAAGGAACAACAAAAATGAAAAGTGCAAAAGTGCTATTCCATTCGGAAAAGAACAACAAATCGTGAAAGTGCAGAAGTGTTGTTCCATTTGAAAAGGAACAACAAAACGTAAAAGTGTAAAAATGGTGTTTCATTCGAAAAGGAACAGAAAAAAGTGGAAATGCAGAAGTGCTATGCCATTTGGAAAGGAATAGCAAAACGTGAAAATGTAGAAGTGTTGTTCCATTCGGAAAGGAACAACAAAAAGTGGAAGAGCAGAAGTGATGTTCCATTCGGAAAGGAACAACAAAACGTGAAAAAGGAACAACAAAAAGAGTCGTGGAAAAGGAATGGCAAAATGACCCGTGACAAAGGAACAACAAAATGAATTGCTGACCAAAAAGGTGTTGTTCATTTGGAAAAAGAAATAATAAAACGAAATTGTTGTCCCTTTGAAAAAGGAACAGCAAAAACGACAAAAGTGCACACAAACGCTGTCCTTTCAGAAAAAGAACAGCAAAAATGCACAAGCATGAAATGCAAGCACGCAAAGAATGAATTAGCTGTTCACTGTATTGATGCTGAGGATGGGTCACAGTTTGAATGAAGCAACACCTGAAACACAAAATATAAAAAATATCAGAAAAGAAACAATGTTTTATTTAAAAACAATATGTAAATAACTAAATTAAGTTACAACAACTATGATGTTATGTCAAAAAAATGATCTCTTTGAAAAATGTTTTGGCAGCAGTGATAAGACATGAATCTTCAGATTGAAATCAATTCTTCATTTCTTCTATTATGAATCCGTTGGGTAATGACTTAGATGAAATTCCTTTGTTTCGTTAAATTTTTTTCAAGAATCACTCGTCCATAAATTGACCTTCTTTATTTTCCCAGGACCTGCAAAAAAGCGAGTGTCTACCTGCAATAAAACATTAAATCATGGAGAAAGAGAGGTGATCGGGCTCCCCTAATCCAAGAATGATGCAAAAACAACAAGTAGTTACTCTATATAACAAATCCATTGAGAAAATAACAAAGTAAAATTTATTTGTCACCTGCGGGAGAGCAGTGGTCGACCATACTATCCAGCAGTGTTTTAATCACAACTTCTTTGTTTTTCATTGAAATTGAGTGATTCCAAAGCCAAATGAGAGCTAATTCAAAGGTTTATCTCCAGTAGCAACAGGTTTTAAAAATTCAATGCTATGATATGTCAAATTTGTTTAGAACAACCTGCATAATAGAGTCATTTTCGATTACCCAATCTAGACCAACGATTGATATTTCAAGCATAGATTCTTCGTTTGATGTCGGATTCAAATGATTCAAATTGGAAATGAAAGTAGATTCATTTATTTATCTTCAATAGAAACAGGTTTTGAAGAAAAGAAGAATTGATAAGTCAAACACTGTAAGGAACATCCGGAAAAACAGAGTTTTAAGGGTGCTGATTTACGATAGACAGTCAGTATTTTGATCATAACTTCCCCATACGATATCGAAAATGAGTGATTCCAATTGAATTGTAAACTAGATTCATAGGGGAATCTACCATAGAAACAGGTTTTAAAAATTCATTCATTTAGACCTCCAAAAATTGACTGTCCCAACTCTGTTCCTGAGCTGCCCGCTAGACATCCGGTCAATGTTTTGGTTCTAACTTTTTCGTTTCAAATCCAAATTGACTGATTCAAAGTGGGTTAGAAAGTAGACATCAAGGGCTACCTAGGGTAGAAACAGGTTTTAAAAATATTCATTTTTGGTCCCTCAAAACATGACTGTCCCGACTGTTTTTCCAGAAAGTTCATCAAGCCCGCAAGCCAAAAAAAATATGATATTGAAACATTTTTTTAAATTGGTGATAAAAGTGAATATGAGTGTTTGTAGAACTATTATTTCCATTATAATTCATATACAAACACAAATGAATTAAAAAAAAATTATCACCAATGTTGATTTGCATAGCATGTTGCAACAAAAAAAAACAACTAGTTTTACATAAAAAAACAAAATGCATTTATTTATTCCCTTATTTATTTTATTTTCTACACTAACCTATTTTAATTTGAAAAAATGAATATGACTACGTATATGAGTACTTTCAGTGGAGCCATTTTCGAAATAAGGCTTCACGTATACACATACCCAAATTTGAAAAATGCATATTAATGAAAATCAGGGTATGAGAAGCCAACTTCCCTTGAAAAGATGGAGTCAAAAATTGTTGAAGTATGGAGCAATGTTGTGAACAAGTGATGGAGTGAAACCAATCTTCAATATATCCGTTATGTTCTTGATTTCCCATATCCATCATATCATTAAGTTCTTGAGCTGTTAAAATGGTTTGTTGATGCAAACTAGGAGTAAGCTCATTTTCCTCCATAACTTCTACAATTTTTGAATTTAAAACATTCTGAATCTCATTGTAAGTTTTCTCTAATGGCGCATGTGAGATAGAATGGGTGGGAAGGGTGGGTAAATTTGGCAGTTCAACACTGTAAGTATGTTGTACTGGTTTATTGCGGTGAGGGTGTGGAATTAGTTGAGCAAGAAATTCAAAAAGATGTTGGGCAGTTTCTTACCATAACAGAAGATGTCCTTCATGTGTTCCTTCAAAGCTCCTTCTTCCAATGTTCCTGTCAATTAGTTAGTGAAATGGGTGGTGCTTACATCACCACTTCAATGAAATCATGTGATTCATTTTCCAAAATTTCTATTTTTTTCCTAGTTATTCACACAAAAATTCAAACATCTAAAGCAACAACAAATCTGTTAGGAAAGCGGACAGTGGAGCAGGGCATTTACATGCTCCGCACGAACATATCATTAATCTGGGGACTAGACAGCAAATTCCAATGCCCACTACAGTTTCAGATCGTTCTTCACACCAAAGCAAAGATAATGCAAATAACAGGAAATGGAAAGCTGCCATTGAAAGTAAACTAGGAAAGCTCTTTAAAAGCAAACTCGTGCAATTAATCAACCAAACTAAACAGCGAAGTAAAGAACATGAAACTGTAAAGCATTACGATTCAAAGAAATAGAAACTAAATCAAACCATCACACGGCGGAAATTGGAAAGATATGATACAACAACAGCATACTCCACCAGAGGCTGGGCCCTTAGCCGCCAGCGGATGCTGCTGGGCTACTTCAGATCAGGTGAATGAACAACAACCCTTTTATTTATTCATCCTCAAATTGTGAAATCATTACAACAGCAAAAGCTTTGAAGATTACAATGGCAATGCAATAATCCCTATCCTATCATGAATAATCCATTTTCATTCTTGAATCTCTAAGTCTGAATCCTCAATTCCATCATTCGAATCCATCCCGAATCATCCTCAAAGTCCTTCTCCCTCTCTAATCTCTGTTCTGATTTAAATACAAAGAGAGCAGAGAGTGGTTACAATAGAGATAATTACAACATGATTCTATTACAAAATTGGTTTGCTTCTAACCATTTGATCAACAAGAACAAGGCGAATTTGGCTTTGCAGCTGAGATTTGGAGGACGGCCGCAACAACAAATTTGAGAAAATCGTGCTCAAAGAACCCTGTGTTTCTCTCAGTACAAGCCGAATTTGGGCAAACCGTTCTTCACTAAAGTTAATTGGGTCCGTTCTGGACAAAACCCATGTTCCGGATTTTCCAGATTCTTCTTCATTTGCTCAGAATCTCAACCGAAAAATCTTCACTTCTTATTCCAACGAATTTCTGAGTTGGCACTTTTAATGATCAAATCTTCAATCTGAAAATTATCTTGGAGGCTAAAAATGGTGAATAATGTTACAACTGATTTATTAAAACTATCATTGATAAAATCATACATAATCATCAATTTATTAGAAATAAAGGAGAATAAATAATATTAATTCATAAGAGCATAAATCATTATAAAATGGATTTAAATAATAAATTATAATAAATGACGTGATGAAGAATGGTAGAAATAGGTGGAATAAGCGTTCACAAGTGATAATAATAATGGCATATTAACGGCCCAACAATTGTTACCGATGAAATAGGTAACCTAACCTCAAAATGGGAACTCTAGCCCAAAAAGACTCAAAAAACATGAAAAAACACCCCAAAAACAAAAAAAGTGTATTCCAGAATGCACTTGGTTTTTTTTGAAGGTCAAATTTCAACATTTTATAAAATTATGCTAAAAAAAAAATTGTTTCTTGAAAAAAAGATTGAAAAAACACCCTCAAAACAAAACCAGATGATGCTGGAATAACAAAAAAAAAAAAATATTGTGTCATATTTTTGACATTTTAAAAAATAGAAATAACATTTTTTAATTTTTAAAATTCAAACATTAAAAAAAACCTAAAATTTAAGAAAAAAAATAAATTTAAAAAATAAAAACATTTTAAAGCTTAAAATTTAAAATAGGAATAAAAAAATAAAAATAAAAACAAAATAAAAATTTTAATTCAAACATAAAAAAAAACCTAAATTTTAAGAAAAAAAATAAAAATAAAAATAAAAATATTAAATTAAAAAAAAAAACAAGTTAAAAAAGAAAGAAATCATAAAAAATTAAATATAAAAATTAAATTTAAAAAAGAAAAAGAAAATGTTTATTAAATTTAAAAATTAAAAAAAAAAATCAAATTTAAAGAAATATATTAAATTTTAATAAATTTAAAACTTTAAAATAAAAATAAAAATAAATATTATTGAAATTAAAAGTAAAAAAATGAAAAATTAATTGAAAATGAAAAATGAAAAATAAAATACAATAAAAATATTAAATTAAAAAAAATATATATTAAAAAAACAAATAGATTTTAAAAAATAAATTAAATTTAAATTATAATATATATATATATATATATATATATATATAAACTTAAATTAAAAATATATATATATATTAGATTTTATTAAATTTACAAAAAGAATTGTTAATATTAAAATAAAAAATTAAATTTAAAAAAAAATATTGAATTTTAATAAATAAATGAATAAACAAATAAATTTTGAAAAACAAAAAAATTAAATTAAAAAAAAAAAAAAACATTGTTATAATGAAAGTTAAAAAACTTTAAAAATCAATTAAAATTGAAAAATTGAAAAAAATAAATTAAAAAAATATATTAAATAAAATATAAAACAAAAAGCAAATTAAAAATTAATTTGAAAATATTAAGTTTAATTAAAAAAAAAAATTCTAATTTTAAATACACAATTTTAATTGAAATAATAAAAATATAAAAATTTTATGTAATTAAAAAATAATAATAAAAAAATTAAAAATTAAAAAAAAATATTAAATTCAAATAAATAAATAAATAAATTACAAAATATACTAAATTTTAAAAAATTAAATGGAAAAACTAAACATAAAATTTAATAATAAAAAAAATATATGAAAAATTTAAAAAAAAAATAGTTAAATAAAAAAAAATACAAAATTTAATAAAAATTATTAACAAAATTTAGAAAAAAAATAATAATAATAAAGAAAAAAATTAAATTTCAAATATAAAAATTAAATTAAAAAAAAAAAATTGAATTTAAAAAAAAAAATCAAATTAAAAAAAATATATTAAAAATTAAAAAAATTAAAAAAAAAAAAGGAATTTTTTGATCATGTTGACGCCGTCAATCGACCTTCCGCGGCGGGAGGCCGATTCCGGGAATCGCCCTCTCGCGGTGGAAGGGTGATTCCCGGAATCGGCCTCCCGCCCAGGTGGCGGCGGAGGCCGGCCGTTGGGCGGGCGGGGGCTGCATGCAGCCTCCCCACCCACCCAGTAGCCGGCCTCCGCCGCCACCTGGGCAGGAAGCCGATTGGCGGTGCCACCACGATCAAAAGATTTTCTTTTTTTTTTTAATTGGATTTTTTTTTTAATATTTTGTTTTTAAATTTTGTATTTTAGATTAATTATTTTTTAAAATTTAAAATTTATTTATTAAATTTATTAAATTTTAATTTAATTTAATTTAATTTTTTTTAATCTTTTAGTTTATTTAGTTTTTCATTTTTAAAATTTATAAATTGTTTCATCTAAAAAAACAGTAAATTTATGGATATTTGTTTTTTAATTATTTGCACGTGGTTTTTTTCATTTTTTTTGTTTTTTAATGATAGTTTTTT
Source organism: Pinus albicaulis (assembly GCA_034641835.2). Lineage (NCBI taxonomy): Eukaryota > Viridiplantae > Streptophyta > Pinopsida > Pinales > Pinaceae > Pinus > Pinus albicaulis. The sequence continues at coordinate 639,502,237 of CM076584.1, read as the reverse complement.
TTTTTTTTAATACTTTTATTTTAATTTTCTTTTTCAATTTTAAATTTTTTTTTTTTTTTTTTTTAATTTGTTTTGCTTTTTGTTAATTTTAAAATTTGTATTTTTTTTCTTATTATTATTATTTTTTTAATTTAAATTTTTAAATTTGATTTTTTCTTTTTTGTATTTTATTTTATTTATCTAAATTTTAATTATTTTTAAATTTTCTATTTTAATTTTTTTTTTAATTATATGGTTTTTTTTCATAACTTAGAAAAAAATGTTTTTGATGTTTTTTTTTATGGTTAATTTTTGTTTTTTTTTTCTTTAAATTATGTGTGTTTTTTTTAAATTTTGTCATTTCTTTAAATTATTTGTTTTTGTTTTATTTATTTATTTTTGTTTAAATTTTTTATTTTTACGAGTTAATTTTGTTTTTTTTACATTTTTATTGGTTTTTTTAAATTTTATTTTATATATATATTTTTTTATCTAAGTTTTGTATTTTATTACCAACATGAAAATCACCACTCTAAAAAAAAAGGTTGATGCTGCATCAATACGTTTCAAAATTATCATGAAAATCACCGCTCTAAAAAAAAATAAAAATTGTTGCTGCATCAATACATTTCAAAATTAGCATGAGAATCACTAACATTTTAAAACAAATATTCATATTTCACAAATAAAAATATTAGAGTGTCAAAAATGTGCTAAAAAAAAAAGGCGATTCTGCATCACCACTTTTCAAAATCGGGTGCTTTTTATGCTACCAAAAAAAAGTAGGTAATAGTGCGGTTACCTATTTCATCGGTAATAGTGTTATTGTTCAAACATTGCATTCAAAGTTAGAAAAATAAAAATACAAAAAAAATAGAGAAGAGAAAAGAGGGCAGATTGTAAAACAAGAAAGGTACAGCCCCATACCAAAAAAGAGAGACAAAATCTAAAAGTGTGCAAGCTCAAATGCCACTCCTTAAAACACACTTCTAATTAGTCATACAGTTTAATCATGACTAATTAGATTTTCAATTTACTGCTAATAGGTTAGTGAATTAGATTTTCCAAACAGCTCAATCTTGGCTTATCAGTAAGATAGATTAGGTTAGAAGAAAGAAGGTTCAAATATGCTCAAAACTTGAACCTATGAGATTGATGAAAAACTGGTTCTAATAGGCTTAAAACTTGAGCTTGAAAGAGAGAAAATATAGCTCAAATAAATTCAAAGTCAGGGCTGAAGAAGATAATGAAGGAAGTTTTAATTTTCAGATCTTAAGCCTTCACATTTTGTTTTAAATTTTCTGCCAATTTAGTCTATGTGCAGCTTGTTTTTATGCCATATATCAAAAACAAGTTAGACTGTTCAATCCTGGCTTGTCAGCTTTTAAATTTTTGTTTTTGAAATTAGAGAATAAAACTCTGTCAGACAGTCTAATCCTGACAGATAGTAGTTAGGTAGAGAAGCTTATGAACTCAACTATTTAAACTGAGTTCATGGAGGAATAAGATTAGACTTATATTAGTTTTTTGTTTTTCAAAAGAGTAAAATGTTGTTGAAGAGAGAATTCCAGTCTAAATGCACTCTGAAAAGAAGAAAAAATGTTAGGATCATTAGGAATGGGTAGGTAGACATGTTGTTTTGATAGAATTTAATTGTTTTAAATTACTACAGAGATCATCAAAAAGAAAGGTTGCTGCCCAATGGATTAAGGCACTGGTTTAATGAAAGTCAAAGATTTGTAGCTGAGGTTCTAGACACCTAAAGAACCAGCTGTCTTCCCCAAGTGGAGCCACTGTTAGCCACTAGTAAATTCTATTATACCAAAAAGTGGATAATTTTGTTCTTCAAAACTTCAAGAGATAATTCCCTTTGAAAACTTATCATCTTTGAAGTTTTTATGAAGATAACTAATCTTTTAGTTAATCTTCAGTGTTGTTTCCCTCTTATCCTAAAAAAACTTGTTGTTTACTAAGAGAAAAACTGCTCATGAAGCTCCATTTTCCCTCATTTACCCTTCTCCATTTTCCCTCTCTATTTTCATCCATAAACCCTTTCATTTACCTCTCAATCCCTCAAATTCCCCTTCAAAGCCTTGTAAAATCCCTTTATAAGGTTTAAAAAACCCTTTTCCCCCTTATCGAAACCTCAAAAAATCCTTCAAAAAACTTTAAAAACTCCATTTTTGCACTAAAGTCCTTAAGCCCCTTTGGCCTTAGCCCCAGCTCCTTTTTTCCACATAAAACTGGAGCTGTAAATCGCAATTAAACCTCATCACGCAATCGCAATTGGGGTTTTCTATTTTCCTTATTACCTTTTACTTTTGAAAACTCCGACTGCGATAAGCCCTTTTCTTTTAAACCCCGATCCCTTCACCTTCTTCACATAACCCAGAGCCCCGCAATCGGGCACTAAAACACTAAAAAAGGCATGTCCAAACCCTTTTTCCTTTGTTTTTTATGAAACCCGACGATATGTTTTAAAACAAATCTGGGCCATCGATCTCTACAAGATCAATGGCCATCAGCTCATTGCATCGCAAATACGCATGAGTCCTTCCTTTCTTTGTGTCTTTCAAAATTTCGATGCAATCAAACCTCAGCCCTCAATCATCCCTCCAATCCCACGGTCAATACACAATCGCATCACAATTTTCCCTTTGCTCTTTCTCTTTTCCTTCTCCGATGCCGATCTCCCCGATTGAATCCTAGCCGTTGAATTCACAAGAACCAATAGCTAAGATTTTGTCGCACCCCGCCCATAACTTTCCTCCTTTACCCCTCCGATTACATCCCCATCGTTTATTTCCTTTGATCCAATGGTCTGCATTTCTTCCGCTTTCAAACCTTGCCCTTTTCATTTCTCCCCCGTCGACAGATCTCGACTGTCTATTCCTGAGATCCAACGGTCAGGATCTAAACCACCACTGACCCTACCCACATTTTTCGCTCGTGCATCTTGCTCTCCATCGCGTGTGATCTGCACCGTTGGATCTCCAGCCTTTGATCCAATGGCTAGAAACCTGTTTTGCGTAATTTTGCGTCTGAAATATAATGCCAAAAAATTACGCGAAATAAGCGGTTTTATAAAGCCACGTGTCGTGCAGCGAAGCATATCGTGTTTTTTTGGGCCAAATTCAAAACCACTTCGGAGCAGTGCGAAAACACAGTTTTTTCCACTAAAACAACCTTTCCCCATTATATTGATTTTCCTCCTTTAATTATAGGCCATCCATTATTTCAATCTAATGGCCCAGATTGCTTTGAAACCTCATATCCTTGCCCCTTCATTTTCTCCCCGACCAATTCACCAATACTTCTTTGTCATCGATCTCTGAAGATCGACGGTTCTAATTAATTTTCCCCACCAAGCCATCACCTATCTCCTTTGCTCCCAAACACCCCATTCAAATAATCCCAACCGCTGATCATTATAGATCAATGGCTCTCATTTATCCTGCGTCCAAACTTCATTTTAACCCCATTTCGCTTCCTTAAAAGATTTTTCCCCTTTTTTATTAAATTTTCTTCCATTTCATTATAATGTTACCCTCTCCGCATTATAAACTCCCTGATTGATCTCAGCCGTTAATCAACCTAGATCAACGGTCCAGACTTAATCTGATCCTCATCCATCTGACTGCCTCCCCATTGAAATTCATCGAGAAATCTCGATCGTCGATTGATCTGGATTGACGGCCATGATTTATTCTCACACCCAAAACACCCTTTGACCTATTCTTCACGGATTTTATTAATTTTTTCTCGTTTTGTCCAATTTTTTAAGGCTTATCCATAGTTTTAAAGGAAATCAAAAGCCGGGGATGACGATCCCACAGGCCATAATCAATGAAGAAAATTATCTATAGGGTTCAACCAACGATTTGTCCGTGCCTCATGAGCACTGATGATGTTATAAAACCCTCTGCGCACCTGCAACACAGTAAAACAAAGTCATAATCCATTATTTAAAGAATACCAGCATTGAAGACAGGAGATCAAAGAGTATCATGTTTTAAAGGTTTAAATCAGAGTTTTTTAAAAGGATTAAGGCATAAACTTAGAAAATCAAATGCGTGATCCATAGTCAGCAGAGTATGAAGACCTGAAGATGAAGATTAAGCCTAATTAGGTTTAAAACACAAAACAGAGACTGATTTAATGTGTTTTAATATAAAATAAGGAGATCTATCAGTCTGAGAAACCTCCACTACCACATCAAAGGCTAATTGAATCCTCTCCAGCTACCAAAAGTCACCTGCAGCCTCAAAGAAATCAAAGAAAGCATAGTTATTGCCTATTTCAAATATATTTTCCTAAAGACAGTTGAATCTTTATTTTAAACAAAAGAAGATATTTCAAACTATCAGTGAAGTTATTGTAAAGGATAAATAGGTCTCAAAGTCAATATTTTTTCCCATTAAGCCTAAAAAGACAGAAACAGAGTAAATGGAACAGAATCATAATTCAATGCTCTCATGCCTTAGGCCTTGCATGGTTTTCAATGCTAGGAGTTGCATTTAGGGTAGAATTTATTACACTCCAATCCTAAAACTCTTCCACCTCCTCATTTCTTCTATAAATACTTCTGAAGAAGATGAGATACAGGTTGGTTTATCACTCGTTGTAATACTGAAAACTCTCTGAAAGAATACATAGTCTGTTGAATTTGAAGAAGAAATTGAATTCTTGGAAGCTTGAAAATGTTGTGACATGCTTGTTCTTGAGAAGGCTCTATCATTAGATCCCTGAGCTAGGCTATTGGTGATGTATTTTGAATTGTCTATTGTTTTTCCTGTTTTCATTATGTTTCATAATTTCTTACTACAGTAGGATAAAATGTTTAGGCTAAGAAATGACTCCTGGAAGCACCTTAGACCTGTTTATCCTTCACTGTTCTATGTTTTCTTCTACTGAGGTATTTTAGAGTCTTCAATATTTCTCTTTAGTCCTCTTTCTTGTTTATTTCTCTAATAGTTAAAATAGTTGGTTTCAGCATGATTTATGGTCTTCCCTTCTTGTCTGCTGCCACTTGAAAACTGTTTTTGAAGTCTCCCTTTGAAGTACCATTGTTTGTAGTTTTCCAAAGAGGTCTGTTTTGATCATACCCTTTGTTCCTTCTAGAATAGTTGTTTCAAAGGTCTTTATAGTTGTAATCATGGATGTTTAGGAGTTCCCTCTTCTATGACTGTAATTATCAGTAAATCTTTCATGTTTTCTAATTCCTTTGAAATAAAATCTTTAAGGAAATAGGGAGTTCCCCGAATCTTAGATTTCATTTTGAAAGTTGTCTTGAAGTCATTATTTGCTTAAAGTGTGGTTTGTAGAGTTCATGGTTATCCCTGTCTATCAAATTCCACTTCATGTTCAAGTTATGTTTTCAAGTTCCCTTTGTTGAGAATTAAACCTCTCTTTTCAAAATCATTAATGTTCAACTCATTCACAAAACTAAAGAATCATGTAGCCAAGTTAGATTTTCCCTTTGATATCCCATATCCATTTATGAGCCTGTTACCAACTTCATTTTGACTCCATTGCCCAATGAATCAGATATTTCCTCTTTCTACCTATCTTTCCTAGACATTTCATGTTCTGCAGTATTAATTCAACCAAACAAACAAATCAAACAACACTTGTTGCCTTGTCTTTTGGTTAGCCAATCTATCAAAACATGGGACTCCAATAGGACATACCCTCTTTTCATTTTTTAATATGGGAAAACATTTTCAAAAAGAAAAGGTATGTACAATATCACAAGATTAAAAAAACAGCCAATACAAAATTATGATCCCTATTATTATAGGACCCTAATAGCGGCTTCACTTGGGGATGGAAATCTCCTTGTGAGATGTCAAGAACACTGTCGACTAGTGTCTTGATCCATTGGGCCTATCCCAAGCCTGCACACTCTTTCTTATATAATATCTGTTGCTAAAAATATCAAACTGAAATGACAACCTTTTCTACGAACTGAAATCTGACCTGAAAAAACTTTCTTTTGAAGACAAAATCCAATCAAACTGAAATTCTACCTACTTACTCTAATCAGTTGTACAACTGCTGATTAGGTAAAATGAAACAGCGAATGAAACCATTCAAGCATTATATGCATTTATTTATTTTGCTGCATTTTCTTGTTTGTGATCAAAATTGAAGTTCTACAACCGAATAGAAACTTGTCAACAAATATGGCTTTGATAAGGAAATATTTAACCTCCTTTGTTGACTCTAGAAACTTTTCAAAAGGATCTTCCAAGGCATATGCACTAATGTTCAACTAATCTAAGCAAATGTACATCTGTTCTAGATGGCCCCCATGCCATGAAAGTAAACTGTTATTTCCCTGCAAAATTAACCTATGATTTTCCTAAGATAATTGTAAATTTTCAAATAAACTTTGTGATGATATTTCTACTGATGGAAATGTCTGTCTCACGAGACTTTTATCATCTTGATCCTGAAGCTCATAGTTAGTTAATGGATAAATATTTTGATTGCATTCATCATCCAACACATCAGCTATTGGATCATGAAAAACTTGGAAGGATTGCTGCAACCTATTACATATGGGTTTCAATGGGACTTCATAGATTTCAATAGGTTGCTCATCCTTTTCTTTATAAACATTATAAAAAATTTCCTTTAAAAACTGAAATGCTTCAAAACATAATGGTATAGAACTTCCTTATGTCTTTTGATCATGTATTTCAATGGAATTTGATCACTATAATTGTGATACTAAAGAATCCTCATCAAGAATTTCATTTTCTTCTTTGTTGTTAATAAAAATACCTAAAGACTGGTAATTTTTTATTGCTTTAAATTTTTCTCTGATGAGCTGAAATGAATAAAAACAAAGAGGCAAAGATACTTCCCTTATTTCCAAATTTTTTGCACTTTCTTCTCCATTGCTATAATTGATCTGTATTGGCTGATCACTATATTCAAGCTGCTGAAACTAATTTTCCTCATCCCACAAACTAGCTTTTGATTGCTTTGTAAATTTAGCTTGAATTTGGAAAACATAATTATCATCACACTGATCATACTTAGGAAAATCATAAAATGAAGGAATGTCATCAAACATACACATTAGATCAGCAGATTTCTCCTCTGCATATTGATCTATAAATCCATTTTCTAATCTATGGTAGTTGGGATTAGTAGGAAAGTATTTATGGCCAACAACCTTTTATTTTTATGAAATAAGTGGGTAATCGTGATCTTGAATGAAAAATCCATCTTTCATGGTGATTCTTTGTATCCTTTCCTCTATTTTATTTACCAAAATGTTGAGTTTTACCTTTGAAGATATGAGGTGTTCTATAATGGTGTTCTTCTCTTGTTCTGCTTTCAAATTTTCTCTTCTAATTAGTAGATTAACTTCTACATCTGCTACAATTTTTTGTGTTTGTTCAAGTGTTGCTGAATTTCTTTCTCTTAGCTGAAACTCTATTTTTGGATCAAAGGCCTTTCGATAATGCAAGAGAACTGAATCAGGAGGAGGTCTGATATTTGATGGAATTGAATAATAAACTTGATTACATCTAGCATAAAGTTGTTGTATTGTCTCATTTGGATGTCTTTTCAACTGATTAAATTTTTCTATGATCATAAAAATGGTGATTTTGATTATCCATATATCAAGGAAAAATTTGACAAACTATTGGAAATTTCATATACTTGAAATGTAGGCTCTTGAACCAAATTTTTACTTTACTTTGCAAAGAAAGAGAAAAAATCCTGATCAATCTAAAATAGGTCCAAATAATTTTCAAAACCTTGAATATGTTTTTCAGCAATGATGTTACCATTTTCTCCATCAAACATGGGGAGATATTTGTAATAGTTATCAGGGAAATCATGGAGTACAAGAGGTAAGATCAGTGGCTTATATCTATCTGGAACTTTAAAAGGTATAGGAATATGTACAAGAATTGTAATATCAGTCTTGATTACTTGAGAATTATCAATCGAAAGATGATCATCACAAGTTTCAGAAGAAAGCTTCTCAAAGGGATCAAGAGAATCTTCATTCACAATCTTCAAGGGAAAGTGATCAAATACTAGTCTAATATCTTTTCAAAAATACAATATACATTGAAAACCCTTTTTTATGAGAAAGAACATGATGTCTTGGATTATAATCCAAATTAGAAACTTGATCTTCCCATGTTGTTCTTCTAGGTTCATTCCTCCAATGGAGTCTTGGATTTGATTTTGAAATTTATTTGGAGTTACCAAGTGGATGATTTTAACCTTTGTGTGTTTGATCATTGTCCACCATCATAGATCAGATCTGAACTTTGATGTGTGTTTCTGAAGAAGATGTTCTTCCCCAGTATGGTCGCCACTATGTTATCACTCCATAATTTCTCAAGGCTAAGGAAATAAATCACTGAGGTAACTATCAACCACTTTGGAGTTTAGGATCTAGCCCTCCTAAAATCGGGGAGGGCTATCTCTGTATGATTTAGCTTTATTTGAAATAGATATTTAGGCTAGTTAATAAGTACAAAATTGGTTTGGTTTGATTTTGATTTGTTGGTGGAATTACTGATTTATATGGATAAGTTCTTTCCTAATTTTCCATTGGGCTATGGAGTCAATATATCAAGAAAATAGAATAGGATCAAGTTCTAAAAGTAGTGTTACAGGGCAAGGTCGCTGAGAAAAATAAGATCTTTAAGGCTGAATGGTGAAGTGATTTTCAATCAGGATCAAGGAGAAAGTAAGGATTCCTTAAACTGGATAATGAAGGAAGGTGAAAGGGGTCAATCGAGATGGGAGAGAAATTAAGGATTATCATATCCATATATCAGAAGAAAACATTAAAATGGATAACAGTTTAGAACAGAGTATACTTGAACAAATTCTACAATAATATTCTTTTTATAACATTTAAATTTGGAAAACATGTAAGTTTATGGAATACTTAAGAAAATAACATGAAAAATTGAAATATACTTCACTGAAGTGGCTCAACACATGAATCCTGTAAAGAAATGTCTTTATTATTGTCCTGCCTGCAACTTGGAAAAGTTACAATAAACCCTCGGGTAGTAGATCAATTCAACTATAGAAATGTTCGGGAATCCACCCTCAATACTTGGAATTGATGAAGTATTTATACAAAACTTAATACAAAATATCCTATCAACTGGTTAGGATTTAATCGAGGAAATAAAATATCTGGAAGCAAAAAGGTAGTGACACCTTTCTAACTAATTGAAAGTTGTCCCTGTTTTATCTGACTGATGTTATCTGTTTGTTTCTTTCATGTTGGCTTGTCTTTCATAATTTCTTGTCATCTTACTTTCCTTTAACTTTGTCTTTCATTTGTCTACTCTATTTACTCTTTAACCTGATTTTTCTTTTACCTGCTTTTACTTTTACCTGTCATAGTAAATCTCACTAACTCTTTCATGTTTCTTTTTTTTTAGTAAAAATGGTTCTTACTAAAAAGACACATGTAAATTCATGTAAAATATGTCCTAGAAAGTTACTTTGAATAAACTTTGCTATTGTTGGTGAAGATATTTTTATCTCTGTTTTAACCATTTACTGTGTAAATTGTATCTTTCTACATTGTTTTTGGTTTAACTTGATTTTCCTTCTATACATAGAACTTATGATGAGTGAAAACTTTGAATTTATATCCCAAGAGTCTAGAGTAGACAAGTTTTAACTAGTATCAAATTGTTTATCAAATCTTCTGGCCTTACTAAATACCTGCACAATAAGACAATTATTAATGAAAAAACAGGTCTGCAAGGAGGCAGAAATGGCTTCAGGGAACAGGGAGTTCCATGGAAGGAGTCCGGAGTGTGGAGGTTTCAATTCTGGTTGAAAATGGCCTTTTAGTCCTTTCTTTAAGTTCACAGAGATAAGGGAATGGATAGAAAAGAGGATTTTTAGTTCTATTTGGAAATGTCTTTGGTTTCTTTCGCAATTCAAACAGAGATAAGTTATGAATGAAATAATTGGGATTTCTTTTGAATATTCTGCAGATTTTTACATGGCGCAGGTGTGGTTTTCAAACAATGGTGTCTTATCACAGCGCAGGGTGGGCAAGTTTATCGCAATGGTGCAGGGTTTATAATATTTCAAATATCAGTGGTTTCATCTCATGGCATGGGGATTTATTGCATTGTTGGTTTACCGCACAGTGTAGGAGCAGACATGTGGTTTATCGCACGGTATAGGAGCGGTTTGGCGGTTTTCAGGATGAGGGTGCGAAAATATGTGTGAACACCGCATGGCAGGGGGGTGGTGGATAAAAAATCCCATTTCGCACCCCCCCTCGGCGTTAATATTTGGAATGTTAGGGGATGCGAAACAAATAATAGACCATTAGATTAGATAGCAGAGATTAGACGGTTGACAAATGTTTCGAGATGTATTTAAATGCAGTGGGGTCGAGAAGGGTTTTAAGCGGAGGGGTATAATACATATGTGAAGGTTTAATGACATATGTGGGTCAGGATATTATAATAGTGGTTGGGTAAGATAATAATAGATGGTATTGGGGATTAATATATTAAAGTGGAGGGGATTTATATATGCAGGATGTTAATGTAATATGGGGGTTAATATGGGGTTAATATAATTTATATTATATGGAGGGACTAAAGATAAGGGAAGTCAGGAAATAGGATAGTGGGATGTTAGAATTGTATTTAGGAAGGGATTTAAAATGATATCGGGAAAACGTTTTTGAGGTGGGACCCGATAAACATTAAGTGCTGCACACTTTGGGTTAGTGGGATTTTGCTTATTTTATTGGAAAAAATAAGAATTAGTAAAAGGGAAGGGGGTTTTGAGTAGGGAAAGGGGTTGAAGCTAGGGGAAAAAGGGGTTTTTAGAAAGGAAAAAGTTTTAGAGTGAGGGAAAATGAAGAGGGAAGGGTTTTTTTTTAAGAATTAGGAAGGGGAGATTAGTAATACATTAGTGATAAGAGATAAACCACAATGACACTTTCTAATCATTTCAAAAGTAATATACCTAGCCATTATTTACCCTAACATTTTTATTTCCATTATTGGGTGCATTTGAGCTTGCTGACCCTTTTATTTTCTTTTGATAAGAAAACTATCCTACTTCTAACGTTATAACTTACAATGGCTTATATTAAATTGATGAGCTCATTTTTATTCTCTGCCTAACTATTGATCTGCCAAGATTAAATGGTTTGGCCATATCTTTATTCACTAACTATTATGACATGAAATTTAAAAGCATGAATGACTCAGGATTGAATTGTATGATCATCATGAATTGTGGCATTTTGAACAAGATACACACAATTTTATTTGCAAAAGTAAAGTAAACTAAAATCAACGTAATTTGAATGTGCAACACTTTCAAGATCTTTTTCTATTTCTTTTTTTGGGGTTCATACTTTTATATCCTTTCTTAATATTGTTTTCTTTTAGTCCTTCGATTTTTCTTTTAGGACATACCCTCTTTTCATTTTTTAATATGAGAAAACATTTGCAGAGAGCAAAGGCATGTACAATATTACAAGATTAAAAAAATATCCAATTTAAAATTATGATCCATATTATTATAGGACCCTAACAGCTGCCACATAGAATAATCCCGGTGGGGACCATAAAAACATGAGTACAAGATGGTTACTCATGATGAAAATCGACACGAGCATGGACAAGTATGAAGGAAAAGTGGTGCCCCAAGTACAATTGTTGCAAGTGAATAAATTCGATTTTGAGGAGTGGTGAAGTGATACTTCTTGGAAAAAATGTGTCCGGGTGAAGTATAAAATAAAAAAAAAACTAAATGATGCCCATTTGAGAGCTCGGTGAGAGATTTCCAATAGTGCTGACAGCCTGAGCTATGGTTTGGTTGCAATTGTAAAAAGAAAAATATGGGGTTTCCCTTTTAATAAGGCATTTTCCCTCCAATTTGATTCATTTTCAAGTGTAGCTGTTGTGAATGTAGAGAGGAGAAAAGGCCCTAAATATTGTGACAATCGTACTGAACAAACTGACTATTGGAATCAAGATCCTTCAGTTGTAGGTAATAGGCCTAACCTTACTCCTTCAATTCAGTGGATTAAAATTTTAGTTTAGGCACCCAGAGCTCAGGAACATACCCCTTCTCTTTTTCACAGCCAGGTCACACTTTTTGGGGCATTATCTATGACCTGGGTAGCAAGTTTTGGGCGCAAAACTACGACTTGGCCTAGGAAAGGCTTGAAAAGTGAGACTTGTCACAGAGGGGTTTTTAGTTTTATTTTTGGCTGAGAGATGGGTTTTTATGATTGTGATGTATTAATTCCTTTCTGTACACTGAAAAATATGATGGTTTTGTGTAGATATGGAAAATTTGAGGATCAGCTATAGAGAGAGAGACCTGGACACATAAAGGTCAGACATCTGAGAGGATCTTGGTGTCTACACTGCATTGGCCAGGTTTAGGTTCCTGAAGTTTGTGGAGAAACCTTTTATGAGAGTTGGAGAGCCCTTGTTGGCCCGGATTGTCAACTATTGGGATCTATATCATGAGATCTTTATAGTGCAGGGGCACCGGATCGATTTGACTATCCAGGATATATATTTTTTGACTGGTCTCCCACCACCTGGGATGGTGGGAAATACACAGCCAGTGTTACTATGAGGGTGGAACATTATGGAGTTTGTAGAGTGCCATTATCCATTGGGTCTCCATGTGAAGGGGACATGGATACCGATTTGGGATCTAGAGCACCTAGAGACTCTTGTTGTGGCCACAACAGTGCTGCGGATCCTAGGCAGCTAGGCGTTCCACCACATCACTAGAGGTCATATGATGCTTATTGAGAGTGTGTTGTGTGGGACCTACTATGTGTGGGCACAGATGATGCTTTCATCTTTGAAACGACAGTTTTCGCTATGCAAGTGACAGGTGAACCATGACTGTACTTATGGCATAGTGTTGTGCTCGCTCTTCTTTGAAAAGATCACGACACTTCGGCCTTGCATACAGATCCAGGGTGGGGGTCCGAGAGAAACCAGGATGCACCACTAGGGGCGCCTACTGTGCAGAGGGGGAGCTGCGGCAGTTGGACGGGTGTTTCAACCCAATTTGTTTGCTCATTGCGATCAGATGCCACTGTACATAGATGACTATCCCTATAGTGGGATGCATTATCATGGGGACCCGGACTTTCCACTACCACTAGGTCAAGCATGGGGGTTTGATGGTAAGTGACAAGTTGCTCATATTTTATGTGCATTTTAAGGTTTCATAATATTGTATATGGTATTGATTCATTCACTTTTGTTATGCAGATACAACACCGGTGAAACAGACTAGGTATATGGGGTGGCCTACGGCATCAAGAGCTGCAACACTCAGTGGGTCGAGGGGTCCACAAAATGAGGATTCAGTTGCCCTCCTAGAGGACATCCTTCGTAGATGTGAGAGGCTTCTGACCAGTGTTTCAGAGTGTGACTAGCAAGATCTTGACGACCAATACATATATCCATGTATTGGTCTACCCTTGGAGTGGGGAGGAGTCATGTGGCAGTGGTGGCTAGACATGGGATGCATGATCTACGAGCTGCCAGAGGCAAGCCATTGGCCTGGGATCCTCCAGATAGTGATTATATGTAGGGGCATGAGGTGCCCCTATTTTTTATTTTTGTAACATGCTATGGGCATGTCATATGTATCAGATTTTATGGACTATAAAACATTTTGGATGACACATATAATGGATATGCATCATTTTATGGTTTAATGTTATTGTCTTGTGTGAAATGCATGTCATAAATTGAAATCTAGAATATTGTTTGCAAGGTTATCTACATAGTTATTTTGTGCTCTAGGTACATGACTGAATGAAATGATTTCAAATTCAGGCATCAAAAGCTTCACTCATAAATATCTTCTAAAAAGGACAAGATTATGCACGTGATAGACACCATTCAATTTCATGACAAGAAGCAAGGAATATAATCGAACATGAAAGTGAAGGATGTGATGGGATATGGAATCGGCTAATAAACCTCTCACTACATCATATTCGACCTGGTTATTTGTGGCAGTACCAATGCATATGCCGTTAGAGAGAACAAGCGAATGCAAGGGCGTAAAAATAGCCCAGGCTGTCGAGGCTAGATTCCAGGAGTAGTGACTTGCACCATCACCATAGCTGATATATGGTGTGGATGGGGGGTCCATCTGAAAGGTTCCACAAGAAAATAAATGAGAGGATGATGAATAATGCTGACAACCTGAACGCAAGGTAGAGGTCAAACAAACACTGATGGAGGGAGTGCTCTGGTTGGATTTATACCGCCCGCACACTGACAAGTAGGTGGTGTGTGGGAGCTGCCTTAGGGGTAGATTGTGCTCAGGTTGTGAAAGTCACCATAGACATGAATGGTGCTAGTCCTCTTATGAGCGGGAAAGATGAGGTCAGGGGTGGAAAAGGCTTCCATGATGTTTTCGTCACAGTAGAAGATGGGGTGACTGGTGGAAGGGTAACCAAATGACGTGGAAAAGCTACCAGAATCATCATCATGACAAGAAAGGTTCACATGCACATCATTATGGGGGGTGACGAAAGAACAAGAAGATAAGGGATCCACTGATGTTGATCCAGAGGTGATCGCTGAAGGGAGGTCAAGCGAAACAGAAGGGGAAGTCTGAGAGGGATCTTCCACTGTGGATCTCATAGATGATGATAGGTATAAAATGGTGGTCGAAGGATCCGTCATCTCAACATCGGGAGGGGGAATTTCAATGGGAGTGGAGGTATGCTTAGGTTGGCCTAAAGCATACTATGCGAGTATGGGAGAGGCGGACAGATTCTATTTAGTCTCGTACTGTCAAACTACTTCCAAAGAGCATGGTAACTCTTCAGGTGAGGAAAAAGGTGGGTGTAATGGCCATGGAGATCACAAAAAGAATAGGGATGGTTTGTGTGAATAGTATTGGGGTTCTTGGCTGAAGTCAAGGAAGAAGTAGAGGCTTCGGGGACCTTAGACTCAGGAAATACGACATTAACCATGGGCTTGATATAAAGCATACGGAGGGTTACACTTTGGAGGCTTAGGAGGAGTAGGGGTTATCTGGGAAGCCTTGTCTTTAGGTTCCTTCTTGCAAGCTATTACCCCCTCATCTGAAGCTTTGGCAATGGGAGTAGGCTCTCGTTGAGGTGGCTGAGGCACAAAAGAAAAGGGAGGATTCATGGAAACTAGTTGTACCGGGGTCAAAGTAGTATAAGGTTTGGGCTGACCATGTGCGATATTGGATGGGGGATCAATGTACCAAATTGGGATCCCCAGGGTCATGTTGGGAGGAGACAAGGTAGCCATAGCAGGTGCTGAAAATGCTCCAGGAGGGGGAGCAAGAAACGGTATATGACCGGAGGGGTGATGGCTAGGCAGGAAAGCTTTGAGATGGTTAAGGATAGGGGGAACCATTCCAGGAGGGTAAACAGGCTCATGGAGACCATCTACGGATGAGGGGCCTTGAGGAGGGGGTTCTGAAGGCTGAGTCGAGGTGCTAGGAGTAGGTTTCATGGGGCAGGGCTACTTACTAGTTGAACCGGTCCGTTTGAGGTCAGACCGAGATGATTGCATCATGCAAACATTCGATGATCTAAGATCAAATATAGTAGGAGGGAGACCAGGGAATGAACCAAGAAAAGATGAGTCTTTGTATACTCCTAGTGAGACACTGGTCAGAGGTTCGACTATTTATTTATTGGCCAATGAGGAGATGATGGACTCAGGGGAGTTCTGAGACTTCGGTTCGTAATATGTCAACTGTTCTATGGTGACAATATTTTCATTGTGGGGAAATCACATCTTATGATGAACTACAGATGGGAAAGTAGACATTACATAAGTGTGGCTACTACCCAATATAATGTTGTATTCTAAGGGGGCATCAATGACTTCTACATTAACACAAATAGTCTTGACCGCAAAAGTGATAAGACAATTGCGAAACATGCCAAGGGGTTGCGAAGAGTGGCCATCACACGCTCGAAGGGTAATAGTGGAAGGGGATAAATCATAAGATCTGAGTTTCTTCCAAACCAAATCAGACATCACACAGGTGGATGCCCCCTCCTCAATGATACAATGGGAGACGTTGGCATTCCGGATCTTAACAGGGATTTGGAAGGTGACGGAAGTAGGAAGAGGGGGATGTTCTGACTGGTCAACATCAAAGACAATCGAACGATCATCCGAAGGATCCACAGTGCCCATGGAAGTTAGTACAGATTTCCGTTGTGAAGGGCACGACTAGAGGACTTCCATCGTTGACATGGTGGCAGGCGATTGTGCCAAGTCATCTACTATACTATAGGAGTGGGCAGCTTTAACAGAAGCAACGTTTCTGCGTAATGGTCCCTTGGGGATATTGGTATGAAACTCTGCCTGAGGCTGAGGGATCAGTAAAGGACCATTGGGTGTTGAAAGAGGCTCTGTGGGACCTATGGGGCTCGGGAGTAGATGTAGTGGGGTGTTTTTTACACTGACGGGACCGAGTCTAAAGGTTGAGCTCAATATTAATTGGTTGGTCAGAGTTCATCATGAGGATCTAGTAATCATAGGTACTAGATGGAGGAGGTTGAGTGGTTACCTAAATTTCAGGCGATTGGGTAGCCACGAATCCTTGCTGAGGGAAAGGATTGGTAAACACAGTAGGTTGGGTAGGGGAAACATTAGGAGGAACCAAAGGGGATGCTTGTTGTCCTTGGGATGTTTCTTGAGCTTCCAACATTTGATTCATATGAGGTAAAAGAGGAAAATCATGGGTGTAGTGACCATTGACATCGCAACAAGAACAAGGTTTGTTCATGCGAACAGGCCTGCCCTGCTTGGGATGAGTGCCATGTTAGTGGGTTGCAGTGTTAGGTGAAGTCCCTTGGGGATTTTTTCCTGGATTACCTGGGTAAGATTGGTTTTGGTTTCCTTTCCTCTTCTTTTTGAAAGTAGGAGGATTAGTCGCACCCTGTCGTGCATACACCTGACCCTAAGGAGGTGGTGGCTGCTATTGCGGGGGTTGAGAAGGGAGGTTGAGGTTCTAATGCTATAGGAGCTGGAGCACTAGGTTGCGAATAAGGATAATAAAGATGTTGAGAAACATTGGGGTAAACAGGTTAGGAAAAAGAAGGAGGCATGTCGTATCCTGAATACGTGCTACCGAGAGGGGGGAAAGTGTTGGAGGAGATGGCCCCTCCCCGAGGGAAACCATAACCCATGGGAGTATGAGTGTACGGATGAGAAAGGGTTCCAACGATACCATCGGTGGCATGGGATTCCCCCAATGCATTGGCACCACCCGATCTAGGGAGATCAGGTAAATACGGTATAAACATAACCAGACTATGCGTAGATCAAGTCAAAGTTCAACACAATCTGGAGGGCAACTTCCTCAATTTGAGGGAAGTGATATGCGACATATTTTCCAATAGCAGGCAAAAGGGATGTGAGAAACTAGTCCATGTATACATGGTATTCGAACGTAGGGGCTCGACATAGGCTTTTTCTTCTCCGCCATTCTTGGAAATGATCAGATAGGCGGGTCGCAGATGATTGGTGGAAATAGGTTAAGAGTTTGGTACCGGTGTCATAGAGAAGGGGAAGCTGGAAGTAAGATAGAAAATCTCGAGCATGAGCCAAAAAAGTAGTATGAGAGGTGGAGGCCTGGTTGACATACCACTTGGAAGCTTCTCCAGTAAGAGTACACTGGAACAACCGAAGATGGACAAAGTCATTGGTGATGGAGTTAGACAAACACCACATGTGGAAATAATAAACATGGCTGGTAGGATCCTCTCTAGCAAGTCCTTCAAACTTGGGGATGTTTGAAGGGAGCTTGGTTGGCATAACAGGCCAACTAGGATCATGGTGTATGGGGTCATTAATCAACTGGCTAAAATCGGGAAGACTGAGGCCTACAATATAAGGGAGCAAGGGAGTAGTCGGAATAGTTCATGTTGTGGCACCACTAGTAGCATTCCCAACATTAGGGTTGGGGTTAACACCAATGTTAGGTCTTGAACCAGAAATTGTGAAGGTGACAGGAGGAGATTCGGGGATAGAACTAGAATGGGAACTCGATGAACCAGAAGCAAAGTCAAAATGGGGACTCAGTGGAGGATGAACTTGAACCCTACATGGATGATTATTTATTCCTATCAGAAACTAAGGATAAAGGCCTAGGAGTCTTTAGGATAAATGCCTTGGGGCCGCAATGATGAAAATAGGAATAGATCATAGAATGAAGAGAAGAAACCAAGGGAAAGGACGTGCATGATAAAAAATGATTACAATGTCGAAACAAGGAAAGGGAGGTGCAGGAGCAATTGATTAAAATGTTATAGTCTTTACCTGGCAATGTAAACCAGATTCTCTTCACTTAGGGTGTGTGTGCATGTGATAAGTGTGTTAATTTTAATTAAGCCCGGACTTGTGTAGAGAAAAAAGAAAAAATATGTTGTATAAATGTAAATAAATTTGAAAATGACAGTAAAGGAAACCAAATATGACAAACAATAAACAGCTACAGATGCATCAATTTAAACCCAAGGAGGAGGACTTCCCAAAAGCTAGTCTATGGGTGGGTGAAATATAGTCAAAACACACAAAACTTCCAATGGATACAAAATTGGGAGAGACATGGATCTAAAGGTCAGATCTATTGGAAATAGGTGCAGAAAACAAAAAATATTCAAAGGGTAAGTGTTGCAAAAATGGTGGCGAAATGTTACAACCTGAAGGGAAACGGAGGGGACCTTAAAGGAGGACCAAATAAAATTGAAAATATATGTTTTGGATGGATGAATAACTGATCTAAAATGGATCTGAAAGTACAGGTACAGATCAAAAAAATGGTTGAACACACTGAAATCTCAGAAGACCTTCTTAAGTTAAACTCCTCCTAAAAAGGTGGAAGTGTGCTGAAGCCCTAAGGGGCTTGGTTCCTACTTGTAATGTTCCCAAATTTTAGCCTCCAAGCTAAATGGAACATTAGAGTTAGCAGTAGCTCTAACCGGTGAATAAATGGGTAGAAAAACCCATAAGTCTCCTAAGGAGGAATACAAAACACTCCAAGTGTGAAAGGGGACACTCTTTACAGCTTAATAAAACACCTCCATGTGTGAACAGGGATAATATCAAGTTGGTTCAGTCCACTTTGACTAAGTCAACAACGTAGCTGTGGAGGAGGAGGAATCAAAGAAGGAATAACGTAGTTTTGGAGGGAGATGAATCTTTGGATGGAGATGACCTACTTGAGTGGGGCCAAGGGCAATCAAACTCATGTTTTATTTAAGGAAGAGGATGGCAGCATTATTCTCCATGTTTTAGATTTGTAATGTTCCAAATGGGAAAAAATAGGCACAGTAGGGAATATCTTGAGATATTCCACTATGGGATCATAGTAGCATGGAAAACACACTAGCAACTTCTAAACCAGAGATATACTGGTAGGGCATTTAATGGTTATATCACCTCTAAAGAGAGAGTGAAAACCAGAGGCTTCTTGGCCCATTCCAGACTTTGTCTATAGAGCACTGATGAAACACAGCAAGTGTGGGAATGAAAAAATCCTCTTGGATTTTTCTGCCCTTGGGAACCTTAGATCTACAGATCTAAAAATGGATCCAAAAGAGAAGAAAAAACCAAACAAGGGAAAGCAGGAAATTCCACTCTCAGGAAAATCTGCAATAGGCTCAAGGAGGACGTTGTATAAGCAAGCCAGTGTAAAAATAACATAGAACAGGGCTAGGTTCCCTTATTTTAGGCTATGTGGGACATCCATGTAGAGTTTTAGAAAAAATAAATGAGTTTAGAGGGCTTAAACAGATCTCCCACAATCAAAATTAACTGAAAATCAGCTAAAGGAGAGAGTTGGGTTAATGGAGAATCCCTCCTTCAGGAATTGCGCAGTTTCTGTTGGAAAACATTGGAAATCAGTCATTAATCTCATATAACAGTATGGAAGCAATAAATCAGATCCATAATGAATTTCCTTTGTAGAAGCATTGGATTTAATTGAAGCAAGAGAAAGAATCCTTCAGAAATAATAGCAGAAACACATGGGGAAGCTACAGAAAGACTTGAAAGTGTTTTATATGAGGAGATTCAGATGCTATAGGTTAAAACTCAGATCTACAATTGATAAATAGCTGAAACATCAGATCCATACCAGATCTGAAAACTACTCAGCCTTATTAACAAGATCCTCTTGGGATTTTATCAAAATATTGCATAACAAAGTGTAGATCTACCTTTTAATACACTGAACTGCAGAAAACTTTAGAGATATCTGAAGATGTCTTTCATTACATTAAATATCATATCTGAACATGAATATATCAGCAAGCTACTTTACAAATATCAAAGGGAGAGGCAAGCCTCAATCACCAGAGAGCAAGTACAATAAGAGATACAAGCAGTAGTGAAACATGTACATGAAAATAACGCAGTTTATGGAAGAGACTACACAGTAGTTGGAATGAAATGATAAAAAAGATAAGAATTACAGATCTGAAAGTGAAATTAGAGTAATATCCTCTTCCGGGTGGTCACAAGACACCCTCCCTGAGAGAAATCCCCTCTAAACAACTAGATCTTGCAGATCTAGTTCCCCCACTTGTTGCAACTCACAAACAACTGCAAAACCCTCAACAGGACCAACGCTACTATAGAGATGTAGCTTGGCCATAATGCCAAATAGTGGAGAGATGCATCACAATCTCCTCCAAAGAACGACTCCATGGAAGGAGAGAGGATTCCTAAACAGGAAATCCTCTTCCCTTAGGTTAAATAGCCAAGAGACTAGAGTTCTTGCATCAACTTCACAAAATTCTTCAACAACCTTTACTTGCTTCCTCTCCTTCTATTTATAACATGAGGGCTTGCCAAAATCCTAAACCATCTTCTTCAAATTATCCCCTTTCACACATGTGATCCTCTTCTATAAGTAAATTGTGCTTTATGGATAAGCTTCCCTCCAAACTGCGCTATAGGTGGGGCCAAGTTGACCCATGCAAATGAATTTCCCCTTTTCACACTTAGGGGTGTTTAATATAATAGCTCAGATTTGTCCCCTTTCACATTGGGCATGTATTTATTTTTAACTTAGGAGTTTAATAAACCTATTTCACATAATTTTATTCATGAATAAAGTAAACTGAAGTTAAAATGCAATGTTCCCATTAGCTGCAAAAATTGGGAACATTACAGTCTTCCCCGGCAAAATGTTGCTTGCCCTCAAGCAACTCTTATTGTAGATGTAAACCATCCATCCCCTCCAAATGGCATCCTCATAAGAAAGGCTTCTTCCATTTGCTGCAATAAGTTGTGTATGTTTGGTTCCAAATTTGTCTTCTACCAATGCATGAGGTGAATTCCAACTATGAGGTTAGATGTCCTCTTCTTACCATGAAGTACAAGATGACAAATACAAGAGGTCCAACATCATCACAAACACATGTGAGACATAAATTAAGGTAGCTCCTTCCATAAAGGAAGAGCTTCACCATGCAGAACATTCCTCCATCCCATGTTTGTGAACTTTAATAAGCATTGCTATGCCTCCATTCTTAGCCCTGTTGGCCTTGTTGGGTCCAAACTCCATCATTTCAGCACTATGCAAAGAAGAAGGGAAGGAGTAATATGGGTAAACAAAATATGTCAAACCGTATTCTCCCAAAATCAACCACCAAAGCAAGGCCCTTTGCTTCCATCCTCCATCTCCTCCATGTAAGGTGGACAAGCCATGCTTCCCAAAAGATGATGTGCATGCATTATTTGCTGCAAGTTATATTTGTTACATAAGGCATGAACCAGAAAATTATGATTCATGGGGTGGTCACCATACTCATTCAAAATCATCAAAGAAATAAGGGATCTTTCTGCCCTCTTTCCTCCTTATGTACATCATGAAACCAAGCCATGCTAATGAACATATGATATGTCACATCAGCCCAATACAAAGTACCATCATCAATGCACATCTTGAGATGATCATGCCAAGTTTCACACCATGAAAAACACATAGACATAGGATTTGTCATGTGGTGGCCATACCTTCTCAAGTGAAACAAAATTTTACATGCCTTATTTTGCTGCAGCATAACAATGAAGTCCAAGGCATGATTCAAAAAATAATGAGCTATTGGGTAGCAAACATACTCACCCAAAAGCAGCCATAGCAACAAGGACTTTGCAGCCTTTTTGCCTCATCAACATGTGGATCTTGGAGCAACAACACAATGATGAACATGTAAAATTTCTCATCAACATAGTGCAAGCAAGCTCCTCATACCACATCATGTGGGAGTCATTCCTCCTCCCCAAACCAAAGTTCATGCATGAAATATACCTCCAACAGAAATGCATGTGGACATATGAGACATACTCCAAGCATAGGTGAATACATGGACATAAGATTTAAGTTGTGATGTCCAACTCTTCTTCTAACAATCACATCATCCATGCTTCCTCTTCATATAATCTACTAATGATGTACCAAGCATGAGATAAGAGAATGAGAATCTCTTGGGGTAGTGGTCATGCTTACCCCCAAGGCAACCAACACTGCCATGCCTCCTTATACGTTTCATAGTTGCTCTTCAAGGCATAGATCAGAAAAATAGGTACCTTTGGAGAGTGATAGGAGTCTCCCAAAGGCAACCAGCGTAACCAAGCTTGCTGTTCCATATATGTCTGCAAGCGATCATGTGACCCCTTGCTCACCATCCTCATCCACTTAGTCAAATATGGAAGTTGAATGATGTGCTGCAAAATCATGGCATTCTCCATTTACAGAATACCATCTCCTTTAACTCGCTGAAGAACTTTGCATCTCATGAAATACTGAAATGCATCTTTGTTGAGATCTCTTAGTGAGACCTTCCTCTCATGTATGATCTTCCAAAACCAGTGAATCTTTGGATCTGTAGCTATACCTTCAACAAGCTCCAAGAATGATGAAGCCTCTTTGTCACAACCACTATGTGATAGTGCTGTGATATACCTTTGCTTCAAATCAGAACTTTGATCTAACCCTTGGCTATGCATGGATCTTGAAATATTATGTGCCAAAATTTCATGCATAACTTGGATCAACTGATATGTGGGAACCTTTTAACAGAACACAAGAGTTCCTCTATCCGAATCAATGATGTCTCCAACTGCTGGCAAGGATGATGGCCTCCTTCCTTTAAGTATACCAGCACTGGAATCTTTATTCTCCTCCTCATTCATCTCCTCATTTATGCATGGGACCCAATATGATAAGAACTCAAGACTACTTTGCAAAGATGCAAGTGCCTCTTCTCTAGATGTAAGCTCCTTAGCAGTAGGTAGTGAAAATGGAGATCTCTTGCCCAAAGTGACAAGATTGACATTCTCCTTTGTTTCCTTGGGATATGTCTCTTTGTAGCTCTTCTTTTTCCTCTTCTCTTCAAACCCCTTGAGATTTTCTTCAATACTCTTCAATGCTTGAAAAAGAAGCAATGAGATCTCTTCTTCAATCATTCTCTCTGCCTTGTGATAAAAGGAACTATATAGTTATTCCTCTTCATCTTGAAACCCTTTAGGAGTTTCTTTGCATCTCTTTCCTTCATTGCTATACCCCTCACCTTCTTCAAAGAAAGTGGGAATAGTGGATCTATGAGGAGATCTAGGATCCTCCGATCTTCTAATTTGTTGATAGGAAGTGCTAGGGCTTCCTTCTTCTTCTTGAAATCTCATGCAGCTCTTACTGTAACTTGCTTCTTCTCAAAACCCTCTAGGAGTCTCGGTGCTTCTTCTTTCTCTCTTCTGATTGACCTCTTCGGAGAGGCCCTTCTTAGATATGGAAAATGATGAAAATAATCTCATCTACTCCATCAACTATTCTCTGCTTCTGCTCTTTGATTCACTGGAGAGAGGCAAGCCTCAATCACCAGAGAGCAAGTACAATAAGAGATACAAGTAGTAGTGAAACATGTACATGAAAATAACGCAGTTTATGGAAGATACTGTGCAGTAGCTAGAATGAA
The DNA here is from genome assembly GCA_034641835.2 of Pinus albicaulis. Classification (NCBI taxonomy): domain Eukaryota; kingdom Viridiplantae; phylum Streptophyta; class Pinopsida; order Pinales; family Pinaceae; genus Pinus; species Pinus albicaulis. Next base: position 639,478,239 of record CM076584.1, on the reverse strand, counting down.
CTAATAAAACAAATAAGAATTACATATCTGAAAGTGAAATGAGAGTAAGATCCTCTTCCGAGTGTTCACAAGACACCCTCCCTGAGAGAAATCTCCTCTAAACAACTAGATCTTGCAGATCTATTTCCCCCGCTTGCTGCAACTCACAAACAGCTGCAAAACCCTCAACAGGACCAGCGCTACTATAGACATGCAGTTTGTCATAATTTCGGATAGTGGAGAGATGCATCACAATCTCCTCCAAAGAGCTACTCCATGGAAGGAGAGAGGATTCCTAAATAAGAAATCCTCTTCCCTTAGGCTAAATAGCCAAGAGACTAGAGTTGTTGCAGCAACTTCACAAAATTCTTCAACAACCTTTACTTGTTGCCTCTCCTTCTATTTATAACATGAGGGTTTGCCAAAACTATAAACCATCTTCTTCAACTTATCCCCTTTCACACATGTGATCCTTTTCTAGAAGTACGTTGTGCTTGATGGATAAGATTCCCTCCAAACTGCACTGTAGGTGGGGCCAAGTTGACCCATGCAAAGGAATTTCCCCTTTCCACACTTAGGGGTGTTTAATATAAAAGCCCATATTTGTCCCCTTTCACATTGGGCATGTATTTATTCTTAACTTAGGAGTTTAATAAAACTCCTTCAGATAATTTTATTCATTGATAAAGAAAACTGAAGTTAAAATGCAATGTTCCCATTAGCTGCAAAAATTTGGAACATTACAAGATTATTATTCGTGTCTGCTAAGACTTTTTCTTCCTCTTGTTGTTTAGCAGAGTAGCAGTGTTGTTTAGCACCGAGTGTTCCTGAGCGGGAATCCCACCTCTTTCCTTGAGGATCCTCTTGGGAGAGTTTGCATTCTTTCTTCCACATCAGGTTTTCAGGCCAAGCTTCAGCCTACTTCATCAGCGCAATTTCTGCAGGTGATTGTGCAGTGTTGCAAGGTACAACAGTGGAAGGGATTGGAATCCCTATTTCTGAGCTAGTTTCTCTTTGGAGGAAGGTTTCCTTCACTTGAGAGAGCTGTTTGGAGAGGTCTAGAGTTTATTTCAGATCTTTGGTAGAAGACCACACATTTCCCCAACATTCCCATTGTTTTTCCAGCTAGGGAATGCATTATTTTTGGAGGCAGCTTCAAAGGATGGTCTAGTGGCTCTATTGCAGTGTTTTCTTGTGATTAAGAGGTTCATCCTTTAATGGGAGGAAGAACTTGAGGGATCTACATCATATTAGACATATTTCATCCTTCTACACTCTTATTCTTTAGTGTTGCAGTGGTGATTCAATAAATTTCTGAATATCACATTTGTATGTAGAGTATTTGACAAGAATCCCTTTCCCGGTTTTCTTGTAATTGTAATAAGGAGACTAGATCTCAGTTTACAAGATTTTTTCTCTAATATATGAGAAGATATAATTGTTTCCTTAATTTTAGAGTTAAAACCCTCCTAATACTTCACAGTCCCTTTTGTGCATTATTTCTTAGTAGCAGTTTCTGGGGTTTTTGGTCATTTTCAGCTATAATAGTGTGGGAGGTCTGTTTACCTCACCTAGTTTCATTTATTTTTTATCTCCTCTTGGACTTAGATGATATATGGATGTATCTAATGGAACCAAGTGATGGTTTTCATTTTCATGGCTTACATTTCTAAAAATGTGTTTGTCTGTGAATGCATTGCTGAGCAGTCTATTTTTGGAATATCTTAAGATATTCCCAACACTACTTATTTTCCCTATTTTGGGATATTACACTAATTTGATGAGTATAAATAAGAAATTAGAGGTCCAAGATAGGTGGAGAGGGAGGTCAGACAACCCTGAATAGTAGCCTAGACAAACCTAGAAAAATCACAGAAAAACTCCCTCAAAAGGTACAGGTCGCAGGTTTTGACCTACTTTCAGTAGAGGTCATAGGTTTGAGGCTATTTTATATGTCCTAAAGGTTGAGGTCACAATTTTTGGCCTAAAAAGTGTGACCTAAAATTTTGGCTGTCTCGGGAGTAGGTTTCAGAAAAAATTGTTGTCTCAGCTACAGTTGATACCTTTCACATGTGCAATAGGCCCAGAAACACAGAGAATTAAGAATTTTTATTGTTTTAGGGTTTTAAGGGTTCAAAACAACATCAAAAAATGAAAATAAGAAGCTGAAGAAAAACCCTAGGGGTTGAAGCAGCTGGTCATGCAGGGATCTGAAAAACGACAGTGGTCGTAATTATAAATCCCCAATGGAGTCGCCAGTTGTTAGTGTGAATTCTAATCGCAAGCATACGAAAAAATATCACTTTAGTTTTGCATAGAAAACATACCTAACATCAAATATGGATGTCAAATTCCTTAGAAATGTAGTTAGTGATCAGAATAAATGCTACAAAAAATTAGATCTATGCAGTTAAAGACATTAAATAGAAAATAAAAGAAAAATTTGCTCCATGCATCCAATGAACAAGACAAGAATGTTTTAAATAATTTTTGTATTATGACACCTGGGAAGGGAACATAGAAAGATGTTACCTGTACCCCTCATTGTGATGGGTTCTTGTATGTCCTCAGTGCTTTATATATAAGATCCCTCTCTCTTGATGGTGCAGAAAATCCAGACAATAATGGAACTCAAGGGGAGCTCACAAGAAAAAAGTAGAAAAATATGACAATGATGGAGGATCAAAGTCAGACTAAAAGTATAGATCCAGAGCGATATGTAGGCAAAAAAAGGTAGTAAATGAATGGAAAAACCACTCTATTTATAACAAAATATTGATTTAGTCTAGATATTGGTGCATAATTACAATATTATTAACCAAATCTAGATCCAACTTTTATGGAATATTTTATTGCTTTTGTTGGAGGGAAAAAGAATTTGAAATTGGTCAAATCCATTTATTTATAAATAATAAATAAACAAATGATTTAATTATTATTTTAATAATATGGTTGAGTAATAATTAAATAAATAGTGATTTATTCAATTATTTATAAATGATTTAGTCAAATTTAACAAGGAATATTATTTAAATAATGTTTTAAATAATTATTCCTAGAAAATAATAAGATAAATAGTGATTTATCTAATTAATTTTCTTGTTTTGGGTTAAATATGACCAGGAATATTAATTAAATTGTGGTTTAATTAATTATCTCTTGTGGAAAACCAAATATATAGGGATTTATTCAATATGTCCTCATGGGGTTTCATGTTTATACCATAAACAACTTAATAAATTATGGAATACTAAGTTATTTTTCATAGTGAAAGAAATTTTACTAGGGTAAATTGGTCTTACATGGTGTACTTTCGTCCATATAATAGTAACAGATTAGATGACCAAAAATTGGTGTAACAGTGGTAGAAACCAATCATGTAGATCCATATACCAGAGAGGCTAATAGATTATTGTTGGATGTGAGAGAGAATGTTGGAGCACCCACTTCACGGTGCTTGAAGAAAAGGTCCCCATAGCAGTACACTAGATACATGGCTATTATGAGTGAAGGTATTGAGATAGAACCATCCTCTATCGAGGAAGAAGTGTAGCAGCCAGTGTAGGTTGATGCCATGGTTGATGATTATGACTCCATCTTTAGAAATAATGCATGGGAAGTTGTTCCAAGACCAGTGGGGAAGTCAATTATAGGATCCAGGTGGGCCTATAAGGTGAAGCAAGTAGCAGATGGGAGTGTGGAGAAACACAGGGCTAGATTTGTGGCCAAAGGGTTCTATCAGGTGTATGGGATTGACTATGTTGATACTTTTGCACCAATCGCAAGGTACTCATCTATTATATCCATCCTTTCACTCTTAGCATAGATGGGATGGAAAATACATCATATGGATGTAAAGACAACCTTTCTCAGTGGATATATTGAGGGATAAGTTTACATTGAGAAGTTAAAAGGTTTTGAGACGTTAGACATGAAGTTGCATGTCTGCATACTCAAGAGAGCTCTGTATGGGTTGAAGAAACCACCTCGTGCTTAGTACAGCAAGATTGACAACTATTTCACCAGGTTGCACTTCACCAAGAGTGAATTGGATGCAAACCTATATCATATTTTGGTTGATGGTAATATGTTGATTATTATACTCTATGTTGATGATCTGATATTGATAGGTGATGAGTAGCTCATAAAGTCTTGAAAATAAGATCTTGCAAGAGAATCTAAGATGAAGGACATGGGGATTTTGCACTATTTCCTTGTATTGGAAATATGGAAAATAGATGAGGAGGAATTTACATCTCAGGGAAAGTATGCCAAAGATATTCTGAGGAAGTTCCACATGTAGGGCAACAAACCCATGAAGACTCCTCTTGTAGGAAACTAGAGAAAGGAGGATGCTAATTCGGGCAAAGTAGTGGATTTTATTGTTTAAAGGAAGCTTGTGGGTTCACTCATATACTTGGTGAACACATGACCTGACATATGCTACACAATTAAATAGTTGAGCCAAGCTATGGTTACTCTTACCAAGCTCTTTTGGAAGGTAGGGAAGCATGTATTCTGATATATCAAAGGCAATACAAAGTATGGATTATGGTACATACGAATAGAGGGAATGAAGCTTCAAGGCTTCACTAATGCAAATTGGGAAGTGTTTTATGGAAATACAAACCTATGGATAAGTAGGTTTTCCCTAAGTGGGTGGTTCACTTAGAACAACATAAACAAAGATATTTGATCTTTTCCTTACTGTGAATAGATAAAGGGAGAGAAACCTATTTGTAATTTGTTCGCTTTCCCTTGCCTCCCTTCATCACTTTCAACTGTTTCAATACAAATTAACTCGCTCGATTGATACCTGCCATGGAAAATAGAATATAGAAAAAAATATAACATAAATACGATCTATTCAAGTTAAACAAATTGAATCGATTAAACTCATTAATACACATATAAATCATTGACATGTATATTAGTAAAGGAATAAATTTCTATATTATGAAGTAGAAGGAAGAGTACAAGTATTTGATCGATTCATCGCCACTCATCTAGCATGAGTCCCAGCCTCATCACATCTAGTATCAATAATCTAGCAGCATCACAGTACATGCACACACATTCAAGTGTTGATATCTCACTAGCATAACTCTACTTAGAAAAAATTATTGATCTCATGTGAACTATGTTTAGTGCTCTATTTATAATTAGGTGAAGGTAGTTTGAAATAAATGAATCATTGAATGGATTTCCTAAAAATGGATGAAGAGGCTTCCTTTCTCATGTGAATAGGAGGATAATAGGTTTAATGACTTCATGGGTTCCAAATTCGAGGCTATCAAATGAGGTGAGAGCTGGAACAGCTTCTAGAAGTCACTAGAAGTCTAGAATATTCCCAAAATCAAATGAAAAATTCACTCCCAGTTGACCAACGCACTCCAAAGTGGGCCTAGATGCTCTACAAAGCAGTTAAAGTTGTCTAGGTGTATTTTGATGGCTTGATAGGGCACTTCAACTGGAGTCTAAGAAGTGAAAATTTCATGAAGGAATACCATCAATGTGATGACTTGTTTAAGGCATGTAGCAACCTATTTATAGTATGATAGACCCTAATTAATATTGATCTATGTTTTGGGATGATGCCCAAATCAACCTGTAACGGTTGCCCCCTAAAGCATTAATTCAAAAATGAAATGTTGAATGATTTGATTTACGACGTGATGAGGAGGGACTGAAGCGAACAATGACCTGCATCAATTACAATACATTACATCATGATATCTGTTCATCTTGTACATGAAATTCTGAGGTTGGAATATCCCATACTCAGCACACATACTATCATAAAATCCGAAAGTCGTCTATAGATATAGACCCATGATAGGATGACCATCATACGAATGATTTGGTACTTCTCCTAAAATCGTAGCCTGGATGGATGAAATTAGATCTTGGATATTCTATCTCATTCGCTCGATCACTTAAAATACGAGTCTAACCATGTGAATATGTCATCTGAAGTTGAACATGGGAAGAAACCGTCTGATTACCAGCTAATGATGTGAGACGTTAACATATGCGAGAGAAACCATTGTTGATGATAATGGCTCTCAAGGTACTATGATGCATTCTGCATGGTGTGAATAAATGATTTGATGTCGAACACCATACAAAGTCTTTCGGTCAAAGGCTTGTGATGTCAACCTATTACCGAAAGCGAAAAACCTGTCGTTGATGTAAGCAAGCTCCAAGGTACTGAAAGGTTGTTTCCAATTCAACTTCCTGGATGATGTCAATAGGAAGCGACTCGTCACACAAGGGCATTGATTCTTCCCTCATCAAGGACATGAAACGGGATTAATGATTTTGGAGATAAAATGTGACTGATGAAGCAATGTTAGGAATGGCAGTCATGAAATGAAAGTTTATGATTATTGCAAAGGATGAGGAATAATTGAGTGAATTCTCCTTAGCACATCAGCGAAATTGAATGAATTGGAAGCATTTGAACCAAAACTGAAGTGATGGATGGTAAGATATACCATAGGTATGATAGACCATCAAGAAGATTACCCAACCCAAAAAATAACGAAGATGAATTGAATAAGTTTCATGTTCAAGGGAAACTTACTACCATAAAATGTTTTATCCCTTTCCAATTTTCCCTAGTCATTTCTTACCAGAACCTTTTTATTTGTTAACAATATTGAGGAGGATAACATATTCTTGATTTATAATTCCACCCTTCGGGTGAATACATCGCTATTTTATGCTTTAACGAGTCTAACGAAGGTGAAACTCGGTCTTGTCATTATGGAAAAGACTGTCGCTATTTGATGATTTAATGAGTCTAACGATAGTGAGAACTTGGTCCTTTTTCATATTTAGAGAGTTTGAAAAAGGGACTGAAAGAAAAATCCCCAATTTATTTTTTGCACAATCTAAGTCTCTCAGATCCAAAAAAGCATAAAATAATACCTAAGAGAACTTCCTAGCCATCTTCAACTAGGGTTTTCCTTTTTCATAATCATAATATATCTCAGTCTAGAAAAGGGTTAAACTTATACTAAGTATATTTTGTTTCAATTCCTTTAACGAGCTTGAAAGGACAAGCGCTCAAAAATCTCTTCATATTTAGAGAGTCTGAAAATAGTTGAAAGAGAACTCCAGAGGAGTTCCTTTTTCGCATTAAACAAATCTAAAAAAAGAGATAAAAGTGCTCTTTGAATTATTTTTTCATGTTTAACAAAGCTCAAAAAAAGAGGGTAAAATTATGCTTTGAATTCGTTTTTCATGTTTAACAAAGCTCAAAAAAGAGATAAAATGGTGCTTTGTGGTCAATATCGCATTTCACAATCATGCATGACTAACTCACTATAATTAGCTGCAAACCTTCTCAAAGAAACATCAAATGGATTAACAATACCTGTTTAAAATAGTAAAAATGGGTAAAAACCATAGTCAATTCATTAAATATGCATAAATTAATAAAAATTAGTATTAAATTAAGAAATTACCAAGTCATTTTTACCATTCACCTTTACCATTAGGATTTTAGTGCTCTGAGCTTGTTTTACCCTCGAACTTTAGTAGTTGATTGCTACAGATTCTCTGGATCATTTATTGTGTTGTCTTGACCATGTAGATGTTCTTACCATACTCTTTCTATTGAATGCATTATTTTTCAGTTTCATGCACATTTTTTAGGGTTTTGGGGCCCCTAGGGTAAATATACAACACCCTAGGTCCATCACACCCTTGAATGTCAAAAAGTGCATTGCAGAGAGGTTTGAAAGAGGCCCATTTCCTCTGCAACTCTATGTCTCTCACTCAGGGGTGCGTTGGGCGCAATTCGGAAAGTTGTATCTCTGTTTTTACCCAAAATCTTCCCAGTTTTTTGCATGAAATGGATCCTGACTTAGCCTACGGTGTGATTTCAGACTTTCAATGGATAAAAATTTCAATTACATGGTGAGAAATAGAACATGACGAACAAGATATTGTTGCCATAAATGATCCTGGCACTATGAGAGCCCTCAGAGATTGTGTGTTTCTCAATTACATTTGCTTGTCAGGGATGAGGCAACACATGGAACTATTTTAGTTCTTGATCCATTCATGGGACCTATAAATTTAGGAATTTCACATCGGGGAAAAGGTGCTCCCAATATTTTCCGATGACATTTACTTTCTTACAGGTTTGTCGAGACGTGGTTCCCCCATTTCCCTTGCGGTCTCTGCGCATGGCGCTGAAGCAGTGAAGGACTACATACGAAAATTTTTTCAACCAGGAACTGATCCTAGTAAAGATGGAAAGATAAATATCAAAGAAGTGTGTGATATGCCTTTGCGCACTCTCCTATTCACTATCACAAAACTAGCTGGCAGCGTGACACTACATGTTGCAAATAGATCGTACATGTAGTATGCACTTGAGTGTGTCAAGCCAACCATGTTCAATTAGGTTGAAGTAGTGCTCCTTTAGATGAAAGAAAAACTGACCAAGGTAAAAAGTGGTAAGACCAAAAATTTCAGTTATGGGTCAATTTTGATCACTTTTTTTTTGGAGTGAGTTCCATTAATGCAGCAATAACATGTGACGTTGGGATTAGCTGGTCCTAGAGATCCATGGATGTAGTGGTGGGTCGAGCTGATGGCTAGACATGTTGGTCAGTCATCGATCTCATTTTCCACTAAATTCTTCAGTTGGCTCCAAAGACAGAGTATCTTCATCGAGGAGCAACCATATGCAGGGATCGAGTTCCGTCGAGATCCAAATTTGATTTTACCAATTGACACTCAATGGGGTGCTATAGGTAAAATTTTGACCATGTTTTTTATTTTTTAGGGTTTTTTACATATTTTGTGTTTTTTAATGTTTCCAATACTAAACTAAAAATGTTTTATGTATGAAGATTGTAATATCCCAAAAGGGAGAATGCAGTAATATAAAAACATAATATAAGAATTATAGCAATGTAAACAAATAATCTAAATAAACAATCCAAATATACATAATAGTTGAGCCATTTTATTAATAGGAGGTGAATAACAAGTACAAAAATGCTCAAAATCTGAGACACTCAAGCCAAAGAAGTGGCCTAGAATGACCGTGAAATGCTCCCACAAGAGGGACTTCGTAACTGTTGGATTGCTGGAAGAAATACTACATTGTCCTTGCTACAAATTCCAAGACTGCAACTGCCATAAAAATATATAAGTGTAGATTTGGTAGTTATAGAGCTCAGATGATGTCTGGATTTCACATCTAAACTCTATGATGAATACCCAAGATAACCCAAAAAGGATTTCTAGCTTAAGGATACCCAGAAGGATTTCCACTTCTGGGTATGCATATATGAAGCATGAATTGATCATAAGATGGTTGCAATGTGATACAAGCATATCTATGCTTGAAGGTTTGATCCCTTCACTAGATCCTTAAGCTAGAAGCTCGAGATCTAGCTCCTCCTTCCTCCTCCACTGATTATAGTTGTTCAATACACAACAACTAAAGAAAATTGCATTGTCAAGGAGGGATGCTCTCAAACCTAACGCTAGCTCCTGTAATGCAGCTCTTGAATGGTGGAAACAATGATTACAAAGTGAAGAGATGGTCCCTCATAGGATTTCCAACTGAAATACTAGAAACTTCCTTCCTCCAATAGATTTGCAAGACTAGACTGCGCAATCCCTTCGGGAATTGTTACTGCAAGGAGGTATGAAATGTTGGCCTAAATTTCGGATATGAATATATAGCTCCTGGAAGACTGATCTTGAAGCACAAGGTGAAAGGATGAATCTTGCACCGGTTTCCTAGCTGAAATTCTAGAAACAACCTCCACCTCTCAAACCATCAAGCAAGAATGTGTAATTCCTGAGACTGAATGTGCATATGAGAGTGGTTGAATGTGGCACCCCGATGATGTATGGAATCTCAAAGAAACCTTCCTAGAGTAGGCACTCGAAGTCCCCCATGGGTAAGGATAGGATTTCTGCTCGAAAGCACTAGTGTTCTAAACAACATTGCAGACTTAGGTAAATAGCATAAGCGTGCATAGAAATGTCACATGACAAATCTAGATACAAAAAGAGCAAAAATAATAATACAAAGCCTACCCTCTATTGTTGCTTCACCTCCCTTATATTCTTTGTGAGCCTTCCATAGCCCTAGCCCACCTCAAAACTGCACTGCACATGTGGCCACTATCCTCCATAACGACTGTGATGTCTCTCCATCTTCTCCACGATCTCTGCATTTAATTCCCACTCTCTCCATCATGTGTGCATTAGATGCACCACTTCCTCCACTATATCATCATTAGTGCTCTATGATCTTACTTTTATTGCACCATTATATCATTTGACTTCCTCCATGATCTCTATGATATTATCGTTAATGTGGCATGATCTCCACTCTTCCTTCATTTAAGAAGTTGATCCACTACTCCATAATGAAAATATAACTCAAAATTATCCACATATACACATCAAAAGTGGATTTTATTCATCTATGGGGTTTATGGGTCCCTCCACCCTCTTATTTACCATGGAAAATTTTAGGGGCTAATATTCACAGGTGGGCTAATTTTCCATGGTTTTTCCAAAAAAAAGATTCGCCAATTTCCATTTTTTTATAAAAATGATTCGCCCAAATTTTACAATATAAAATTATTTTACGTTAAAAATCTCCCACATTATATAGACAATATACATAATATCATTATAAATTTGAATAATTCTACAAATACATCAATAAAAATTTTATAGTTTGCATATTAGGGACTAGTGAGATTCGCCAATTTTTTAAACTTCAAGATAATTTTCCATCCTTAAAATTATCCCTGTTATGTACTTAATTAATTAAGAAAATTAAGAACTCTAATATGCCAATTATCTAATGGAAAATTGGGCATATTACAGTCCTTCCCGCCAAAATGTTGCTTGTCCTCAAGCAACAAAAAAATTGGATGCTACAGCAATCGATCTCCCTCCAAATGGCATCCTCATATGAAAGGCTTCCCCATCTGCTACAATGTGAAATTCATTCCCAGATCCAAAGTTTCCTCTCTAGAATGTCTAGAATGGCCTCCAACTAAAAATTTAGATGCCTCTCCTCGTCAATAATTCTCCAAGAGGAAACCAAATTTTGTCCAAGATCCTCCTCTATGCATGAGATACATAAAGTGAAGTGGTATCTTCCCAAAGTAGAAAGTTCCCCATCATAAACTATCTCTCCATCTCATGCTACACGAAGTAGATTATATCTCTCCATGCTTCCATCCTTAGCCCTGTTGGCCTTGTTGGATCCAAGAATCATCACAACAATGTGAAAAATAAGGAGTAGAGACATATGGATGAACATGTGCAATTGAAAACCATACTCTCCCAATAATAACCACCGCAACAAGCCTTCTGCTGCCATGCCAAATGATCGTTAAACCAAGTAAGAGAGCCATTCTCTCTCAATAGAAGCCACCGCAGTAATGCCTCTTTCTGCCATGCCAAATCATCAACAATACAAGTATGAGAGCCATACTCTCTCAAAATAAGCCACCGCAGCAATGCCTCTTGCTGCGACACCACCTCATCATCATACCAAATGTAGTGGCCATATTCTCTCAAGGGAAGCCACCGCAGCAATTCCTCTTGCTGCCCCATCACATCATCATCATACCAAGTACAATAACCATAATATCCCAATAGAAGCCAACACAATAATGCCTCCTGTTGTCATCCTCCATAAATATCATGCAATGTGTGGGGAGAAATCATCCCATACTCTCCCAAAAGTAACCAAAGAAACAAGGATTCTTGCTGCCACCTTACATCATCATGATGCAAGTCATGGAGCAACAACATGCCGATTGACATGTGGAAAGTCACATCAGAACAATAAAAACAAGCTCCATGTTGCCACATCTTATGAGAGTTATGCCATGTCCAAAACCCAAGTACATACATGAACATGAGATACATCCCAAACAAAAGTAAATTTATAGACATGAGACATATCCAAAACAAAAGGAAATACATGGACATAAGATATATCATGTGATGTCCAAACTTTCTCAGCAATAACCAGTGCAACCATGCCTCCTTCTGCTACATAACATTGGTGATATCCATGATATGTACCACACAAATCTGATATGTTGGGTAGTAACCATACTCACCCAAAAGAAACCATCACAACCATGCTTCTCGCTTCCCTATATCATAGATCTGCAAGAACGTTGGAAACCTCTTGTTCCTCATCGGGATCTATTCATCCCAATGTGGATGATGAATCATGCCAAGCTCAATCTTGGCATTCACCCAAGGAAAAATACCAATATCCTCCATATGATAAGCTTTTCACTCCATTAAATGTTGAAGTGCACCCCTTTTGAGGTCTCTCCATGAGATCCTCTCATCAATGGCCCAATAGAACCCATAAGGTTCCATGCATGTTGTAGGTATACATTCCTCTTTAAGCCATGAGGTGCTCATCAAGAAAACTTTGTCTTGACAATTTAAAATACCATCCATCATAATATGTATACCATCTATCATTTGTCCTTCCAGTGCTTCACGAGTGAAGCTACCTTCAGAATGCACAAAGAATAATAGGGCCCTCATCTCATCACTGCTGCTCAGTGACAATGATGTAGAATTACATGGTGATACATCTACTGTCTCCCGGCCATACACATGTTGAACTCATAGTCCGGAATTGTACTAAACAAGACTTTGCTCCTCCCGTCTTCTAAAACTCCACACTTCAACACAAATTTTTGGGTGTGGCTCAACCATGATAAACTGGGATAGCTATACATATTCTCCTTGATCAAGTCAAGGGACCTCTATGCAGTGATAATTTGCTGCTCCAAATCAGCAAGGTGAACTAATCCTTGGTTATGCAATTTCCCTAATGGCATGGTCTCACAAATCTCAATATGAGATATTGAAATAATATGAGATAAAAGTGTTTTCAAATTGGATAAGTTGAATCTTGGGAACATATTGCACATCTACAAGAGTTCCTCCAACCTGTGCAATGGCCTCTCCAACTTCTCGTAATGATGATGGTTTCATCTCTTTAACTGTACCAGTGCTGGTATATGCCTCATCCTCCTCATGCATCTCATGAATCATGCATGTAGCTCACAATGTCAAGACCTTAAGACCATCTTGCAAAGATGCAAGTGTTCCTCCTCCAGATGTGAGTACTTCTACATCTGATGGTGGTAGTAGAGGTTCCTCCTCCTTAGTGGTAATGAGGAAATCTTCCTTGGGCTCTTCAAGTATTATCTCTTTAATTATGGGAGATGTGTCTATGTGAGATGTCTCTGGCTTATTTCTGCCAAAATTCTTCTTCAGTATTTGTGTAAAATCTGCATGAGCACTCACTTGGCATGTGACAAATGACATAACCACCAATCCTTGGCTTCACCCTCAAGGTGCAGCACTGCAATTTCAATAGCCTTTATTTCTACTATTGGGTATAGCTGAAAGAATGTAGCTAAATCTTCCCTCCAAGCCCTCAAATTTCTTGTGGAAGATCCATCAAATGTAGGCAAGGAGAATCTATGCCTCTTTCTTCTGTTACTATTATGGGATCTCCTTTCTTCTTTGAGTTGCAAAAACCATTTGAGAGATATATTCTCCTTGAGTGCTCTAGGTTGTGCTTTGTACTCAGAGAGATATTTACTTAGGGTCTCATACCCCAAGTATCCTCCATATTCACACCATTCCCCTTCCTTCTCAAATAGAGGTGATCTAGTAGAATGATGTGGAGCCCTTTTCTTCTCTGGTTGTTTCTGTTGCTGATAGGAAATGTTGGGACATTCATTTTTCTGAACTCTTCTTGGATCCTCCTTTTTCCTTTCTCTCTTCATTTATTTGACCTCCTTGTAGAGATCTTGCATAGATCTAAAGAGAAGAGTGGAAAAAATTAAAACCTTTCTCATTTTATATTTGTACTATCTTCTTCTTCTTTTAATGTTAAAGAGGAAGTGCCCACAAGCTGAGCCAAAGATCATGCTTTGATACAACTGTAATATACCAAAAGGGAGAATGAAGTAATATACAAACACAATATAAGAACTATAGTAATGTAAACAAATAATCTAAATACACCATACAAATATACAGAATAACTGAGCCATTTAATTAATAGGAGGTGAAGAACAAGTACAACAGTGCTCAAATTATGAATGACCTTGAAATTCTCCAACAAGAGGGACTGCATAACTGTTGGACCGCTGGAAGGAATATTGCATTGTCCTTGCTGCAAATTTTGGAACAGTAAATGTCGGAACTACAACTGCCGGGAAAATATAGAAGTGTAGATCTAGCAGTTTTGAAGCTCATATGATTTCAGGATTACAAATCTTGGCTCTATGATGAATACCCAAGATAACCTAGAAAGTATTTCCAGATCTGAAAATATTGAAAAATCACCCTCTTAGGCCCTGCAACATATAACTGTTGGGTATGCATATCTAAAGCATGAACATATCATAAGATGGTTGCAAGGTGATACAATGAGATCTATGCTTGAAGGACTGATCCCTTCAGTAGATCCTCAAGCTTGAAGCTCAATATCTAGTTCCTCCTTCCTCCTCCACTGATTACAACTATTAAATACATAACAAATGAAGAAAATTGCGATGTCAAGGAGGGAGGCTCTCAATATTGATGCTATATGCTTCAATGTAGCTCTTTAACAATGGAAAAAATTATTACAAAGTGAGGATATGGTCCCTCACAGGATTTCTAGCTGAAATACTGGAAATTCCCTTCCTCCAATAGATCTACAAGACTGGACTGTGCAATCCCTTGGGAAATTGCTGCTACAAGGAGGCATGAAATTTTGGCATAAATCTCATATATGAATATACAGCTCCTGGAAGACTAATATTGAAGCACAAGGTGAAAGGAGGAATCCTCCACTAGTTTCCTAGCTGAAATTCTAGAAAAATCCTCCACCTCTCAAACCCTCAAGTAGGGATGCATAATTCCTCAGACTGAATGTGCATATGGGAGTAGTTGAATGTGGACCCAATGTATAATGATGTATGGTAGCTCAAATAAACATTCCTAGAGTAGGCACTCGAAGTCCCCCATAGTTAAGGGTGGGATTTTCGCTCAGAAACACCTGTGTGCTAAACATCACTCCAGACTTAGCTAAACATCGTAAGTGTGCATAGAAATTTCACATGACAAATCTAGATCTAAAAATATAAAAAATAATAATACAAAACCTCCCCTCTATTGCTGCCTTCATCTCCCTTATATGCTTTTTGAGCCTTCCATAGCCCTGTTCCACCTCATAACTGTGCTACACATGTGGCCACTAGCCTCCATGAAGACTTCGTTGTCTCTCCATGTTCTCCACCATCTCTGCATTTAATTCCCACTCTCTCCATCATGTGTGCATTATATCCACCACTTCCTCCACTATATCATCATTAGTGCTCTATGATCTTACTTTTATTGCACCATGATCTCATTTGACTTCCTCCATGATCTCCATGATCTCCATGATCTTATCATTAATGTGGCATGATCTCCACTCTTCCTTCATTTAAGAAGCTGCTCCACTGCTCCATAATGCAAATATAACTCAAAATTATCCACATACACACATAAAAAATGGATTCTATTCATCTATGGGGTTTGTGGGTCCATCCACCCTCTTATTTACTTAATTAAGTAATAAAATAAGAGCTCTAATATTCCAATTATCTAATGGAAAATTGGGAATATTACAGTCATCCCCGCCAAAATGTTGCTTGTCCTCAAGCAACTGCAAAAGTGCATGCTACATAAATCCATCTCCCTCCAAATGGCATCCTCATATGGAAAGCTTCCCCATCTACTACAATGTGTAATGCATGCCCAACTCCAAAGCTACCTCTCTAGAATGTCTCGAATGGCCTCCAACTGAAAATTTAGATGCTTCTCCTCATCAATAAGTCTCCAAGTGGTATTCATATGCTGTCCAAGATCCTCTATGCATGAGATACATAAAGTGAAGTGGTCTCTTCCCAAAGTGGAAAGTTCCCCATCATAAAATATCTCTCCATCCCATGCTACATGAAGTAGATTGTATCTCTCCATGCTTCCATCCTTAGCCCTATTGGCCTTGTTGGATCCAAGCATCATCCTAACAATGTGAAAAATAAGAAGTAGATACATATGGATGAACATGTAAAATGTCAAACCATACTCTCCCAATGACAACCACTGCAGCAAAGCCTTATATTTCCATGCCAAATCATCATTAAACTAGGTAAGAGATCCATACTCTCTCAATAGAATCCACCACAACAATGCCTCTTGCTTCAATGCCAAATCATCAAAAATATAAGTATGAGAGCCATACTCTCTCAAAATAGGCCACCGTAACAATGCCTCTTGTTGCTACACCACCTCATCATCATACCAAATGTAGTGGCCATATTCTCTCAATAGAAGCCACCGCAGCAATGCCTCTTGTTTCCCCATCACAACGTCATCATAACAAGTACAATGACCATAATCTCCCAATAGAAGCCAATGCAGTAAGGCCTCTTGTTTCCATCCTACATCAATATCATGAAATGTATGGGGAGAAATCATCCCATACTCTCCCAAAAGTAACCAAAGAAACAAGGATTCTTTTTGCCATCTTACATCAACATGATGCAAGTCATGGAGCAACAACATGCTGATTGACATGTGGAATGTCACATCAGAACAATACAAAAAATCTCCCTGCTGCCACATCTTGTGAGCGTTATGCCATGTCCCAAACCTAAGTAAATACATGAACATGAGATACATCCCAAAAAAAAGTGCATTTACAGACATGAGAAATATCCCAAACAAAATAAAATACATGGACATAAGATATATCATGTGATGTCCAAACTCTCTCAACAATAACTAGCACAACAATGCCTCCTGATGCTGCATAACATCAGTGATATACATGACATGGACCACACAAATGTGAGATTTTGGTTAGTAACCATACTCACCCAAAAGCAACCAGCACAACCATGCTTCTTGTTTCCATGTATCATAGATCTGCAAGAAGGTTGGAAACCACTTGCTCCTCATCCGGATCTGTTCATCCCAATGTGGATGATGAATCATGCCAAGCTCAATCTTGGTATCCAACTAAGGTAGTATACCATTCTCCTCCATATAATAAGCTTTGCACTCCTTGAAATGTTGAAGTGCACCCCTTTTGAGGTCTCTCCATCATATCCTCTCATCAATGGCCCAATAGAACCCATAAGGTTCCATGCATGTTGTAGCTAGACATTCCTCTTTGAGTTGTGAGGTGCTCATCAAAAATAATTCATCTTCACAATGGAAAATACTCTCCATCATAATATTTCTACCATATATCATGTGTCCTTCCAGTGCTTCATGAGTGAATCTACCTTCGAAATGCTCCAAGAATAATGGGTCCCTCATCTCATCATTGCTTCTCATTGACAATGCTATAGATCTGCATGGTGATACATATGTTAGTCATAAGTATTTTTTACTATTTTTATATGACTAAATATTGGTTCTATATTTTTGAAAACAAAATTCCTAGAATATTGTGAGTTTCAGAAATCTCACTGCCTTCATTATCCTATTAGAATTTTTTTCACTATTCTATCAATTTTTCATTTCATGGTCACCCTGTCACTCCTACAAACTCTTCCTAAGATTATACCTATCATTTCCATCCTCCTTTCTTGCCTATAGCCTCATTGGCCTATTTTTCCCCCATCCATAACTTCACTTTCCTCTAGGGTTTCCTGTAACCTACTCATTCCCATGTTCCCCAAGTTCATCAAGCATTGAAGGTCTCAAAACTATCTTTGTAGGCTCTTTATATAAATCAAGTACAATTGATTTTGGATCTTCAATACAACACTTTGACAAATACTTTGTTTTTCACTAGAGGTCCCCAAGCCAAGTTTTAGCCAAAATCAGGTCAAAGAAACATTCCACTAGGTAAATTAGGGTTTCATATGTTCTATGGTCATCATTGGTGTTTCAAGCACTACTTTTCCTTTGCTGAAAACTAGTTCAGATGTAATAGAATGTTGAGAGGTGGTTATTCAAGAAAAACCTAAAAGTTTCCAAAGAAGACTACCTTATCAGTTCAAAATATGCAAGAGATAAATACAAAGAGTTTAGCACTTCTGCCGGAGTGCTGAAGGATTTTTTAGCAGAAGGTGTTGACGAGGTAGGTTGTCTACTCCTGAATAAAGAAAACTTGCAGCAAATAAGAGAGAAAATATTTGTTCTTATAGAGAATTAGGGTTTTTTGAGCTTGATGGTCCAAGTAGAGTGCTAAACAGTGATCAATTGCAAAATGACCATGGAGGAGGCATACCAAACCAAACATGAAGAAAGTCTGTCAAAAATAATGATGAAATAGGGAAAAAGGTGAGGTGAACTGGACAGAAATGAATGAACTTGAAAGTGCTATAGAGAACTTAGAAGACAACATTGATGATTGTCTTAAAGCACTCTAGATACCTAGGGTTTTGGGAAAATATCCATACAAGGTAAAATGATAGGTTGAAACTCCATGGTGCAGACAAAAGCGGGTCTTGAAATTGCTGCTATGAGAAATCCTCCCAAATGTGTTTAATGGGCTTGCCATGGTGGAAGCAAAGGAAGGATTTTGAAGATGTCACTATGTGATCAGATCCTAGACTTGTCAAAAATGAGCTTGCCATGACTAAATGAGCAAAAGAGATGAGTTGAGTTTCAAGGTGGGAACAAAAGGGGTTTTGAAGATGTTGCCTTGTGTTTGAGTCCCAAAGGTGTCAAAATCAATTTTTCATGTCTCCATGACCAAAAGAAAAGTCAAATTCATCATTTTAGTCACCTGCATGAAAACAATGTAAAAGGTTAATGAAAAAAGGTGAAAAGTTAAGGTGAGTTTCATGGTGGAAATTACACAAGAAGTTGAAGAAATTGATATATGGCTAAATCACAAAGGTGTTGAAATGAACTTTTCATGCCTCAAGGAGTAAAAGTAAAGCCAAGTTGATGTTTTCAGTCACCTACAGAGCAAAAGTCAAAAAACATTAGTGAGAAAGTGAAAAAGGCTTAAAACATTAGGAAAGTGGGTTTGCAAAGTTGAATCTAATTCTCAAGCCTATAAAAGATCATTTTCTATTACAAACATATCATTTTTTCCTTGAAAAACCATCAGAGAACTTAGGGGTGATGAATTTGGGATTTTTTAAGCCAAAATTGGGCTATGTGTCTTGGCGTTGTGCGCTCAGACTGGTGTTGTACCCCTGGAAACCGGTACTGTGTGTTTGACAATTTCTCCCCATGTATTTTACACAGGCACTGCACACCTAGAATTGAGCACTAAGCGCCTGGTAGAGCGTTGCGTTCTTTCCCGACAACCACCGAGTGAAGAAAACTTTGGCACTGTGTGCCTGGGATTGAATGTTTCACACTTAGGATTGAACGTTGCACCCTCAGCTCAGACGATGAGCTAATATCTAGGAGGGTTTTCCAAGAAAAAACACCTCTCAATCTACCTCAAACTTCTTTCAAGCTTCCTCCAAGGTCCTCCAAGATAATTATTAATGGTAATTGGATGCCCTAACCACATTTTCAATCTTTTTGATGATTTACAATTGAAATAAGGAAACCCTAAGAAGAAACATGGGCTACAAATCTTGAAATCATTGATTTCACCATTACTTCATTTTCCTGCAACGATTATCAATCAAGACAAGGGTGATTACATTGGTTTAGGGGTTGTCATTTATCCAAGCTGGTCATAACACTCATTCATTTCACCCCTTACATTGCAAAGGCTGCCATTCCATGATCCACTTTCATCTTAATTTCACATTTATCCCTAGTATTTCAAAAAACAGAGTTTGAACATGTCAGCAGAGGGTTATCATTGAGTTGTTAGCCTCTCACCATCTCATACACTTTTATCCTCATTCACTCATCTCACTCACTTGCAAAGCTGCCTTTTTCATCGCCATCTTCACTCCATTTCCATTTACAGTCGTAGGGTTTTCTCAAGGCAAGGTTTACAATGTCAAAAACCGACATGACAAATGGACATGAGTGGAGGAGAGGCTCAAATGCCGAGGCATGACAAAAACGGTGGAAATATCAATAGGTTTGAACCCCCTAACACAAGGGAGATAATGGCATCTCCCCTTATTGTTTCATGTTTCAAGCATGTAGGATGCTTTGATTTTTGTGAAAGGGTGTAGTAGGTGCAAAACCACCCTGAGCTAACCAGACTTTTCATCCTTAATTTGCATGAAAAACAAGTTAACATTGAAGAGGTCACCTTTGAGTTGTATTCAAATTCTATTTCTAATGCCACGGGTATACCATGTGTGGATGAGAAATGGTTTAAGCAGGCCAACCTAGACATGAGCTACTTTGAACCCTACTTAAAGCCTAGGTACAAAGACCACAACAAATCCATCTTTCCTTTCTCACATTTTCTTGATGGATATGCACCTATGATGGGGATCGTTATGAAGTATTTCACATGTGAATGAAGATTCTCCCGCATTTACTCCTATCACATCAGGTTGCTTATGTAGTTTACTAAGGTGAGGATGCTGCACATACCCTATTACCTCTATAGAAGAATTGACAAAATGTCCTATATTGTACAAAATAGAGACTATCCTCGAGAGATGCAAAGCCTCTTTCATCATTCTCTGATAAAAATGGTTGTTATGCATCAATTGCAGTAGAAGGGAATTCCATGGGAGACCTTCATTTCTAATGAGGTGTTCACCAATCCACAAGGCCAATAGTAGAAAGATGTCCCTTCATCTTCTCATCCTCCCATTCCTCCTTCACCATCACACCCCACTACACATCCATAACCATCTACTCACAGTCCTTCACATCATGATGATCCTCCTCCTTCATCACCTATTCACAATACCTCTCTATCATCTCATGGTACCAGTGCATCAAAAAATGAAGAAGGTAATGAGGCAGAAAAGAGTGATGAAGAAGAAGGCGATAAGGCACAAATAAATGAGGATTCAAACAATGAAAAATAAATTAGTGAAGAAAAGAGCAGTGAGGTTAGTGAGGCACATATCAGTGAAGATGATTGCAATGAGGCAGAAAGAAGTGAGGATGATGGAAGTGGGTCAAAGAGCCATGAAAGAAGTGATGATACCAATGATAATGACAGTGATCATGGCAGTAATGATGGAAGTAAGACAAGTGGCATAGAAATGATGAAAATTGAACCTTTTCCTTTGACCTATCAGAGGGGAAATAGGCATGTGTTTGCTTCCCTTAAGAGGCAAGGGGCCATGCCTTCTACATCAACCAAGTAGCTTGACAAAGGTAAGGAAAAGTTCATTGATGAAGAAGAAGAAGACAAGCATGAGACTGAACAAGAATTTCAACTTATTCACCTTGACAGTGATGATGAAAATGAGCATAGGATCACAAGCATGTTGCTCAAAAGAAAATATGATCATATTAAGGAGCTCCAAACCAATCTAGGTAGGGCTAATAATGTAATCCACTATTTTGAGGTTGAAAACAAGTAGTTGGAGGTAGAGAAGGCTATCTATGAGATCAGAGCTATCAGAGCTCGGAAAGATGTTGCAAAGACAAAGGAAAAGCTAGATGAGGTATTGGGCACTCATGATGACACTAAAGAAGAGGAAGAACAACTTCCTAAGAGGAGGCCAAGGACAATTGACTTGAAGAAGGCCTTAGCCAAGGAGATAAAGCAAGAGGCAACCTTGGTAGAGCATCTCACTCCAAGTGAGTTGCTTGCCATGGAAATAGACTATGATCAGGAACCTTGGATAGAGAGGGAAATATACACTTAGAGGGTCAGTTGGAGAAGACTAAGAGAGACCTTGACCTCCAAAATAATATGGCAAGGTATTATGCCTTAAGAAACAAGATTGCAAGGGTCAAGCTCAAAAGAGCCCTTGCAAAGATTCAATCACTAAAGGAGGCAAAGGACAAATAAAATCTTGAGATTCTTGATGATGCATCCCTACAAGCATCGCAGACATGATCAACAAGGCAAATCACAATTTTGGAAACTTTTTGCAATTTTTTTAGTTTTTGGAAATTTTGACTATTTTGAAGGGCCAAGCACACAGTGCCATTTTGAAGGGCCAAGTGCACAACGCCACTGGCGATATGATCATTTTTGGGGCACCCATTGGAGGAAAACTTGACATTTTCAGAATCCTTAGGCCAAGTACATCACCCTCACAAAGTTTCAGCTCATTTGGAGCAAAACTGGTACTCCAAAAGTGCCAAAAACATGCAAAAAATCAACTTTTTGCCCTATTTTCAGAGTTGGCATTGTGCCGTGAGCAGTATTGAGAGAATTTTTTTTTGAGCAGGTAAATGGAGTCCACTCAAGAAAATAAGGGCAGTTTTCGAAATTAGATAGGACAATATTTCCAATTAGCTATCATGGAGCTCAGTTGGACACCGGGAAGGCCTCCAAATCTTAGCTGCAAAACAAGCTATGTTTCCATTGTTGGCACTGCACCCTTGCCAGAAAGTCAAAAAAAGACACTTGGAGTTAATGAAAAATAAATTTTGAGGGCTTTTAAGGAAAATCACTCCAGAGTTAGCTGAGGAGTTATGTTAGCATTTATTTTTTCATTTATTAAGTTAGGATATTTGTGCCTTGGGCCTTGCATGGTCTCATAGAAAAAATTGGCATTAATGAGTATTTAATGACATTTTGAAGCCCTAGCTATGGTTTTGGTCCTCCTTTGCAAGTTAGATATTGCATTGAGGCCTCATTGTAGTTGTTGGTTGATTATTAAACTCAATATCATAGACTTGGAGTTGAGGAGAAATTGGCTTTGGAGTTTTGTGAATGCTTTGATTGGAATGGAAATGGAGCAACCACTTTTGCTGGATTCATGAGCATGGATAATTGTGATGTCTTTCTAAATTAGTGCTTGTCTTCTTATGTTTTCATTTTGTTTTATATTTCTCATGCAGTACGACAACAATTTTAGGTTAAGAAATGTTGTTTAGAGGCACCTTAGCTATGTCTACTTTCTATTGCTTGTATGTTTTCCTCTGCTAGGTTAGATTAGAGAATTATTAGTTTCTCTCTAATTCCACTTAGCTTGTTTATCTCAAGAATGATTTAATACAGCCAATGCCAAATAAGTGTGTGGTTAGCCCTATCTTTTGGTATGACTTAAACATGGTTTTTGAGGTCTTTTCTTCAAATCATTGCTAAATAGGGTTTGACTGAAGAGGTTTATGGTTTTCCCTACCCTTTTGTCCATCTTGAATGGTTGCTTTGAATTTATTTGTAGTTTGATTAAGGAATCTAGGAGTTCCCTACCTTTTTATCATTAATATATGTTATCATAAATGTTTTCTTTGCCTGAAGGTGAAATCACTAGAGAATTTATAGGTTTTTTTCACTTTATGGTTTGTTGGACTGTTGTCTTAATGTTTACTTGCTAGGGTTTGATCAAAGAAGCTTATGGTATGCCTTGTCTTTGGTTATTTATTTATGAATATTATTTTTCAATTCTTTTCTTGTTATAGTACATGTTAAAGGATTCTTAATTTCCCTTTAAACCTACTAATCTAACAATTTAATGTTCAGTCCACTCACATAAGCTTTGAAGATCCATTTGTCTTTGTTAAACTTGCCCTTCGAAACACCCTTGACCTATTGTTGTAATTTTCAAGACCTTTTGCAGACTCCATAGCCCAATGGTCTAAACCTCTCCTACTCAATCTGTTATGCTTAACAAGCAACCCAACCAAACAAAACAAACAAACAAACCTTAAACACTATAAATAGCCTAAAATCAAAACCCTAAAATCAATCAAGTTCATATCCTTTACACAAATATAGAGAGAGACCTCTCTGAGTCTAGGAAGGCTAGGTCCTAGGGCTCCAAAGACTGGTTTTATGTTACCCTTGTACATTTGGTCTTGCCAATCTGAAAAATTACGGGGACCTAAAAAAATCTATTCACTCCTAGACATACATAATGTTGAACTCGTAGTCTGGCACTGTACTGAGTAATACTGTGCTCCTCCGATCTTCTGAAACTCCACACTTCAACACAAAGTGTTGGGTGTATCTCAACCATGATAAAATGGGATAGCTATACATATTATCCTTGATCAAGTCAAGGTTCCCCTGTGCACTGATAATTTGCTACTCCAAATCAGCAAGGTGCTCTAATCCTTGGTTATGTAATTGCCCTGATGGCATGGTCTCACAAATCTCAATATGAGGTATTGAAATAATATGATATGAAAGTGTTTTCAAACCTTGGATAAGATTAATCTCAGTAACATCTTGCACATCTACAATAGTTACTCCAACCGGTGCAATGGCCTCTCCAATTTCTGGTAATCATGATGGTTGCATATCTTCAACTGTACCA
Source organism: Pinus albicaulis (assembly GCA_034641835.2). Classification (NCBI taxonomy): domain Eukaryota; kingdom Viridiplantae; phylum Streptophyta; class Pinopsida; order Pinales; family Pinaceae; genus Pinus; species Pinus albicaulis. The sequence continues at coordinate 639,453,886 of CM076584.1, read as the reverse complement.
GCACTGGTATTTGCCTCCTCCTCCTCATGAATCTCATGAATCATGCATGGGGCTTCCAATGTCAAGATCTTAATACCACCTTGCAAATATGCAAGTGTTCCTCCTCCATATTTGAGTACTTCTACAGTTGATGGTGGTGGTAGAGGCTCCTCCTCCTGAGTGATAATGAGGACATATTCCTTGGGCTCTTCAAGTATTATCTCCTCAATGATGAGAGATGTATCTATGTGAGATGTCTCTGGTTTCTTTCTACCAAAATTATTCTTCATACTTTTCATAAAATTCACATAAACAGTCACTTGGGCATGTGAAAAATGACCGAACCACCAGTCCTTGGATTCACCCTCAAGGTGCAGCGTTGCAATTTCAACAGCCTTTCTTTCTGCTAATGGGTATATCTGAAATAATGTAACCAACTCTTCCCTCCAATCCCTCAAAGTGCTTGTGGATGATCAATCAAATGTAGGAAAGAATAATCTATCCCTCTTTCTTCTATTACTGTTGCAGGATCTCCTTTCTTCTTTGAGTTGAAAAAACTATTGGGGAGATATATTCTGCATCAGTGCTCTATTTTGTGCTTTGCACTCAGACATATATTTAATTAGGGTCTCATACCCCAAGACTCCATAGTCACACAATTCCCCTTCATTCTCAAATAAATTTGATCTAGTAGAATGACGTGGAGCTCTTTGCTTCTCTGTTTGTTTCTGTTGCTAATAGGATGTGATGGGACCTTCCTCTTTCTAAACTCTTCTTGGATCCTCATTTTTCCTTTCTCTATTCATTTTTTTGACCTCCTTGGACAGATATTTCATAGATCTAAAGAGAAGAGTGGAAAAAATTAAACTCTCTGTCATTGTATATCTCAACTATCTTCTTCTTCTTTTGATGTTAAAGATGCAGTGCCCACAAGATGAGCCAAAGATGCGATTAAGCCCTGTGTACATAACTCCCGATCCTATCACTGCTTCATAAACCCTTGTGCCTACAATCGGGCGCTAAAAACATTTTATAACTCATCTCTGATCCATTATTTCCCTTTGTAAATAAGAAAACCCTTTTATCCTAAGTTTTGGTCTAGACCCACCCAAACAATGTTTTTTTTAACGAAAAATGGGTAGATTGAAAAGCCCGCATCAAAAGTTCCAATGTGATTGAAGCCCCATTGTATAAAAAATTTTTCCCCCGCTTTAATCCATGTAAACTTACACCCGGGACCAAGAGTTTAAGTCCCGAAGCGCCAATCGCATCGCAAAATTCCAAATGGGTAGATTGAAAGACCAAGTCCGAAGTTCCGATTACGATTGGCCCTTTATTATATATGCCGCGGGCCTATTATCTTTCATATATACCAACGGCCCCACAGTCGGGCACCAGCCTTCTCATATATATATAAAACTGCCCCAAGCCCCAAAACCTTTGCATTTCATTAAATTTTGGGTTTTTTTAAATATTAAGGGTTTCTGCCGAAGCATAATTTTAAAAAAATCTCTATTGTTGATCTTAAGCCGATCAACAATCAGCGCATGATCGCATCGCAAGTTTTGTGTCGACTACATTAAATATTTCCCCACCTCCGATTGACATCTCCCGATTCATTCCCCACCATCAATCTGATCTACAGATCGACGGCCTACAACTAATCGCTCCGTCGCACTCCAGGTTCTTTGCCCCGCCAATGCCTTTGCCTCTGATTGCATCTGGACCGTCCGCGTCTCCAAATCGAACAGTCCAAGATGCCTCTCCCGACTTTGGTTAGATTTTATGCAGCCCCCGCTCATAATGTTTTTTTGGCAAAAACTGATTTTTGATATTTGTAGATCAATGGTTCTCATCAACCCTTCCTCCGCCATTGTATTTTTTCATTCGATTCTCAGGTGCAATCTCCGCCACTGATCTTTCCTAACCAACGGCTCATATTGACCCCACCGAGCCCGACCCTTGTGGGTCCTGCCTCCTCTCAGATTTGATCACCGTTGTTGATCTCTTGATCGGACAGTCCATAATAAAACCACCCATCCTTATTCCACTCGCGCATCTATCTCACATCGCGCTCTTTCTCCACTATCAGATCTGAGGCCCCAGATCTGACGGTCCACATTCCATATCACGTAACTTTCAGCGTGGAAGTTAATTTCCCAAAGGCCGCATGATATAAGCTATCTTCTGATGCCACGTGTCGAGTGAGAATGCATATCACGTTAAAAAAGGCAATACCGCCTCCCCACCTTTTTCTCACACGAAAACAACTGTTTTGCCACCCGAAACCGATTTCCCTCTTTCCCTTTGTAAATAATCGCACACCTCCTCAACCATTGATCTTTATGAGCCAATCTCATCCGACTGCTCACATTCCTCTTGAAACCCATTTGGTGTTTAAATTCATTTTTTCCTCTGCCTAATGTTTTTAACCTTATTTCTTTATATCTTCGCCATTTCTCTATAAAGTGGCTTCTTCGCTTTATTTCCTCCCGATTAATCTTGACCGTCGAATCTCTGCAGATCGATGGATCTGACTTAAAATCTCCCTTTTCTCTCCTTTTGACCTCCTCTAACAGATCTCCACCATTGGATGTTTCCATCCAACGGCCACGCTCCTTCCTCGCAACCTCTGAAGAATTTTACCCAATAACGCAGGATTTTATTAATCTTTATTGTTTTTTGCAGGTGTTTGATGGTTTTCCATTATATTGAAGAAAATCCAAAGGCTAGGAATGATGATTCCCATGCCTTTGATTCAACAAGGGAATCCATTCACAAGGTTCCATGCCATGTTTCATCGACGCTTCATCGGCATGGATTCCATACAAACCCTGTGCGGCCTTGCACATCAACAAGACACAATGTGATTTAATCAAATTAAAAGAGTATCAATGTCGAAGACCTTCCACAGCAGAACAGAGGATTGAACATAATTTGGGGGATTACGGCTAAGATTGATTATCAAAAGCCTAATCCTCGAAATTAAAACAGAATTAAAGACAAATCAAAATATCATCAAACAGAAATGCCTCCACTGCGACAACAGAGGCCAATTGATTCCTCTTAGCTACCAGATTTCCACCTGTAGCCTCAAAGCACTCAAACAGAAGCCTAGTAATGACCAACAGAGGATATTTTTCTCACAACCACCAAAGAGTTAATTCAGCCAAAGAACTAATTGAAAAATATCTACTAAGTTACTACAGAGATGACAAAGAGCCTTAAAAGTCAACAAAAGCTCCCATCGAGCTTAAACCTTTAATGTAAATCAATTAATACAGACAAACACCTATAAAATTCTCCATCGAGCCCCTCAAAAGCCGAAAAGCATTAATCTGTATTAATTGAAACCTGGAGATCTTTTATCAGATCCCACCTCCTCATTCCTTCTATAAATACTCCTGTAGAAGATGAGAAAATGTTGGTTGCTGAACTTTGAAATATACTTGAACTTGAGACTTCTACTTGTAAATAGTGTTCACTGGCTCCTGAAGCTCTGCTTGTGATATATAAGTTAGTCTGAGAAATGAAGATGATTTCTGAACCGAAACATTGGACTTAAAGCTGTAACTAGTTTGAAGCATCAATACAAGTTGATTTATGGGATCCTGGTCTATATCGACGGTGATGTTGTTTCTTATTGTAAGTTGTTATTTTATTTATGTTTTCACTTTTTCCATCTTCTCTGATAAAGAACAACAAGCATAGAGTTAGGATTTACTGTATATCAGTACCCTTCTCTGACTGATAAGCTTTATCTTAATGTTTTCTTCCAATTTGTGTTATTTGGGAATGATTTAATTCAGCTCAAGCAGTTAGGAATGCTGGCATTCCCTCATCCTACTGTCTTAGCTAAATATTGTTCTTAAATGTTATTTTCAGTTTATGTTATGTAAATATGAAATAAAGAAGTTATGGTGAGCCCTGTCCTAGTTTTATCCCCAAAGAATATCTGAAAGTTTCCCTTGGAATGTGTTAAAAGCTAGCTAGTTTCAAAGTACTTACCAGATCTTAGACCATTATTTGTTATCTTATGTGTTTGTCTTGAAATTTTACCAAGTAAAGAAGATCTAAGAGAGGTTTGTGGTGAGCCCTGCCTGGTAGTTTCTTCTCCAACAATTTCTTTTAAAGTTTCCCTTTGTTTTTAAATGTTTTTCTATTGAAAATGTATCAAAGGCTCACTAGTTTCAAAGTACTTACCAGAACCTGGATTACTTTTATGTCTTTCTTAAGTGTATGTCAAAAGCTGGCTAGTTTCAAAGTACTTACCAGATCTTGGGCTGCTCTTTGTTCTTCATTTGTTAAATTCCCTTTCTTATTGTATCATTTCATTCCATAAATCAAACTTTAAAGAGATCCTTACACATATATGACTTGCCCCATGGAGCACTCTTGCCCCTTCCTGTTTCAATTAAACCCTATTATGAATCCATATCCCAATGGGCTAAAACCTACAATTATCTATCTTTTTGGCCAAGGCTTGTTCTGATTTCTTGCAACTTCACACCTTTGAAACTATTTCCATTTAGAACTTTCTCCTCAAATAATAATCATGCTCAACCATCCAAAACAAAACAAAAAACCTCGAACTTCATAACTAGCCTAATATCATTACCCAAAATACTTAAAGATAAATCCATCTTTGCACTTATTGGAGAGATCCCTCTCCGAATTAAGGAGGGCTAGATCCTAGAATCCGAAAGTGGTTGAAACGTTGTTCTCCCTGTGGTCATACTTTTTCCAATCTTGCTGATTACAGGAAGCTAACATTTCTAGCGACTCCACTAGGAAATTTTTGAGGTTTTTTCGGCCTATTTACCTTTAATACCTCAGAAGACCCTTGATTCAAGAACATTTTGCAGTAAGTAAAACGCAGCCTTTGCAAGCACTACCAACTAACAATAATCATGATGAAACTTGTTTGAATTAGTGACAAACTAGGCAAAACCTTAGGATTCTCATAAGAGCTTATCTAACCTTGAAGGATCAACTGGCTTAGCCATAAGAGTAGACTATCTTTGTCTCATAACTGTAGCTAAGTTTTGAAATAGATTTAGGACACTCCTAGAAACCACAGGACTGAAAAATAGCTTAGAAAAACCCAAAAATATTTCAGATTGGAATTCAATAAACATGGTGGTGGACCATAAAACCTTTTACCTCCAAAAGAGCTAAAAAATTCCACTTGGAAACTCCACAATCCTAAACAGACCTTAAGACTCCATTGAGAAGACCTATTATCATCATAACATCATTTTAACTCAGTTAGAGGATTTTAGGATTAAAATTTTCTTATTTGAAAGATCAGTTAACCTCTTAAAGATTTTCATATCTGGTTAAATTGTTCTTGTTTAGTTGGGTCTGAAAAACACAACATAGTGGCTCCTAAAAAGATTCATACTAGAGCCCACTTTGACCCAAATCCACCTAAGATAGTTGATAACGCTGAAAGTATCCTTAGGAAGACTGCTAAGATTAAATTTTCAATTGTTTTCAGATCACCCTTGAGAGCTAATTCAGTTCCTGAAAACCTTGCAGCTCTACAAGAAACACATGGTGGTGGAACCATAAAACATTTTACCTCCTTACAAGCTAAAAATTTTCCACCTAGCGACTCCACACTCTGAAATTCCCAAAAGAACAAATGACTCCACTAGTAGAAGACCTTGAACTGATTGAACAGAAACATTGACCTCTTTTTCTGATTTACAAACATGGATTTAGATATAGACCCATATGAAAAACATATGATCATGATCCAAAAGTTGATGTACATGCTTGGAAGAAGGGTGGATAGGTTTATGGCTAATTTAAATGTTGGTGATCCAGAAAATCATATGCCTTTCCCTGAGAAAATGAAAAATCTACCACTACAATACATGTATGATGAACATGATTACAGGGAAAATAATCAAGGAAAATTTCTAATCATGATGGAAAAGATGATGCATATGCTTGGGAAAAGAATGGATAGGTTGATGGCTAATATGAAAATGGATGATCTAGAGCGAGCTATGCTTTCACTTGATCAAACACAAGCCCAATCATCTCAAGATCAAGACAGTGACCAAGCTATGAATTATGATCAACACCTTATAGAAAATGATGAGCAAACTTATAAAGAAAGCAATAAAGAAGGCTGTCAAGAAATTTTTGATTGCCTTCTTATATCTTGTACTATGCCGATAGGAGATCTTCACAATAAAATTTTGAATACTAATAGTGAGCATTTCTTTGAGGAAACGATAGAAAATCCTCTAAGTTCCTGCAAGCACAAGTCAAGATCCCCTAGAAGAGGCTCAAGAGAACATCCAGCCTCAAAATCAACCTTTACAAGAGACAGAGAACCGTTGTATTTCCGTTCAAAGGGACATAGAAATATTTTCCTCGTAGATAGAAGAAGAGATAGATCAAACCATTAATAAATAGCCAGTATATGAAACTTATTGCAAAACAAATATTCTCGCTCATTCACGAAGAGAACTTTGTTGTAAATATGCACAGAGTTATTTTTTTGGTCATAAAATACAGGGCAAATCTTCTTCTGTTTATACTCAAAGAAAAATATCTCCTTTGACATAAGAACGAATTTATCAAATACTAAGCAAAAAAATACCCTCCAAACCATCATCAAAACCAGACATTCATGAACATGGTGCCTATTCCATAGAACAATCCAATGGCACTCGAGACAAGGAGGATAGTAAAGAAATAAGTGATAATAATGAAACTAGTCCTCTTTGGAATATGAATTTTGATGGGTTATATACTAAAACTAATGCAGGTGCAGGAATATGGCTTTAAAATACAGGAAACAATTATTCTGAAGCCTATTCATAAAAACTAAATTTTCAATGCACAATTGACATAGTAGAGTATGAGGCACTTCTCTTAGGGCTACACTTATTGAAAAAACTAGGAGCCCAGAAGATAACAGTTCATGAAAATGTAGAATTGGTAATTCGCAAGTGAAAGAATAATGCATGGTTGAACATCCCAGACATAAATCCTAAAAGGATGATACCATAGATTTATTAAAATATTTTAAATATTTCCAACGTATCCTTGTTCCTAAAGACCAAAACAGTTTGTCTAATGGATTAGCCCTTATAGCTAGTACATGTCTAAGACCTTGGGAGAGCAAACAATATACAATTCAAGAAAAAGTCAGATCAGCTGTCCCAAACAATAAAAAATACTGGAAAAACTTTTAAGGAGAAAAAAAAATAGCAGACCATCCTGTTAGCATCCGAATTGGAACCCAGGCTGAAAAAGGGCAAAACAGGGTAACAACTAAACCACGCTCAGCCTTGTAGCTAGCCCTACAAGGACAAGATAGGGCTCTCTCTGTGACAGGATATTCAGTGGAATACAATAAATGGACTGATATTAGGCTAGATAAAATGATGGGAAAAATCTTTAATAAAATGAGTGAATTAATTTCAGGGACGTGTGGGGCAAAAATGGGACAGCTGAAACTGGGAATTAAATTAGGACAGAGGGTATTTCATGGGGCACGATAGGAAGGAAAACTTAGCAAATAAAACTATATAGGGATGGGATGGACAGACTGGTGAGGAGCTGAAAAGGGCACAATAAATGGATCCTTTTCAAACAGAAGAAAAACATAGAGCATGAACGATTTCCCAAGGTAGAGCATATAAAATGGATTCTACCTTTCTATCTTGAAAGCATTCAAAAAGAAATGTTTATGAATGAGAGATGGAACATAAAAATTTACATATGAAACAAAGGAAGAAACAAGTGCTAAATCTCATACCACATGGATCCCACAAATCAAAGCTGCATCTCTTATTAATTCCCTGTCAAACTGTACAATGCAGCGCAAAACGTTTCTTTCCACACTATTTCCCCTACTGCTTAGTTACAGACTGTTTTACAAATGATTTACAATTACAATAAATAGTCTGAAATGTGGGAACATAGATCCACAGAAAAAGGGAGCTATTCTAACAGCTCAAGAACTGAAATACAATCATAGTAAGGACAACATTGCATTTGATTTTCTTGGAGATTTGCTATTATACATGGATAAAATAAAATAGGCAATCCGAAAGCAGATTTCCTACTTTTCTGCTATTGTAACAGTATTTTCTTATTTTAGCTCTTGGCCTTTGACTATCGCTTTGCTTTCCACTATTTCCTTTGAAGATAACTGACTTTTATAAAATACATTGGAATAACTAAAATGAAATGAAATTATGCCTCGGTGAAGGGAAAACCATATTGAATGGGAAAAGGGAAGGGAAAGGAAGTGGGGTCCACATTATAATCGCAATCGGAATTGGGCTCAGGAGCGAGGCAGTGTGATATATATGAAATCACCGATGCGATTGGGGGAGGTCCTTCATATAAATGAAATAAAACAAAATTTGTTTTTAATAAAGGAAAAGGCCTTTATATGAATGGCGGAAGGTAATATGTGGTGGGTTCGGGAATCACAATCGGAGTTGGGAGGTCGGGGTGGTGTATTGCATAGTAGAGTTTCTCCGATGCGATGGGAATAAGGCCTTTGTAATACATAACAAAATAAAATTTAACTTTTACCAAGGGAAGGGCCATATTATTGTGAATGGGCAGAAGTATTTCGGTGGGCCTGGGAATTGCAATAAGAAATCGGAGGAAGGCGAGATCGAGGGGAAAGATTTAACGTCGCCGATTGGAAAGGTCCGATAGGTTGTGGGTTGTCCGATCAGCGGGGGCAGGTCAATGGTTGTGGAATGATTGGAGGGGATCCGTCGGGGGATATGTATCGGAAGTCGCAATCGCATCAGAGTTTTGGGCGATGGGTCAATCAGAGAATGTTGTGATCAATCAGAGGAGGGAAGGTTGCGATTTATCAGAGCAATGGGATCGAGGACTGTTGTGATCAATCGAAGGAAGCATTATGGGAGCGCTGATTGGATATGGGCCGTCCGATCGTTGATCGGATCGATGACCAACATAACATCAAGCAGATCCAATCGAAGGGACTTGCATAATTGCGTCAGAGTTTTTTTTAATGAAGGGCCAATCGAGGCACGTTATTACCTGTTGCGATTTGCGATGGGAAGGTCGGCGGGGTTATGTAATATGAAACTTTAAATTTTATTATGAAGTTTCAAAGGTATGAAGGGGAAGTGGTTTGGGAATGGCAGGGGGGCATATATATGAACCTTTGAAATTTTTATCATAAGGTTTTCAATGGGGAATGGAGGGGAAGTGGTTTTGGGATGGCGGGGATTATTATAATCCTTGAACTTTATTAAAGGGTAACGGTGGGGAAGTGGTTTTAATCGCACAAGTATTTTTTGGATTTTAATCATGCGACTATGTACTTGGAGGGGGGGGGGGGAGGGATTTTATTAAAGAAAAATATTAAACTTTAATAATACAAAGTTTAAAGGGAAAAATGGGAAATAGGGGATATATGTGGATATAGGGACTTTTACTTCACTTAAGCATAAATTTCAATCCAAAAGTCAGTTTTAAGAGTGCAGTATATTGTTGGAAAGCTCTTTCCAGACTCTTTTTGATAGATCTACTTGGATGATGATTTGGTGCTGAACATGCTGTAGAAAACTTCTCTGAAGGTAGGGACATCACTTTGTGGAGATAACAGCTTCTGAATTGTGACTTATTTCATATGATGACATGAAATTAAATAATGAATGATAATAAAGTCAAAATATCATGTTTTCACCTCAAAAAATGGTTTTGAGGTGAAAATTACATCAAGTTGAATAAAATTTCTCTTTGATCTTACAGGTGCCATGACTTTGAATTTATTGACTTCCTCATGACCTTGCTGATATTATTGGCATTTGACTAATTAATTTGACCATGGTGAGACCCTAGAAACTTATGAGACCCCTCCTATGACCTAATGACATGATTTGAGAGTGAGAGTGACTCATGACTAAAGACCATAGAAAGGAAAATCAGCAAGTACCTTACGAGGGAAGACTGATAAAAAATTACTACCATCAATGAATCCATGACCTAGCAGAATAGTGAAATTTATTCGGTATGAGACACATAATATGCAAATGCAAAAGAGAATTTTTTATCACTGATGGCAGTATGACTAGACTGACACTAACATTGGCTCCAATGGGGATGGTATCTCCTTGGAGGTGTTAGCCACCTATAAAATTTGTTATAGCAAAAGGTGGCTAAGACTTTTTGAGCCTTAAAGGAACAAATTTTATTACTAAAAAGTGTTGGCTCTTGAAGACTCTTGAAGGCCTCCTGCCTCTCCTCTGTCCAAAACTTCACTACTATTCCCATTTTACATTCAGAAATCCTGCAGATTTCCAAGACAGATTACTGCCGCAAGCACCATTTCCCTTTTCCTCTTCTTCCAAAATTAACTTTCATCTGCTCTCCTTTCTCCATAAAACTTCTCTTTTTTCATGATTCCTTTTCTCCCTTTCGTGAAAATCATCTTTACATGGTTTAAAACTCATTTTTAAACTATATCGGAACCCTCAATTTCCTCTGAAAACCATTAAAAACCATAAAAACCCACTTTTTGGACATATATGGGTCCTAGCACCTTCCTGCATAAACCCCGAGTCGTATGATCCTCCATGTAACCCGCGGCCCTGCAGACGGGCACCTAGCCATATTATATATATCTCACCCTGAAAATATTAAAAACCTTATGATATTTTCAAAACTTTGGGTTTGTAATTATTTTCTAAGTTTTTCCGCCGGTTCAAAGTTTCAGTCAATCCCCACCGTCGATCTGATCTGCAGATTGACGATGCGGAGTCCATCACCTCGGTGGTCCCTGCCATCCACTCGCCATTGACAAAATCGGTGGTATCCATCACACCACCTTCGAGCAGAGGGCGGTTTTCTTTCGATCGACAGCGATTCCATACGCTGGCCGACACGTGTCCTGGGCATTGTTCATGAAACCACCGTCCATCGCACGTTAAACATTGGACGTGAACCCCGCACGATATTGGAGCCCACCGTTCGATCTGAGGCCGCCCATCGGATGGTGATAGCTCACTGAAGTTTCTCACGTGATAACCAAGCTCCGACACAGTAATAACAACATCTCCACCATCGATCTGATCTGCAAATTGATGGCCCAAAATTCATCGCCCGTTTTCTTCATTTTGACTTTCCGCCTGCACTCTCGACCGTTGATCTCTACGCGATCGACGGCTCTGATTTAAATTATTCTTTCGCCTTCCTTTTTTTTTCTCCCGATAAATCTCGACCGTTGGATGATGCCATCCAATGACCTCGCTCTCTCCACGTGCCTTCTGAAGCAGTAAACCTATATATGCATGGATTTTATAATTTTTATTTGTATTTTGCAGGGTTTTCAATGGTTTTTCCGCCATGCCCGAAGAAAATTAAGAAGTAGAGGGTGATGACCCTCCTGCCTTCGATCCACCAGAGAAATCATTCGCAGTTTCGAATTTCACGTTTTATCAATTATTCATGAGGCATTGATGCCTTATCACCCCTGCGCATCCCTGCAAACTCACAAACACAGCAAGTCAATCACAAATCAAAGAGTATCAGTGACGAAGATCAAAATGAACCAGGACAGAGGATGGAAGACATATTCGCGAGGATCACGGCTAAGAATTTTTATCAAAAGCCTAATCCCCGATTTAAAACACAGTTTAAAGAAGATCTTAAATGTTTTATCAATGGGAATGCCTCCACCGCCACATCTGAGGAAAATTAATTCCTCCCAGCTACTGAAATGCCACCTGTACCTCAAAGTATTCAATCAGAGGCTAAATTTATTAATCAAGACCGGATATCTGCCTCACAACATAGCCAAAACATAAATTCTGCAGGAAAATTAATGACAAATGTTTGCAGAGTTACTTAGATGCCACACAGAGCCTCAAAGGTCAATAAAAGCTCCCACCGAGCTTAATATTTATGTAAAAACATTTAATACAGAGAACACCTATGTAAGTTTCTTCATTGAGCTCCCAAAGGCCTAGAAACCATTAAGTCTATATTAATTGTAATTGAGATCTTTTATCAGATCTCACCTCCTCATTTTTCTATATATACTACTGTGGAAGATGAGAGAGGGGTTGGTTGCAGAACTTTGATATACACTTGAGCTTAAATTTCTGATTGTAAATAGTGTTCACTAGCTCTTGGAGCTCTACTAGTGATAGATAGGTTAGGCTGAGATGTGTAGATGGTTGCGAAACTAAAGCACTAGACTTAAAGCTGTAACTGGTTTGGAGCATCAATACAAGCTGATTTATGGGATCTTGGTCTATGTTGACGATGATGTTTTTCTTATTGTAACTTGTCATTTTGTTCATGTTTTCACTATGTTCCATTTTCTCTTATAAAGAACAACATGCATAGAGTTAGGACCTACTGTACATCAATAACCTTCTCTGACGGAAAATCTTTATGTGAATGTTTTCTTCTAAACTATGTTATTTAGGAATGATTTAATTCATTTCAAGCATAGGAATGTTGGCATTCCCTCGTCCTATTGTCTTAGCTGAATGATATTCTTAAATGTTACTTTCAGTATATGTTTAGTGAAGATGAACTGAGGAAGATATGGTGAGCCCTGGTCTCGGTTTTATCCCCACAACTATATGAATGTTTCCCTTAGAATGTGTTAAAAGATGGCTGGTTTAGAAGTACTTACCAGATCTTAGGCCATTCTGTGTTATCTTTATGTTGGTCTTAAAAGTAACCAAGTAAAGTAGAGATAGGAGAGGATTTGTGGTGAGCCCGGCTCGCTAGTTTCTACTCCAAAAGTTGCCTTCAAGTTTCCCATTGTTTTAGAGTGTTTTCTATTGAAAGTGTATCAAAGGTTGGCTAGTTTAAAAGTACTTACCATATCCTAGTTTACTTTTATGTTTTTCTTGAGTCTATGTCAAAGGCTGGCTAGTTTAGAAGTACTTACCAGATCCTGGGCTGCTCTTTGTTCCTCATCTCTTAAATTCTCCCACTTATTGTATCATTTCATTCCATAAATCAAACTTCAAAGAGATCCTTAGACATATATGACTTGCCCCATGGACCACTCTTGCCTCTTGCTGTTCCAATTAAACCCTATTATGAATCCATAGCCCAATGGACTAAAACCTGCAGTTATCTATATTTTTGGTTGAAGCTTACTCTCATCGCTTGCAACTTCTCACCTTTGAAACTTTTTTCATTTAGGATTTTCCACCTCAAACAGTAATCATGCTCAACCATCCAAAAACAAAAAAAAACCCTAGGCCTTCATAACTATCCTAATATCATTACCCCAAACTTCAAAGACAAATCCATCTTTTCACTTATTGGAGAGATCCCTCTCTGGATTCAGGAGGGCTAGATCCTAGAATCCCAAAGTGGTTGAAACGATGTTGTTTCTGTGATCGGGCTTTGCCAATCTTGCTGATTATAGATTCCCAACCTTTCTGGCCACTCTATTGGGGACTCGAACCCAGAAACATTTTCATTTGAGGGTAGCCATATGATATCAGGGATTTGGTTCAATAACATTTGCTATATTAACCAGCTGAGCCACCAACGACTAACATTTCTGGCGACTCTGCTAGGGACCTTCCCTTAAAAACCTTCAAAAACATTGTGAGTAAAAAGCAGCCTTTTCAAGCACTACCAAGGAATGGTAATCATGGTGAAACTTGTTTGAATCAGTGAAAAACTAGGTAAACCATAGGATTCTCATAAGACTTTTTCTAACCTTGAAAAACCAGCTAGCTTAGCCATAAGAATAGACTGTCTTTGTCTCATAACCGTAGCTAAGTTTTAAAACAGAGTTAGCACATTCTTAGAAACCACACAACTGAAAAATAACTCAGAAAACACCAAAAAATATTTTAGATTGGTATTTAATACACATGGTAGTGGACCATAAAAATTTTTACCTCCAAAAGAGCTAAAAACTTCCACTTGGCGACTCCACAATCCTTAACAGATCTTAAGACTCCACTAGGAAGAACCCTTATCATTATAATATCATTCAAACTCAGTCAGAGGACTGTAGGATTAAGATTTGTGTAAAACAGATTAGTTAACCTCTCAAATATTTTCATACCTGGTTGAACTTTTATTGTTTATTCGGGTCTAAAAAACACAACATAGTGGCTCCTAGAAAGATTCACACTAGAGCCTATCCTGACCCTGATCCACCTAAGTTAGTTGATAACCCAGAAATTATCCTTAGGAAGTCTCCTAGGATTCAATTATCAACTATTTTCAGATCACCCTTGAGAACTAATTCAGTCCCTGAAAATATTTCAGCTCTACAACAATCATAAGCTAACTTAGTAAATTCCTTTAGAACTAGGTCTCTTGGTGATTCAGATCAATTAGATTCTGGGTCTTCACTTTCATCTCCTGAAACAAGCGAACATCCTGGCAGTAGATAAACAACACCTCCTGATTTTCATTTCCTTCATAACTTAGGTGTCTCTCATCCAAGATCAGCTCAACAATCTATTCCTGGTCCATCCACTTCTTCTCACCCTACATCCACTATTCAAACCACTTCACTTTAGCCCACTTTCCCTTTTGTTAATCCACCTCGTGTAAATCCACCCCCATCACATATCATGGCAACATGGTATGCCCCTTAGTCCTTCATGAAGCATTAGTCAATATTCCATAGGACTATCAGTCCAAAATTCCATTATATGATGCTAGCAATGCTACAACTGCATCACAACATGTGGATAAAATGAATGACTACTTTGACAGAAATGAAATTGATGATGATTCTATCAAGCTTAGATTATTTTCTTAGAGCTTAGGGGGAGAAGTAAGAAAATGGTTCAAAGGTTTAACCCCCCACAGTATTAATGATCTCCAAGCCTTCCATCAAACTTTCTTAAACAAATGGGAAGTAAAAAATAATCCTCTCCAAGTCCTTTATGATTACAAGAACCTCCATAGAGACACTGGGGAAAGTGTGAAATCTTATTGCACTAGATTTAACAGCGTGTATAATGCACTTTCTCTAGAACTAAAACCTCCACAAGGCTCAGTTTTAAACAATTTTCCTGAAGGGTTTGACCTTGAGATGGCCTATCAGTTAAGAGAGAGAGATTTTTCAACTCTTGAAGATATGCAAAGAGGCGCTCTTTCTGTGGAGGTCAACTTAATGGAAAAGAGAGCAAGAATAAAAAATGAAAAGAGAGTGTCTTTTAGAGAGGAAAACACACCTTCTACTTCTAACTCAAAGATGGAGAAAATTATGGAGGAGATGATGAAAGAGATGAGAATAATTAAGAGAGCACAAGCCAGCCAAAACCAAACTGCTTCTCAAAATAGAAATCAGAACCAGAATCAGAATTTTAGAAGGAACCAACCACCAAACAGACCTAGGGAAGATGATCAACAGATCACTCCTCCCTTTCATCAAAACTATGTGAGTGAGGTTGAGGAAACAGATGAAATAATAGAGGAAGATGATATCAACATGCTGGGAGTAGATAATGATGACTTCCAAGTTTATTGTGATAGAAAAAAAGGTCTATACACACCTTATGATGACAGAAGAGATGATGATGAAGATTATTATCAAGACATGGAGAACGTCATCATAGAATCTCAAAGAGAATATGACCTTAGAAGAAAAACCAGTCAACAAACTCCCAACAACAAAACCTCTGACAAATCTTCACAAAACAGCACTGCAACCAAACCTAAAGTTTTCAAACAAAAGGACAAAATAGTGGTTGTTAATTCTGATAAAGGTAAAGAGTAAGGCACTCAAAATAATGACAAACAGAGTTCAGATGTTAGTATGAATCTTTTGTCGAAGTGTATGAAAAAATACCACTTTAACTACACATAAATTATAGCCCTAAAATCAAATATGGCTGCCAATATCTTCAGATCTGCAGTTAGTTGTTCAAGACAAACGCTGCAAAAATCCAGATCTATGCATAAAGAGACATTAAGCAGTAAAAGTAAGGTTTTTCTCCATACATCCAATAGAAAAGACAAGAACAATATTTTTGAAATAATTTTTTGTATTAAGGGCACCTGGGAGGAAAACAAGAAGGTGTTTCCAATTCTCCTCAATGGGATGGGTTCTTGGAAGTCCTCAGCGTTTCAGATCTAGCATTTCTCTCTCCTGTTGGTGTAGAAAACCCAGACAAAGATAGAACTCAAAGGGAGCTCACACAACAAATAATGGAAAATATGACAATGATAATGGCTCAAAGTTAGACCAAGAGTTTAGATCCAGAGTGATCTAATAGGCAACAAAAGGTGAAGAATGGTAGGAGAAAACCTTCCTATTTATAACAAAATATTGGGTCATTCTAGATCTTGGTGCATGATTAAAATAACATTAACCAAATCTAGATCCACCTTTTATGGAATATTTTATTATATTTGTTGGAGGGAAAAAGTATTTGACTTGGGTCAAATCCCTTTATTCGTGAATAATAAATAAATAAATGATTTATTTATCATTTTAAGGAAGTGGTTGAAGGATAATCAAATAAATAATGATTTATTTAATTATTTATGGGTGATTTAGTCATATTTAACAATGAATATTATTTAAATAAGATTTAAATAATTATTCCTAGAAAATAATAAGATAAATAAAGATTTATCTAATTAATTTCTTTGTTTTGGGTTAAACATGACCAGGAACAATAATTAAATTATTGTTTAATTAATTATTCCTTGAGGAAAATCAAACAAATATAGGTTTGCTTAATATTTCCTTTTGGGGTTCACTGTTTAGACCATAAACAACCTAATAAATGTGTTTTATTAAGTTATTTTACATAGTGAAAGCAATTTTACTTTGGGTAAAATTGGTCTTACATGGTGTACTTGGGTCCATCTAATGATAGTAGGTTAGATGACCAAAAAATGGTGTAACAGATTGCCCCCCAGTGTGTGAGTGTTAGGAGAAAATCGTATGATCGAAGTACGTTGTAAGAACTCAATCACCAGACATCAAAAGGGAAGTCAGAGAGAGAAATGCAAGGTAGACTAATGTGCTGAAGAACTAGACCCTGAGGAGACGAGACTTACAGGTGCAACAAGTCTCTTTTTATGAGAGGGTACTTGTGCTAAAGGCGGCGGGGAAGGCATACCTATGCCCACCGAGACAAAGTACAAAAGAATAGTGTGTCCAGTAAACAAGGGACCGAACCATAAAGTACAGCCGGCATAAACATGAGCTAGATAAAAATACAATGAGGAATCCCACATACATGCTGTGCCTGGGATAACAGCCAGGACTTATACAATAATATCTGAGTACATGAGATACAAATACAGCCCAAATGCCCCCTATAAGTGGGGAAGGGCTCACAAAATCTGACTGATACATGCAAATCAAAGAGGCGCTGCAAGCGGCTAAGGCCGGCATCATCAAATATATGGAGCTGCATTGAAGGCTGCAATGAAGAGGTCATTCGGGCATGTGGGGGGCTACCTGCAGGGCCACCCCCTCATGAGGGCTGAGACATCTCACACACACCCGGGAATCACCAATAGTTGCTGCTGCATCACTGAACCATCATGCATACGGATCTTGATCATGCTAAAAGGAGCTGGAGTGGAGAAACAATCAAGTCAAAGGGTAATGAGAGATCCCTTTGCCTGATCCGAGGCACCGAACAAGAGTGGAAGCTGGAACCAAGGTACACCACCCTCTAAACCTGTCTTCTGGAATGGAGGAACTAATGTTGATAGAAGGAGGTCTGCCATAGGTGAAGCAATGAGAGATCCTCAACTAAGGCACGAGAGAAAATAGTAGAGCAACGGACAGAATAATACCAATGATGATGATGGAATGGAGGGGACTGAGTAGCGAATGGACGACTTCCCTTGTTAGAGCATAAAGGGCATGAATGACATGGCAACGACTGACACAATATCATAAGGGATAGGGGACAATGGGACTGAAGGCCATAATGTGCGACACAAGAGAGAGACCAAGCAATGAAGGATGGAGGACTATAGCGGGGTACAAAGGGACTCGGGATAGACTCCATGAATGCGATGATGACTCAACTTGGATGCTCTAAACAAGGGCGAACCGATGGTGCTGCCACACAGTAAAGGTCCAATGGGGGACCATGAAAACATGAGTACAAGATGGGAACTCACGACGAACATCAACACGAGCATGGATAAGTATGGAGGCCAAATGGTGCCCCTAGTATGAGTGTTGCAAGTGAAGAAATTCGATTTTGAGGGGGGTTATGGTTGAGGGGCATAGGTTCCCCCAGGCATGGTGTGGTCATGCCAAAATTTATTTAGAAAAAGGGGAATCTAAATACATTTTAATGATGTGGTGTGCCATTTGTTTTTTTTATGGTTATGCAGTTTGAGAAAGGAAATGGAGGATTACCAATCTCTTTTAGTACTGCATATATGAAGCAAATGGACTTTAAGTTTTCGGGTTGGCATACCTGGTGTCACTATCCCAAAGAGAGGATTTGGAGATAATGAACTGATGCTCGCCTAGAAAACCCATAGGTTGGTCACCAACAATGTATAAGAGATTGGGTTGCTGATGGAATATGAGGGAACGATAAGGGGTATCATCCGTAGAGTGATCTGAAGTGATATGGGACTCTAGAGGTTCTACTAGATGTGGAAGAATAATGGTACTAAAGTCAACATGACCAGATACACTAGGAGAGTTGTGGAGAATTGCTTCTCTTGGTCTCTCAAATGTGGGTGCCCCCTTACCCAAACATTGGGTTTCAATGTAATGGACACAAGGTGTATGTGGTGTGAACGCATGGGTTCAATGTAAGGGGGAATAGATAAAGTTAGGGGTGGGGATTTTTTCCATAATGTCATCATCGTGATAGAAGATGGGGTGACTGGTGGAAGAAAGACCACCTGACGTGGCGAAGCGACCTGAATCATCATCATGAGAAGAGAGGTTCACATGCGTATCGTCACAATGGGTGACAGAAGAGTAAGTAGATAAAGGATCTACCAATGTTGAGCCCAAGGTGATCGCTAAAGTAAGGTCAAGCGAAACAACAGGGGAGGGTTCAGAGGGAATGTTCCCCAAGGGTCTCATGGATGATGATAGGTAGAAAATGTTGGACGAAGGCTCCGTCATCTCGACATCAGGAGGGGGGATGTCAATGGGAGCAGTCATTTCTGGTAGTTTTGCCAAAGCAAAATGCGCAAATATGGGAGAGGTGGACTCATTGTGCTTGGCATCGAATTGGCGGACCGCGGCTAGAGAGGTGCGGACATCCACAAGGCGGGGACAAAGGTGGGTGTAATGGCCATGGAGGTCACATAAAGCACAGGGGTGGTTGGTTTGAATAGTCTGGGGGTTCGTGGCCGCGGTCGCGAAAGGAACAGAGGCTTCCGGGACCGGGGACTCAGGGAATGCGACATTAACGATGGGCTTGAGATGAAGCAATTCAGAACAGGTATGGGTGGCATGACCGACAATATCACACAAAGCACACTGGATGGTATGCTTTGGAGGCTGAGGAGGGGTAGGGTTTGTTGGGGCAGCCTTGTCCTTTGATGCCCCCTTGCAAGCTTTTCCCTTCTTACCCGAAGCGGTCGCAACAGGAGGTGGTTCCCTGAGGATCGAGGTGGCATCATTATGGCAGAGAAGTCTGGGACTGTGGAACTGGTGTTCAAAGAAATATAGGCTTGTCGTGACCAGTAAGTGTTGGGGCCGGAGGATCAATGTAACAGACCGGAATCCTAAGGGTCAGGTTAGGAAGAGAGAGGGTGGCCATGACAGGTACCGTGTACACTCCTGGTGGGGGAGCTAGGAACGATATCTGACCAGAGGGGTAATGGCCAGGTGGGACGGCTCCTAAAGGGCTAAGGCTTGGAGGAACCGTTCCAGGAGGGTAAAGAGGCTCATGAATACCAGCTGCATGTGAAGGGCTAGGAGCAGGTTGCAGAGAGTGCGGTTGCTGACTAGCCGAAGCAGGTTGCTTGAGAGTAGCCCGAGATGATTGCTTCATGCAAACATTCGATGAGCTGGGGTCGGAGACAGAAGGAGGAGGAAGACCAGAGAAGGTTCCAAGCAAAGAGGAGTCTTTGTAGATGCCGGGAGAGACACGGGTCAAAGAATCGATGGTTTGCTTATTGGCTACAGAAGAGATGGTCGTCTCAGGGGAGGTCTGAGATTTTGGCTCATGATACGTCAACTGGTCAATGGTGACTATCTTTCCATTGTGAGGAAATGACATCTTGCGAAAAACCGCGGATGGGACAGCAGACATGGCATAGGTGTAGCTTTGCCCCAAGAGAATGTTGTAATCGAGAGGGGCGTCGATGACTTCTATGTCAACGCAAACAGTCTTTCCCGCAAGAGTGATAGGACAATTACGGAAGAGGCCAATGGGCTGGGAGGCATGGCCATCCCACGCTCGAAGGGTGATCGTGGAAGGCCAACCTAAGAGAGTCCGAGTTGTTTCCAACCGGCGGACATCACACAGATGCCCCCTCGCCGACCATACACCGAGAACGTTAGTTGCCCGGATTTTGACCGGATTTAAGTTGGCTAAGTAGGAAGGAGTATGTTCTTATTGATGGCGTCGAAACAATCATTTATTATCAAGAGATCCATAGTGCCTATGGCGTATAGCAGAGCCTTTTTGGGGGAAGCGCTGGGATTTATCGAGGAGTTCCAATGTAGAAATGGCAGCAGGAGACTGCGCAAAATCATCTACTATGTTATACGAATGAGCAGCTTGACCAGAAGCAGTATTTCGGCATAATGTTCCTTTAGGAATCTTGGTATGACCCTCAACGTTGGGTTGAGGGATATGTAAGGGACCATTGGATGTCGAAAGAGGATCTATAGAACCTGAAGAAGGGGACTCGGGGACAGACGGAGCAGGAGGCTTGGGGTACTAACGAGACCGAGTTTGAAGGTTAAGGTCGACGGTTAGAGGTGGATCAGAGTTCATCATGAGGATCCTGCACTCGAGGAACCGTAAGGGGAAGGTTGAAGGGTCGCCCGTTCGTCGGTGCTGCTGGGTGGCCCCGAACTGTCAGGCATCCACCGTTCGAGAGGCGGTGACCGTTGTTGTAGGGGTTGAGAAGGCAAGGGAGGAGGAGGTGCAATGTTGAGTGAGCTAGAGCACTAAAGTCGTTGACATGACAATGTTAGTGGGCAATATTGACGTAAGGTGGAGACCAGGGCAAAGGTCGAGGCATGTCGCATCTCGGATACGTGCACGGAAATGAAAAGTGAGTAAGCGTTCCCTCCTCTGTAGAAAAACCATAACCCATGGGAGGTTGGGCATATGGGTGAGAGAGAGCTCCAATGATACCGTCAGCGGCATGAGGTGCCCCGGGTGCGTTGACACCACCAGGTCGGGGGGGATTAGTTAGAACGGTATAAACATAACCCGTCTGAGTGTAGATAAAGTCATATTTTAACGCCAGTTGGAGGGCGGCTTCTTCGGTTTGGGGGAAATGCGATGCGACATCTTTCCCGATAGGAGGCAATAGAGATCTAAGGAACCAGTCCATGTAGACACGGTCTTCGAAAGTAGGGGATTGATATAAGCTCTTTCATCTCCGCCATTCTTGGACATGATCGGATAGACGAGTTGTAGATGATTGACAGAAAGAAGTCAAAAGTTCGATACCAGTGTCATAATGAAGGGGAAGCTGGAAGTAAGATAAAAAAATCCCGGGCAAGAGTTGCAAAGGTGGTATGAGAGGAAGGGGCTTGATCAACATACCACTTAGAAGCCACGCCTGTAAGCGTTCGTTGGAACAACCGAAGACGGACAGAGTCATCAGTAATGGAGATAGAAGAACACCACATGTGGAAAGATTGAACATGATTTGAAGGATCTTCTCTAGCGAGGCCTTCAAACTTTGGGATGTCGGAAGGGACCTTTGTCGGCACAGCAGGCCAACTAGCGTCATGGTGTATAGGGTCGTTAATCAGTCAGTCCAAATCAGGGAGGCTGAGGCCTGCCATGAAGGGGAGAAAGGGCGCAGCCCTGGTAGTTCCTATGGAAGTTCCTCTAGTATCGTCCCAAGATTAGGCTGGATTAATGCGACAAGCAGGGGCCCCCGACCAGTATATGGAAGGTGATGGTGGGGAGAACCGGGAAGTAAAGGAGAACCCAATGAATTAGAAGAGGAGCCGAGAAAGGGACCCTGAGAGGACCAACTCGACGCACGGCATGAGTATCGACCGACCGGAAAACCGAGGTGGGCGTCAAGACCCTTCGAATAAAGCGCCTTGGGGGCGCAATGGTGACAACACAAACATGGCACAAGGGGAAGAAGAACAACCAACAAAGGCAGGGAGGTGCAGAATCAAGTGATTACAATGTCGAAACAAGGGCAGAAAGGTGCAGTGTCAATTGATTTTACAATGTTTTAAAGTCTTTGCCTGGCGGTGTTAACCAAGCTCTTCTTCGCTTAGGGTGAGTGTGTGGCGTGCGTTAATTTTAATTTTTAAACCCAGATGTTTTGAGAGCAAAAGAAAAAGTGTGCTGAGTAACTGAAAATAAATCTGCAGAGAACAATATATAATGTTGAAATGACAGAAAATTAACAGCTAACAATGCATCGATCTAACTCAAGAAGGTGGGTCTCTCAAAACTAGTCTAAAAGAGGGAAAAAAATCTAGTCAAAACACACTAAAAGTGGGCTAACAGATCCAAGGTCGGGAGGACAGATCTGAAGGGAAAATCGGGCCGAAAGAGGTGGCAGAACATGCCTAAGTATAGTAGATGGCAGAATAAAAGGAGAAAATTGTTGTGCACCGATGTTACAAGGAGTGAGGTCTAAAGGTAGATCCAAAAACAAAAACTTCGTGGAGGTGATTTCCAGTGAGAGGAGATGATTAAAAGAGATCTCGAAAGGGGGGAGTCGAAACTCCGAAAAATAGACACCTAAAATGTATAAAACTCTTCCACCAAAGGTGATAAGTACCTAATCCCTTAGGGGGCAGAAGGGTTCCCACCAGATGAGCAAAACAGATCAAGAAACAAAGCGTAAACAGCCGAGACAAGAGAGGTTGAAACCCCGAGGAGAAGCCTAAAAACCTGCAAAACTGGTGTGTCAGCGGTAGGACCATGTGTCGTGTGTTCTGACCTGTTTTCTGTGCAGGTCGCAGATAATGGGCTGAAAAGTGTGACCTGGAGGTCCAGGTCACAGTTTATGGGCTGAAAAGTGTGACCTGAAGCCCCGGGTGTCCCGGCGGCAGATTTCCGGAAAAGTTGTCGTCTCAATTGCGGCTGATGTCTGTCACCAACGCAATAGGGCCCAAAACACGCGGAACTTAGAAATTTTAATGTTTTAGGGTTTTATAGGTGAAAAAAAACATGAAAATAGGAAAGACAAAAAGCTAAAAAGAAACCCTAGGGTCTGAAGTAGCTGGATATGTAGGAATATGAAAAACGACAATGGTCGTAATTGAAAACCTGTGTGGAGTCGCCAATTGTTAGTATGAATATTTTGTCGAAGTGTAAGAAAAAATACCACTTTAGCTACGCATAACTTATAGCCCTAACATCGGTGGCCGCTAAATATTTCGCATCTGCAAGCATGTTCAAAGAAATGTCGAAAATCCGCATCTACATAGAAAGACATTAAGCAGTAAAAAGAAGGGTTTGCTCCATATATCCAATAGACAAGACAAGAACAATTTTTGAAAGAATTTTTCGTATTAAGGGCACCTGGGAGGAAAACAAGAAGATGTTTTCAATTCTCCTCAATGGGATGGGTTTTTGGAAGTCCTCAGCACTTCAGATCTAGCATTTCTCTCTCCTGTTGGTGTAGAAAACCCAGACAAAGATAGAACTCAAAGGGAGCTCACACAGCAAATGATGGAAAATATGACAATGATAACGGCTCAAAGTCAGACCAAGAGTCTAGATCCAGAGTGATCTAATAGGCAACAAAAGGTGAAGAATGGTAGGAAAAACCCTCCTATTTATAACAAAATATTGGGTCATTTTAGATCTTGGTGCATGATTAAAATAACATTAACCAAATCTAGATCCACCTTTTATGGAATATTTTATTATATTTGTTGAAGGGAAAAAGTATTTGACTTGGGTCAAATCCCTTTATTTGTGAATAATAAATAAATAAATGATTTATTTATCATTTTAAGGAAGTGGTTGAAAGATAATCAAATAAATAATGATTTATTTAATTATTTATGGGTGATTTAGTCATATTTAACAAGGAATATTATTTAAATAAGATTTAAATAATTATTCCTAGAAAATAACAAGATAAATAAGGATTTATCTAATTAATTTCTTTGTTTTGGGTTAAACATGACCAGGAATAATAATTGAATTATTGTTTAATTAATTATTCCTTGAGGAAAATCAAACAAATATAGGTTTGTTTAATATTTCCTTTTGGGGTTTCCTGTTTAGACCATAAACAACCTAATAAATGTGTTTTATTAAGTTATTTTACATAGTGAAAGAAATTTTACTTCGGGTAAAAGTGGTCTTACATGGTGTACTTGGGTCCATCTAATGATAATAGGTTAGATGACCAAAAAATGGTGTAACAACAGACATTAGCAGTACCAACACTTCAGCTAGTACTCCTGTGAAACAAATTTTGTCAAGTGTAAACAAAACGAATCAACAAGCTGATGTTGCTGATATAATGACAGCTAATAAGGCTAAAACTATCACTTTAAAGAGTCAAATTCCTTTCAGCCTGGAGCAAGAAATTTCAAAGATCAAAATCTTTGTTCCCTTAACTCAGTTCGTTGCCCATCATATATATAGGACCCAAATTTTGAAGGCTTTAAACATTGAAGAGAGTGAGGACACTCTCAATCGTAATGATGACCAACCAGAACTTATTTTTGGTCCTAAGATTGAAGGTATGTATCAAGAGGGACCTGTTCCTCCCTTTTATGTAAGTTTAAACGTTCATGACAAAATTTTCCACAACGCTATGCATGATTCCGGTGCTTCTCATAATTTAATGCCAAAAGCTGTAATGGAGAGCCTAGGTCTAGAAATCACCAGACCTTACAAATACCTTTACTCCTTTGATTCCAGTACAGTAAAATGTTTAGGATTAATCAAATACCTCTGCGTTAACTTAGCCCAAATTCCAGCCAAATGCTTAGTAATGGATATCGTTGTGGCTGATGTTCCCCCCAAATATGGAATGTTGTTATCAAGATCGTGGGGGGCTAAGTTACAAGGGACTATACAAATGGATATGACCTATGCGACTATCCCTGTTTTCAATCAGAATAGAAGACTTTATAGGGAGTCCCATATGAAATTCACAGTTACAAGTCAAGACAGACCACAAAACTCTCCCCCGTATTCTGTAAATATAGGCCTTGATTATTTTATTATGTTTAATGATGAAAGACTTGGGAAATAAGTCACTTTAACAGGATTAATGGCTGATAGGGAGGGAGAGGAACACAACGCAGAAGTGTTAAAATAGTTTGCTGCATTTAAAGACAGTAGCAAACAAAACACAGGTCTTGAGCTACAAATTACATGTCCTTTGATTTTAAGCATTGAGAGTCAAGAAATCAGTCCTCAACCCAATAATATATCTGAGGAAATGAAACAAATTCAACTGAGTACTGATACTCAAGAACAATCAGAAAGAACAGTAGTTGAAGAGGACATTCACCAAACAGATGAAATTAAAACTAGTCCTCTCTGGAGTATGCACTTCGACGGGTCTTGCACTAAGACCAACGCTAGTGCAGGTGTCTGGATTTGTAACACTGAAAACAACCACATAGAAATCATTTCCTGCAGATTAAATTTTCAGTTTTCCAATAACATAGCAGAATATGAATCCCTTCTCTTAGGCTTACATCTATTGAAAAAGTTAGGAGCCAGAAGAATTAATGTGTATGGGGATTCAGAGTTAGTCATTAGGCAAGTCAATGGGGAATATAACGCAAATCATCCCAGACTTAGAGCCTACCGAAACGATGTCATGGACCTTTTGAAAACCTTCGAGGAGTCCAAATTGATTTTTGTCCCAAGAAAACGAAATATTACCGCCCACAATTTAGCCTTTGCAGCTAGAACATGCTTAACGCCATATGAAACCAAATATTGCACAACTCACATCAAATTTAGACCTGCTGTGCCTGATAATGAAAAGTATTGGCAGGTGTTTGATAATGACAAAAAAATAGAAGACTTCATGCAATTCAGAAATGAATTTGAACTAAAAAGTTCAGACTCATATTATGATATAGACTGCAGTGAAGAAAATTTTCTTGGTGAAGAAGAGCTGTCTCTTGAGCTTGTCAGCATTAATCTTCTGACTAGCGAACTTAAAAAAAAAAAGGAAATGACTGCAGAGTTAGAAACTCTGCACCCCAGAGATGAAAGTTTGGCCAGCGGTCTAGCGCCTTTAGAAGAGTTGTTTGAACTTAACGATGTGGCCAAAAAGCCAAAAATGGAACATGTAGAGACTGAAGTGGAGGAGTGCAATATAGGCAATAAGAGAGAACCAAAAATGATAAACTGTCTAAAACTTTTCCAGCTCATATTAAATTCAAATACATAGAGCTGTTTAAAGAGTTTTCTGATGTTTTTGCGTGGAGTTACAAAGATCTTAAGTCTTATGAAACTGAAATAATACAACATAAAATTCCCCTCAAAGAAAACCAAAAGCCATTCAAACAAAAACTGCACAGAATAAACCTCGTTCACTTGCCTTTGGTTCAAAAGGAGATCATGAAAATGTATGAAGCTGGTATTATTGTCCCTATTAGATACTCTGAGTGGGTGTCTAATCTGGTGTCTTTTAGGAAGAAAACTGGAAAGATCAGGCTTTGTATAGACTTTAGAGACCTAAACAAAGCTTCAGTGAAAGACAACTACCCTTTACCTAAGATGGACCATATTTTACAAAGGGTGGTAGGGTCTAGAATAATTTCTTTGCTGGATGGCTATTCAGGGTACAATAAGATCTTAGTTCACCCTGTTGATCAATTAAAGAGAACCTTTACTACACCATGGGGCACCTTCATGTATGTGAAAATGCCCTTTGGTCTAATGAATGCTCGAACAACTTTTCAAAGAGCCATGGACATAGCATTCTCGGAAGAATTGGGCTACTTCATCATTATATACCTTGATGATGTTACTGTGTTTTCAAAAACGGATGAAGAGCACATAGTGCATTTAAGAAAGATTTTCGAGAAATGCAGAAAGTTTGGAATATCTTAAACCCTAATAAGACACTATTCGGTCTCCAAGAAGGTAAACTTCTTGGGCACATTATTTCTGAGGAGGGTATAAAGATAAATCCAAAGAGGATTGAGGCAATATTGCAAATATCTCATCCTCAGAACATCAAGGAGTTGCAATATTTCATTGGAAATATTAAATTTTTGAGAAGGTTCATCCCCAACCTAGCTAAGCTCCTTAGGAATATCACAAACATGTTAAAGAAGGAGAAAGGGGTAAAATGGACCTTGGAAGCAAAGAAGTCTTTTGAATTGGTGAAACAAGCGTTAACCAAAACACCAGTTTTTATAAGTCCTGATTTTTCAAAGGATTTTTATATTTTTTCATTTGCATCAGAACATACCATAGCTGTTGTCCTTTTACAGAAAAATCCGCAAGGACAAGAGCAGCCTATTGCATTCTTTAGCAAGGCATTGAGGGATGCCCCTTTGAAGTATAAAATTATGGAAAAGCAAGCTTTTGCTTTGGTTAAAGCTTTGAAAGACTTCAGAGTGTACATCCTTCACTCACACATCATTGCCTTTGTCCCAAACTCAGTTGTTAAAGACATTCTAACACAGGACCCAGATGGTAAGAGAGGTAAGTGGATTGCTGTTATCCTTGAATACGATTTAAACCCACTAAACTCATCAAAGGCCAAGGTCTAGCTAGATTAATGGCTGAATCCAATTTTGAAGTTCTTGATATTAATATGATTGATGCTTTGGATGACCAAGAAGGATTATCAACTCCTATTGTTGAAGATCATTTTATGAATTCTCCTTGGTATGCTGATATTATTTATGTTTTGCTTAAATTGAATACACCTCCTGGTTTGACAAAAAAAAAGGCAAGATTCCTCAAATTGAAAGCTGTAAACTATTGCATTATTGATAGATGTCTTTACTGGAAAAATGCAAGTGGTGTATTGCTTAAATGTTTGCCTGAGTTTGATGCAGAAAAGGTTAAATACCAGTTCCATGAAGGAGAGTGTGGAGGTCATTTGTACTGGAAGACAACAGCCAACAAAATCTTGAGGGCTGGTTTCTATTGGCCTACTCTTTTCCATGATGTGCACAAGATGATCATAGCTTGTCACAAATGTCAACTTTTTGAAGGCAAAAGAAAACTACTACCCCTGCCTCTACATCCAATCACTGTTGAAGCCCCTTTTCAACAGTGGGGACTTGAATTCATAGGAGAAATACATCCCCCATCTTCTGCCTAGCATAGATGGATTCTCACTGCCACAGACTATTTCACTAAGTGGATAGAAGCCATACGTTATAGGCAGGCCAATGATTTAGTTATCAAAAAATTTATGGAGACTAACATTCTCTTCAGATTTGGCTGTCCTACCAATATTATCACTGATAATGCAGCAACATTTGGATCAAACAAGATGGTTGATTTCTGTCACAGATCTCAGATAACATTGGGGCATTCCACGACCTATTACCCTCAAGGTAATGGACTTGCAGAATCCTCAAACAAGAGTTTAGTGAACATAATCAAGAAACTGTTGGAGGACAACAAAAAGTCTTGGCACACAAAGCTAGTTCATGCGCTGTGGGTTGATAGATTGACTTTGAAGAAATATATTGGTATGTCACCTTTCTAGGTTGTGTATGGTACTGATGTAATTTTTCCAAATAGACTTGGTGTACCAGTAATGAAGTTGATTCAATAGTTGCAAACTAAAGATAATGACATGATCAGAAGAATAAATCAAACCATTCATCTTTAGCAAACCAGAGAGGAAGTTTATAACAAAGCATTGCAGAAACAGATCATCATTAAAAATCTTTTTGACAGAAGAACAAAGGCCAGAAATTTCAAAATTGGTGACAAAGTTTTAAACTGGGACTCAAGGAGGGAAGAAAAGGGAAAGCATGGAAAATTTGATAACTTGTGGCTTGGCCCTTACTCTATTCATTCAGCTGCTGGTAACAATGCATTTTTCTTGTAGGAGTTGAATGGAGCAGAATTGTTTGGGGGTCCTGTCAATGGTAGTATGCTTAAGTATTACTTCTCTTGATCCATCCTACGCTCCGAAAGCCTTTTTACCTTTTTCTCATTATAAATACTTCATCCACTATTGCATTCAAAGTTATAAAATTCAAAAATAAAAAAACAATGAAAAGAAAGAAAAGAGGGCAGATTGTGAAAACAAGAAAGGTATAGCCCCATACCAAAAAAGAGAAACAAATATGAAAGTGTGTAAGCTCAAATGCCACTCCTGAATAACACACTTCTAGTTAATCAAACTGTCTAATATTGACTAATTAGCTTTAAATTTTTTGCTGATAGGATAGTGAATTCGATTTGCCAAACTGTTTAATCTTGGCTTATCAGTACATAGTTTAGGATAGAAATTAAATGTTCAAACAACATCAAAATCTGAACCTAAGGTTTCAAAAAGAAAATGACTCAGATCTGCTTCAAATTCTGAGTCGAGAGATGTAAAAATCTGGTTCCAATTAGCTCAAAATACGAACCAGTTGATAAAGAAAAAACAGCTCAAACAAATTCACACTAGAGCTATAAAGAAAAGAGAAGGCCATGATGAGAAAATTTCAGATCTTAAGCCTTCCATTTTGATTTAATATTTTGCAAAATAAATGTCTATGTGTAGCTTGTTTTTATGCCATAGACCATCATCAAGTTAGACTGTTCAATCTTGACTTGAATGCTTTTTAATTTCTGTTGTAGAATTTAGAGAATAAAGTCTGTTGGACAGTCTAATCCCAATAGACAGTAGATTAGGTAGAGAATCATTTGGGCTTAACTATTTAATCTGAGTCCATGGAGAAATAAGGAGTAGAAATAGATTAGATTTCCTGCTTTCAAAAGAATAAAATGTTGTAAAAGAGTTTGCCAATCAAAGTGCACTCTAATGAAGAAAAAATGTTATATCAGTAGGATTGGGTAGGTAGAAAGTTTGTATTGATGAAAGATCCATTGTTTTTATGGCTGCTAATATGTTTTCAGAGAACATCATCCACAGAAAGAAAGGTAGCCCAATGGATCAGGCATAGGTCAACCTGCCAGAGAATGAAATTTTGAAGTTCTTGATGCCTTCAAGAAGGCACCATCCCCAAGTGGAGCCATTGTTAGCCACCTATAAAATTTGTTATAGCAAAAGGTGGCTAAGACTTTTTGAGCCTTCAAGGAAAAAATTTTATTACTAAAAATTGTTGGCTCTTGAAGACTCTTGAAGGCCTCCTGCCTCTCCTCTGTCCAAAACTTCACTACTGTTCCCATTTTACATTCAGAAATCCTGCAGATTTCCAAGAAAAATTACTACTGCAAGCACCATTTCCCTTTTCCCCTTCTTCCAAAACTAACTTTCATCTGCTCCCCTTTCTCCATAAAACTCCTCTGTTTTCATGATTCATTTTCCCCCTTTTGTGAAAATCCTCTTTACATGGTTTAAAACTCATTTTTAAACTATATTGGAACCCTCAATTTCCTTTGAAAACCATTAAAAACCATAAAAACCCACTTTTTGGACATATATGGGTCCTAGCCCCTTCCTACATAAACCCCCAGTCGTATGATCCTCCATGTAACCCACGGCCCCACAGACGTGCGCCTAGCGATATTATATATATCCCGCCCTCAAAATATTAAAAACCTTACGATATTTTCAAAACTTTGGGTTTGTGATTATTTTCTAAGTTTTTCCACCGGTTCAAAGTTTCAATCAATCCCAGAGATCGACGGCGCGGAGTTCATCACCCCAGTGGTCCCCGCCATCCACTCGCCGTTGCCAAAACTGGTGGTATCCATCGCACAACCTTTGAGTGGATGGCGGTTTTCTTCTGATCGACAGCGATTCCATACGCTGGCCGACATGTGTCCTGGGCACTGGTCATGAAACTGTCGTCCATCGCGCGTTAAACATCATACGTGGACCCCACGCGATATTGGCGCCCACCGTCCAATCTGAGGCCACCCATCGGACGACGATCGCTCACCGAAGTTTCTCATGTGATAACCAGGCTCCGACGCAGTAATAACAACATCGCCGCTATCGATATGATCTACAAATTGACGGCCCAAAATTCATCGCTTGTTTTCTCCGTTTTGACTTTCCACCTTTACTCTCGACCGTCGATCTCTGCGTGATCGACGGCTCTGATTTAAATTATTATTCCGCCTTCCTTTTGATTTCTCCCAATCAATCTTGACCGTTGGATGACGCCATCCAACGGCTCCACTCTCTCCACATGCCCTCTGAAGCATAAACCCATATGTGCATGGATTTTATAATTTTTATTTGTATTTTGCAGGGTTTCCAATGGTTTTTCCGCCATGCCCGAAGAAAATTCAGAAGCAGAGGGTGACGACCCTCCCGCCTTCGATCGACTAGAGAAATCATTCGCAGTTTCAAATTTCACGTTTTATCAATGATTCATGAGGCATTGATGCCTTATCACCCCTGCATAGCCCTGCACACTCACAAACACAGCAAGTCAATCACAAATCAAAGAGTATCAATGATGAAGATCAAAATGAACCAGGACAGAGGATGGAAGACATATTCGCGGGGATCACGGCTCAGAATGTTTATCAAAAGACTAATCCCTGATTTAAAACACAGTTTAAAGAAGATCTTAAGTGTTTTATCAATGGGAACACCTCCACTGCCACATCTCAGGAAAATTAATTCCTCCCAGCTACTAAAATGCCACCTGTACCTTAAAGTATTCAATCAGAGGCTAAATTTATTAATCAAGATTGGATATATTCCTCACAACACAGCCAAAAGATAAATTCTGCAGGCAAATTAATGACAAACATCTGTAGAGTTACTTTGATGCCACACAGAGCCTCAAAGGTCAACAAAAGCTCCCACCGAGCTTAATCTTTATGTAAAAACATTTAATACAGAGAACACCTATGTAATTTTCTTCACTAAGCCCCCAAAGGCCCAGAAACCATTAAGTTTGTATTAATTGTAATTGAGATCTTTTATCAGATCTCACCTCCTCATTTTTCTATATATACTACTGTGGAAGATAAGAGAGGGGTTGGTTGCAGAACTTTGATATACACTTGAGCTTAAATTTCTGATTGTAAATAGTGTTCACTGGCTCTTGAAGCTCTACTGGTGATAGATAGGTTAGGCTGAGATGTGTAGATGGTTGCTAAACTAAAGCACTGGACTTAAAGCTGTAACTGGTTTGGAGCATTAATACAAGCTGATTTATGGGATCCTGGTCTATGTTGACGGTGATGTTTTTCTTATTGTAACTTGTCATTGTGTTCCCGTTTTCACTATGTTCCATTTTCTCTTATAAAGAACAACATGCATAGAGTTAGGACCTACTATACATCAATAACCTTCTCTGACTGAAAATCTTTATCTGAATGTTTTCTTCTAAACTTTGTTATTTAGGAATGATTTAATTCATTTCAAGCATAGGAATGTTGGTGTTCCCTCATCCTATTGTCTTAGCTTAATGATATTAATAAATGTTACTTTCAGTATATGTTTAGTGAAGATGAACTGAGGAAGATATGGTGAGCCCTGGTCTCGGTTTTATCTCCACAACTGTCTGAATTTTTCCCTTAGAATGCGTTAAAATCTGGCTAGTTTAGAAGTACTTACCAGATCTTAGGCCATTCTGTGTTATCTTTGTGTTGGTCTTGAAAGTAACCAAGTAAAGTAGAGCTAGGAGAGGATTTGTGGTGAGTCCGGCCCGCTAGTTTCTACTCCAAAAGTTTCCTTCAAGTTTCCCTTTGTTTTAGAGTGTTTTCTATTGAAAGTGTATCAAAGGCTGGCTAGTTTAAAAGTACTTACCAGATCCTAGTTTTCTTTTATGTTTTTCTTGAGTCTATGTCAAAGGCTGGCTAGTTTAGAAGTACTTACCAGATCCTGGGTTGCTCTTTGTTCCTCATCTGTTAAATTCTCCCACTTATTGTATCATTTCATTCCATAAATCAAACTTCAAAGAGATCCTTAGACATAGATGACTTGCCCCATGGACCACTCTTGCCTCTTACTGTTCCAATTAAACTCTATTATGACTCCATAGCCTAATGGACTAAAACCTGCAATTATCTATCTTTTTGGTCGAAGCTTACTCTCATCACTTGCAACTTCTCACCTTTGAAACTTTTTGCATCTAGGATTTTCCACCTCGAACAGTAATCATGATAAACCATCCAAAAACAAACAAAACCCTTGGCCTTCATAACTATCCTAATATCATTACCCCAAACTTCAAAGACAAATCCATCTTTTCACTTATTGGAGAGATCCCTCTCTGGATTCAGGAGGGCTAGATCCTAGAATCCCAAAGTGGTTGAAACGATGTTGTTTCTATGATCGTACTTTGCCAATATTGCTGATTACAGATTCCCAACAGGAGGTGCCAAGAACATCGTAGACCAAGTAGCCTTATCCATTGGGCATGGAGTCAAAAATGTTGAAAACTGACACAAATACAAACTGAATTTGACTCTATACTAAGACCGAAAACTGAAATAAAACCAAACCATACACATATCGTCCAAGTTTTTTAGCCTTCACCTCAGGCCCCAAACTTGAATGACTGTGCATTTGAACTCTGATTTAAAAAAAATAACATGGTATATACAATGATGATTGGATAGATTTATGATCCATAGTCTTCAACAATGGTAGTGCTTCAACAACCTACCATTTACTACTCCTCCAAGACAATCTTAGCCATCCATTTCTGAAAGAAAGAAGGCATTTTGTCCCCTGTATGCTGTAATTCTGTATGGTCCCTTCCAAAGGTTGTCAAACTTACTGTGCTTCCCTTTGTATTCATTTCTTGCATCCCATTTCAACACTACATCATCTAGCTGAAACTTTTCTGCTTTTGTCTTCCTGTCATAGATATTTTTAATATTTTCCTGCAACTGACTCGATTTCTGTGACACTTCTTCTCTTTTTGTTGAAGGTGAATCATCTAGTTAATCCTTCACTGGTTGTCATCATATTCACTGCCAACTTCTTGTAACAATCTCATAACTGGAACTGTAAGAGAATTAGGAAAGACAACATCAGTACCATAAACCAGCTCAAAAGGTGACATACCTATTGATTTTTTACTGCTGACTCTGTCTTCCCATAGTGCGTTGATAAGCTTTCGGTGCCAATTTCTTTTGTTTTCCTCCAACATTTTCTTAATTATATTCATCAGTGATTTGTTCGATGACTCTACCAGACCGTTGCCTTGTGGATAATACATTGTTGAATGGCCCAGCACGATGTTGTATTTGTCACGGAAATCGATCATTTTATTTGATCTAAACGCGGCTGCATTATCTGTCACAACTTTACATGGGCAGCCAAAATGAGATAAAATATTTGATTCAAGGAATTGAATAATTTTCGCGTCAGTCACTTGCCTGGTAGGGACGGCCTTGATCCATTTCGTAAAGTAATCTATCCCAGTCAATATCCATCGATGCTATGCTGAGGACGTGGGATGTATTTCTCCTATAAAATCAAGCCCCCACTGCTGAAAGGGCGTGTTCACTGAAACTGGTTTCAAAGGAAGTGGAAGCAATTTCTTCTTCCCTTGGAAAATTTGACATTCATGACAATTCATCACTGTTTTATATAAATCATAAAATAATGTGGGCCAATAATACCTGGCTCTCAATACCTTGTTGGTTGTATTTTTCCAAAACAAGTGACCACCACAGTCAACTTTATGAAAATCATGCATTACCTTTTGAGCTTCTTCTTCAACCAAACAATTTAGAAAAACACCTCCTGGATCCTTCAAAAATAGAGCACTGTTTAAAATGCAGTACTTTGCAGATTTAAGCTTCAAAAATCTACCTTTACTCTTAGACATGCTTGGAGGAGGTGACAAATGCTGAAGAACATACAAAATATCTGAATACCAAGGGGACTGCAGAAAAATATCTGAAATAGGAACCAAAAAAACTTCATCTTCCTCTTCTGACATTGCTGTGATGAGGTTTATATCTAAAGCACGCAGATTTGATTGAGCTATCAATTTCGCCAAGCCTTGGCCTTTGATCAATTTTGTGGGCTTGATCTCCAGATCATACTCCAACATAGCTACTATCCATTTGCCTCTTCGACCTTCTGGATCATTTTTCATCAACACATCCTTCACTG
Organism: Pinus albicaulis; assembly: GCA_034641835.2. Taxonomy (NCBI): domain Eukaryota; kingdom Viridiplantae; phylum Streptophyta; class Pinopsida; order Pinales; family Pinaceae; genus Pinus; species Pinus albicaulis. Next base: position 639,418,600 of record CM076584.1, on the reverse strand, counting down.
CTGCGTTAGGGACATATGCTATAGTATGTGAATGCAGAATATAGACCCTAAAATCCTTTAATGCCTTGATAAGGGCCAATGCCTTTTTTTCAATAATATTATATCTTAAAGTAACATATCTAATAGTCCTACTGAAAAAGGAAATTGGATTTTTTACCTCATCTCTCTTTGGCATTAAAACAACAGCCATAGTATGCTCAGATGCAAACGAAATTATGATAAAATCTTGAGTATAGTCGAGGCTGATCAAAACTGGGGCATTAGACAAAGAAAATTTTACCAAATTGAATGACTTGATAGCTTATTCACTCCACTTAAAAATGTTGTCTTTCTTCAACATATTGGTCATTTCTCTCAAATGTTCCACTAGATTAGGTATAAATCTGCATAAAAAATTCATCTTACCATTGAAAGCCTGAATCTATTTCTTGTTCTTTGGAAGATCTATAAGCTGAATTAACTCCACTCTGGCTGGATCTATGTGGATGCCATCTTTAGAGATGATATGCCCGAGCAATTTGCCCTCATCCATGGCAAAAAGGCTTTTCTTGGGATTGAGAGAAATCCCAAACTTTCTACAACACTGAAAAACCACTCTTAAATGGTGAAAATGCTCATCGTCTGAACATGAAAACACTGTCAAATCATCCAAACAAACAACAATAAAAACATCTTTTCCATTTGCAAAATAAATTTCCATTTCACGTTGGAAGGTGGATCCAGCGTTCTTCAGTCCGAAGGGCAGCTTGGCATACTGGAAGGTTCTCCAGGGTGTTGTGAATGCAGTTTTATCTTGGTCCTTCTCATGCACCAAGATCTGGTTGTACCCTAAGTATCCATCAAGTAGTGACATCCTAGATGATCCAACTACTCTCTGCAGAATATGGTCCATTTTCGAAAGTGGGTAATTATCCTTTAAGGATGCCTTATTCAAGTTCCAAAAATATATACACAATCTTATTTCTCTAGTCTTTTTACGCGACCAAATTTGAAATCCAATCAGAAAATCTAATAGGAAATATGATTCCTGCTTTGTATAGCCTATTTACCTCCTTTTCAATTGATGGCAGCAGCTTCGGATTGATTCTTCTCAACTTCTGTCTGAAAGGCTTATGATTCGGCTTGATAGGAATTGTATGTTGGATTATGTTCTTATCATACAATTTCAAATATGAATAATCCCATGCAAATACATCAGAAAATTCTAAAAGCAACCTAACATGCTTCTCCTTTACCTCAGGGGATAATGCCTTTGAAAATTTGACGAATTTGGGCTGGTCAGTTGTTCTAATATTCACATCTTCAACTCCTTTCTCTGTGGGCACCAAGCTTGGTTTCTTTGCAACATCATCCTGATCAAAAAGATCCTCTAGAGGTATGAGACCTCTAGGAATTACAGTATCCTTTAGCTACAATATGTCCATCTGGTTTTCTTCTAACTCCTGATCATCAACCTCATACTCACCCTCCATGGGAGTATCTTTGAATTTTCCATCACCCTGCAAAAATGCATTAATCTCATTATCATTCCAAAATACTTGCCAATACCTTAAATTGTACAGAACAACAAGCCTATGTTTGACATAGATTTCAAACTTATTGCTAGAGTTCATCGGAATCTTCAAGTTTCTAGCAGTAGTGGCTAGGGAATCGGCAATCAGATTCTACATCCTGGGTACTGCTGTCAAAGTATATTCAGGGAATGTTTTCAAAATTTCCAAGACTGCATTTCTGTATGCCCTCAATCTTGTATGTTTTTCTTGGTATTCTCCTTTCACCTGTTTTATTATCAATTCGGAGTCACCATACAGAGAGATCATTTTTTCCTTCAACTTCTTCAAAATTTTGAGACCTGTAATCAATGCCTCATATTCTACTTCATTGTTAGAGCAATCAAAAGCCAGCTTATAAACACAAAATCTAACATTTCTGGGAACCTTCTTAGGCTGGAAAATAGGGCTCCTAATCCATATTCCAATGCCAGCTCCATCCTTACCAACAGCTCCATCAAAATCCATACTCCATAGACCTTCTTCTTCTTCTTGAAGATGCTGGAAATTTGTTTCTTTCTCTTCTTTACCTTGGATGATTTCCAGCTGTTCACTGTCCCTTTGCTGCTGGAAAGCAGGAGGTTCAGAAGTGTTTTCTACTTTATCCCTTTCCTGTTTAAGGATTTCTCTAAAATTTTCTGAAATCTCAGGTATTTCATCTACTTGTACCAACTAAACATTCTCATCATTTAAACCACCATCAGAATATAAGACAAAAGACTCTAAATCTGTATGGACAGCATTAATGGGATGATTTACAGGCTTGTCTTTGTTGGTAATCATATATTTCATTTTCTTTTCCCTATATAACTTCCTTAACTGGCCAAATACAGGGATAGTGGCATAAGAGAAGTCCAGCTGCATAGGTCCTTTGAGTTTGGCAACCCAAGACCTAGATAGAAGCATTCTAAACCTTGATGGGACATCGACAACAACTACATCCATCAAGACATTCTTTTCTAGAATCTAATCTAAAGACACTACCAAATCTTTAATTAGACCAATACAGTGGACACTACTTCAGTCGAAGGAATACAAATCATGATATTTTCGAGTGATATCAAGGTCTAGCTTCTCCATGACAGCTTTGGGCATCAAATTATGTGAGACCACAAAGTCTAACATAACGTTATGAAGGATAAACTCATGTACTCTAAGACTCAAGTAAAAAGGGGGAAATTAATTTTCTTCAGATTCTTCTGTGGCTGGACTGAAAATAAGTTCAGGGTAGTCATCTTCTACATTAACCATATCATAAATAGAGTCTATTTGCAAGACTTTGGACACCTAAGTTTTATATGCACTATTCTTCACCAACTCTGTGAGGGGCATAGATACCTTTAACTTAGAAATTTCACTTTCTAGATTAAAGGAGGGAGCTTTTTCTACCTCTTTAATGGGTGAGTCTTTCTTCTCTGTTTGCTCCTTCATTGAGCTCTACTATTTCTTTTCATTTGTTGTATTAGTAACTGCAGGTGCTTTGCTAGAAGAAGGATCAGCTGGTTCTTTTCCTTTCTTCTGTGCATCATTCTTCATTTGGAGTTATTTTCTCTTTTGAATGGGACTGATTGTAACATCTCTGTTCCTTAAAGAGTACTGCCTTTGCTGAGCTGACAGAGCATTCATATACCCTCTCTGGTATTCATCCGACTCTTCTTCCAATACTGTGTCATTGGCCAAAATGAAATTTTGGTATTTTTGAATATCTGGGGTTGCCACTGTGTATTATTCGTCTTCTGTGAGGAAAATTTGCACACCATCAGATGTGAAAAAGTGATTAGCCTCAATCACAGGATCATCATCATCATCTGAATCTATCCCTTGCATGTAGTTCTGCTGCAAAGGATTTTTAATCTGCTGCTGTGGTGGCACAACTTGGTCCTGTGTTCTTTGGTCTCTTTGTTTAATTTTGAATTGTGGCTACCATCCTCTAAAATTCGGATTTCTTATTTGAGGCTCCAGTCTGTCTGCAATGGTTACCCTATGAACCATTTTTTCTACTATTCTGATCAGAGTGTCCATTTTACTATCTGAAGTAGAGGTCTCCTCTTTTATTGTGACTCTTTTCTCAGCTCTAGCTCATGCTCTTTAGCCAGCATATTAGCTTCAACGTTTATCGCTATCTTCTGCATTTCTTCAAGTGAAGACGGGTCTCTTTCACACAGCTGATATGTCATGTCAGCATCAAAACCATCGGGAAATTTCAACAATGCTAGTCCCATAGGAAGTTTCAAATTAGCTGGAATAGCATTATATACGACATTGAATCTTAAACAATAATCCTGCACAGTTTCACCCACATTTCTTTTAATGTTCTCGTACTGAGACAGAATTTGAACTGGGTTCTTTTTTACCTCCCACTGGTCCAGGAACTGAGTGTGCAACTCCTGCAAAGTGCGAATTGAGCCTGGCGGTAAGGCTCTAAACCACTTTCTGACCTGACCTCCGAAGCTTTGGACAAACAACCTGGTTGTTACATTCTCTGCTTCTACCTCATGTAAATCAAAAAAGTCATTCATTTTATCAACGTGTTGCTGGGCCGTGATGCTCTGAGTGGCATCAAAAATAGGAATTTTACTTTGATAGTCAGCTGGAATATCATTGAGGACCTGGGGTAAGACCAGGGGTGCATACTTGGCAGCCATAATTCTGGGTGGATTTACAACAGGATTTGTAGGATTTGAGGGAGATGGAGGAGATGATAATTGGGAATTGACTGATGGGAATGTTGATGAATTGGGAGGAGGAAAGAATGTTCCTAATGATTTTGAAGGCTCAGGTCTATTAGTTACAGTGATGGACTGAGGAGAATTCAAAATGTAATCGTCAATGGAAGTATTTGCTCTTTGGACTTCAATATCTACAAGGAACTCACGATCTAAAACTGTATCATCAATGTCGTTTTTAGACTTGTTCCTAAATAAAGAAAGCTCAAAATTCTCATCAAAGGAAATATCTTCTACAAAAAACCACTCACTAGGCCAAGTATAGGATCTGGTGATGGTTATGGGGCTGAATGATCCTTCTTGTCTTCTGACAATTCTTGGGATAAGGTTCAGATTTTCAAACACAGGGGGAGGATTTGGATTTGGATTAGCCCTAGTGTATCTTCTTGAAGCCAGTGTGGTCGAATTTCTATTTCACAGAATTTTATTTCCAGCCTAGCAAAATATGAACATCATCGTTAAAAATTCTAGAATTATCTAATGTACTGGGGCAATTAGCAAGTCAGATGTTATGTTTATAAAACTAGACCAGAGATTGACTGAAGCAGCATTTATCTAATTATGCACTTGTAAAGCAATGTGCAGTTCAAAGGCTACTTGGCATAACTTCAAGCTCCGTATGTAGTTTATAAAACGAATAAAACTAACAAACAAACAGTCTTGAGCATTCCCCAGTGGAGTCGCCAAAGATATTAGCACCCGAATTGGACCCCAGGCTGAAAAAGGGGAAAACATGGTAACAAATAAACCACGCTCAGCCTTGTAGCTAGCCCTACAAGGATAGGAGAGGGCTCTCTCCGTGAAAGTATATTCAATGGAATACAATAAATGGACTGATATTATGCTAGATAAAATGATGGGAAAATTCTTTAATAAAATGAGTGAATTAATTTCAGGGATGTGTGGGCAAAAACGGGACAGTTGAAACCGGGAATTAAATCAGGACACAGGGTATTTCATGGGGCAAGATAGGCAGGAAAACTTAGCAAATAAAACTAAATAGGGATGGGATGGACAGACTGGTGAGGAGCTGAAAAGGGCACAATAAATGGATCCTTTTCAAACAGAAGAAAAACACAGAGCATGAATGATTTCCCAAGGCAGAGCATATAAAATGGATTCTACCTTTCTATCTTGAAAGCATTCAAAAAGAAATGTTTATGAATGAGAGATGGAACATAAAAATTTACATATGAAACAAAGGAAGAAACAAGTGCTAAATCTCATACCACATGGATCCCACAAATCAGAGTTGCATCTCTTATTAATTCCCTATCAAACTGTACAATGGAGCACAAAACGTTTCTTTCCACACTATTTCTCCTACTGCTTAATTACAGACTATTTTACAAATGATTTACAATTACAATAAATAGGCTGAAATGTGGGAACATAGATCCACAGAAAAAGGGAGCTGTTCTAACAGCTCAAGAACTGAAATACAATCATAGTAAGGATAGTATTTCATTTGATTTTCTTGGAGATTTGCTATTATACATGGATAAAATAAAATAGGAAATTCGAAAGAAGATTTCCTACTTTGCTGCTATTGTAACAATCTTTGCTTATTTTAGCTTTCAGCCTTTGACTGTCGCTTTGCTTTCCACTATTTCGTTTGAAGAGAATTGACTTTTATAAAATACATTGGAATAACTAAAATGAAATGAAATTATGCCTCGGTGAAGGGAAAACCATATTGAATGGGAAAAGGAAAGGGAAAGGAATTTGGGTCCACGTTATAATCGCAAACGGAATCGGGCTCAGGAGGGGGGCAGAGTGATATATATGAAATCACCGATGCGATTGGGGGAGGTCCTTTGTATAAATGAAATAAAAAAAAATTCACTTTTAACAAAGGGCAAGGCCTTTATATGAATGGTGGAAGGTAATATGTGGTGGGACCGGGAATCGCAATCAGAGTCAGGAGGTCAGGGTGGTGTATTGCATAGCAGAGTTTCTATGATGCGATGGGAATAATGCTTTTGTAATACGTAAAAAAATAACATTTAACTTTTACCCAGGGAAGGGCCATATTATTGTGAATGGGCGGAAGCATTGCGGTGGGCCCGGGAATCGCAATTGGAAATCGGACGAAGGCGAGATCGGGGGAAAGATTTAACATCGCCGACTGGAAAGGTTCGATGGGTTGTGGGCCGTCCGATCGGCAGGGGCAGATTGATGGTTGTGGAATGATCGGAGGGGATTCGTCGGGGGATACGTATCGAAAGTCACAATCGCATCGGAGTTTTGGGCGATGGTTCAATCGGAGAATGTTGCGATCAATCGGAGGAGGGAAGGTTGCGATTGATCGGAGCGATGGGATCGGGGAATGTTGCGATCAATCGGAGGAAGCATTATGGGAGCGCCGATTGGATATGGGCCATCCGATCTTCGATTAGATCGATGGCCAACATAACATCGGGCAGATCCAATTGGAGGGACTTACATAATCGCATCGAATTTTTTTTTAACGAAGGGCCAATCGGGGCACATTATTAACTGTTGCGATTTGTGATGGGAAGGTTGGCAGGGTTATGTAATATGAAACTTTAAATTTTATTATGAAGTTTCAAAGGTATGAAGGGGAAGTGGTTTGGGAATGGCGGGGCGGTATATATATGAACCTTTGAAATGTTTATCATAAGGTTTTCAACGGGGAATGGAGGGGAAGTGGTTTTGGGATGGCGGGGATTATTATAATCCTTGAACTTTATTAAAGGGTAACGGTGGGGAAGTGGTTTTAATCGCACAAGTATTTTTTGGATTTTAATCATGCGACTATGTATTTGGAGGGGGGGAGGGATTTTATTAAAGAAAAATATTTAACTTGAATAATACAAAGTTTAAAGGGAAAAATGGGAAATAGGGGGTATATGAGGATATAGGGACTTTTACTTCACTTGAGCATAAATTTCAATCCAGAAGTCAGTTTTAAGAGTGCAATATACCGTTGGAAAACTCTTTCCAAGCTCTTTCTGATAGATCTGCTTGGAAGATGAATTGATGCTAAACATGCTACGAAAAAATTCTCTGAAGGAAAGGACATCACTTTGTAGAGATAACAACTTCTGAATTGTGACTTATTTCATATGATGACATGAAATTACATAATGAATGATAATAAAGGAAAAATATCATGTTTTCACCTTAAAAAAGGGTTTTGAGGTGAAAATTACATCAAGCTGAATAAAATGTCTCTTTGATCTTCCAGGTTCTGTGAATTTGAATTTATTGACTTCCTCATGACCTTGCTGATATTATTGACATTTGAATCATTAATTTGACCATGGTGAGACCCTAGAAACTGATGAAACCCCTCCTATGACCTAATGACATGATTTGAGAGTGAAAGTGACTCATGACTAAAGACCATAGAAAGGAAAATCAGCAAGTACCTTATGAGGGAAGACTGATAAAAAATTACTACCATCAATGAATCCATGACCTAGCGGAATGGTGAAATTTATTCGGTATGATACACCTAATATGCAAATGCAAATGAGCATTTTTTATCACTGATGGCAGTATGACTAGAATGACACTAACATTGGCTCCAATGGGGATGGTAGCTCCTTGGAGGTGTTAGCCACCTATAAATTTTTTTATAGAAAAAGGTGGCTATAACGATTCATTCCCCACCTCTGATTGACATCTCCTGATTCATTCCCCTTCGTCGATTTGATCTGCAGATCGATGACCCACAACTAATCACTCTGTCGCACTCCAGGTTCTTTGCCCCACTGATGCCTTTGCCTTTGATTACATCTAGACCATCCACGTGTCCATATCGGATGGTCCAGGATGCCTCTTCCAACTTTGGTTAAATTTTATGCATCCCCGCTCATAATGTTTTTCGACGAAACTCGACCATTGATCTTTGTAGATCAACAGTTCTCATAAACCCTTCCTCCGCCATTGTATTATTTCATTTGATCCTCAGGTGCAATCTCCTCCATTGATCTTTCCTATCCAATGGCTCATATTGACCCCGCCGAGCCCAACCCCTGTGGGTCCTGCCTCTTCTCAAATTTGATCTCCGCCGTTGATCTCTTGATCGGATGATCCATAATAAAACCACCCATCCTCATTTTGCTCGCGCATGTATCTCACATTGCGCTCTTTCTCCACTGTCAGATCTGAGGCCCCAGATCTGACGGTCCACATTCGATATCACATAAATTTCAGCGCGGAAGTTAATTTCCCAAAGGCCACACAATATAAGGTGTTTTATGATGCCACATGTCGGGCGGGAATGCATATCGCATTCAAAAAGGCAATACCGCCTCCCCGCCTTTTTCTCACGCGAAAAAAACTATTTTGCCACTCGAAACCACTATCCCTCTTTCCCTTTGTAAATCATCACGCACCTCCTCAACCATTGATCTTTATGAGCCAATCTCATCTGACGGCTCACATTCCTCCTGAAACCCATTTGGTGTTTAAATTCATTTTTTCCTCTGCCTAAGGTTTTTAACCTTATTTCTTTATATTTTCGCCATTCTCTATAAAGTGACTTCTTCGCTTTATTTCCTCCCAATTAATCTTGACCGTTGAATCTCTACAGATCGATGGATCTGACTTAAAAACTCCCTTTCCTCTCCCTTTGACCTCCTCTAATAGATCTCCACCATTGGATGTTTCCATCCAACAACCACGCTCCTTCCCCGCAACTTCTAAAGAAATTTACCCAATAATGTAGGTTTTTGATGGTTTTTCCATTATATTGAAGAAAATCCAAAGGCTAGGAATGACGATTCCCATGCCTTTGATTCATCAAGGGAATCCATTCACAAGGTTCCACACCATGTTTCATCGATGTTTCATGGGCATGGATGCCATACGGACCCTGTGCAGCCCTACACATCAACAAGACACAATGTGATTTAATCCAATTAAAAGAGTATCAGTGTCAAAGACCTTATACAGCAGAATAGAGGATTAAAGAAAGTTTGGGGGATTACAGCTAATATTGATTATCAAAAGCCTAATCCTCCAAATTAAAAAATAATTAAAGAAAAATCAAAAGATCATCAAACATAAATTCCTCCACCGCCACAACAGAGGCCAATTGATTCCTCTCAGCTACCAAATTTCCACCTGTAGCCTCAAAGCACTCAAACAGAGGCCAAGTAATGACCAACAGAGGATATTTCCCTCACAACCACCAAAGAGTTAATTCAGCCGAAGAACTAATTGAAAAATATCTACTCAGTTACTACAGAGATGACAAAGAGCCTTAAAAGTCCACAAAAGATCCCATCGAGCTCAATCCTTTAATTTAAATAATTAATACAGAAAAACACCTGTAAACTTCTCCATCGAGCCCCTCAAAGGTCGAGAAGCATTAATCTGTATTAATTGAACCAAGGATATCTTTTATCAGATCCCACCTCCTCATTCCTTCTATAAATACTCCTGTAGAAGATGAGAAAATTTTGGTTGCTGAACTTTGAAATATACTTGAGCTTGAGACTTCTACTTGTAAATAGCGTTCACTGGCTCCTGAAGCTCTACTTGTGATAGATAAGTTAGTCTGAGAAGTAAAGATGATTTCTAAACCAAAACATTGGACTTAAAGCTGTAAGTGGTTTGAAGCATCAATACAAGCTGCTTTATGGGATCCCGGTCTATGTCGACGGTGATGTTGCTTCTTATTGTAAATTGTTATTTTATTTTTGTTTTCACTTTGTCCATCTTCTCTGATAAAGAAAAACAAGCATAGAGTTAGGATTTACTGTATATCAGTACCCTTCTCTGACTGATAAGCTTTATCTTAATGTTTTCTTCCAATTTGTGTTATTTGGGAATGATTTAATTCATTTCAAGCAGTTAGGAATGTTGGCGTTCCCTCGTCCTACTATCTTAGATAAATGTTTTTTTTAAATGTTATTTTTAGTTTATGTCAAGTAAAGATGAGCTAAGGAAGTTATGGTGAGCCCTGTCCTAGTTTTATCTCCAAATACTATCTGAAAGTTTCCCTTGGAATGTGTTGAAAGCTGGCTAGTTTCATAGTACTTACCAGATCTTAGACCATTCTTTGTTATCTTATGTCTTTGTATTGAAATTTTACCAAGTAAATCAGAGCTAGGAGAGGTTTGTGGTGATCCCTGCCCGCTAGTTTCTTCTCCAACAGTTGCTTTTAAAGGTTCCCTTTGTTTTTAAATGTTTTTCTATTGAAAGTGTATCAAAGGCTAGCTAGTTTCGAAGTACTTACCAGATCCTGGATTACTTTTATGTCTTTCTTAAGTGTATGTCAAAATCTGGCTAGTTTCAAAGTACTTACCAGATCTTGGGCTGCTCTTTGTTCTTCATTTGTTAAATTCCCCTTCTTATTGTATCATTTCATTCCATAAATCAAACTTTAAAGAGATCCTTAGACATATATGACTTGCCCCATGGACCACTCTTGCCCCTTGCTGTTTCAATTAAACCCTATTATGACTCCATAGCCCAATGGACTAAAACCTGCAATTATCTATCTTTTTGGCCAAGGCTTGTTCACACCTTTGAAACTCTTTCCATTTAGAACTTTCTCCTCAAATAATAATCATGCTCAACCATCCAAAACAAAACAAAAACCCTCGGACTTCATAACTAGCCTAATATCATTACCCAAAAGCCTTAAAGATAAATCCATCTTTGCACTTATTGGAGAGATCCCTCTCTGGATTCAGGAGGGCTAGATCCTAGAATCCCAAAGTGGTTGAAATAGTGTTCTCCTTGTAGTCGAACTTTTTCCAATATTGCTGATTACAGGGAGCTAACACCTCTTACAGAATATGGATAAAGAGGATAATGATTGTGGTGGTTCAGGAATGATGAATACTTTGGAGTTTGATTCATGTGAATTACCCTATACTGCGAGAGGGATCAGGAGGCTATATGGCTTGGTGGATTTTCAAATGGGCCAAGTCTGAAACAATAATCAGAGGCTTTCAAAATATTCAGAGGTGCTGAGAAGGAACAGAGGAGGAACTCACAAGAGACAGGCTTAAAAGTATCAAGAATTTGTCTCCCATGAACTTAGAGGAAGCATATGTAGGTGGAATGTGACCAACAGTAGGGATTCATGGAGCGCAAATTAAAGGGGCACAAAAATTTTAACACATGAGCATTATTCATACCCAAATTCATGAATAAAAATCCATACCGCCACCATCTACATTACACGACTCATCAAAGCAGTAGAACATTTAAAGATTGTTGTACATAAACAGGAGATTACTGACAAACAAGAGAAAAAAAATACATACTACAAATTTCTCCATCTGAAATCCAAATAATCAGTGTTGTATATCATATTATGTTCTAAACATCTCTCCCAAATATGTGTGTGAGAGTGCACAGCCGTATAGAACTACAGCAAAAATTCTCCAAAATACAGAACCCTTCATTTATCTCCAAACTCTCTACATATAGAGTTCTCCTTAAGGGTTTATGATCGAATAAAATTTCATGGTCGACCCACACATGTGAAAATCAATATATCATAACCAAATCGCATAGCATCAATCGAGAAATCATTGCCTTAATCAGAAAATCAAAATAGAATTGGGTGAAATCGAGACTTTAAGAGCAAAAAATCATAATCAGACAGTAAAATAAACCACATAGTTGGCCATGGAGACCAAATCCTAGAACCTTAAAATAGGGCGGTGAGGAGTACCTGTGAACAGGTGGGCAGTCTAGCTTCCATCACATGATTCCACCTGTCCTCGAAATCCTCCACTCCCTTATTCTCATGATTTCCATTAATCGTTACGAAAATACCAATCATGTTGTGTGTGCCTAGCTCTTTAGTGGGGAGTTCTTGGACAAACTGAATATACCATAGCTTCGTTTATCCTACCAAAAACCCATGTTACGCTTGACTTGCAAAACCGGATATCGGATTTCAGAGGGGGGCCTTTCTGGTTTGTTGTATTGGATGGGGGGGGTGCGAAATATATCATGAGTCATGTGATGTGTGATAGGGAGCAGAGAAGAGGGGAATATGGCAGAGGTTTAGTGGTGATAGGACGTGTAGATAATGGATGGAAATGGAAAAAGTAATGGTGGAGTTAGTGGGATTAATGGCAGTAACAACCCCTTTTCCTTTATAATAGAGGAGCTACAAGTGAGGCATGCATCATTAACACACAGTGGGATGGTTAACACTGAAAAAAGCGGGAAAAAGGTCGTGGGAGGGCTTTGATGACGTGGAAAGGAGGTGGGGCTGCCCGCAAATTGCAATCGGGGGTTGGGAGTTTGTTATTATTAGAAATGGGGGGTAAAGGTTGCGATTTTCGATTTGTGATATCACAAATCGTGAAGTCAAAGATTATTGCAGGTAAAACTCATATCGCAAATCACAATAGGGAGCTGGGATCAAGAAGGGTAACAATAATGAAGCAATGAGAAGTGTGATGTGCGACGAGTGGAAGGTGATGTGGCATAATGAATGTGAGGACGCCCGCAAATTGCAATCAAGAGTCAGGAGGTTTTTATTATGAGAAATAGGGGGTAAAGGTTGCGATTTACGATTTGTGATATTGCAAATATTAAAATCAAATATTATCATCAGTCAAACCCATATCGCAAATTTCAATCGCGGCTGGGAGTGGTTTATCACAAATCGCGAATAAAATGTTCCATCGCATTCAAGAGTTGGAGATAATGATGGGTAACAGGAATGAAGCAATGTGAAGTGCGATGTGGGATGAGAGGAGAGGTGACATGGCAGAGAGGGTAGGTCCCATTTACATCGCAATCGGGGAAATGGTGCAGTTGGAGTTAACAAAAGTGTAAGTGCAATACAGTTGGCGATGCGAAAAGGTAAGTGGGTACCAATAATGGTTTAGAGAGGGGAGAAATGAATTATAAATGATAAAGGTTGATGCAGAAAAGGTGAAAAGGGCTAAGGTTTTATCTCATTGGGGGTTTTTAGAAGGAGTGCAATGTTAACATGTATGGATTTTTGCGATATGCCATCGGCGATTGAAGAAGGGGCTCACACCAACGTTAAAAGCAGAGGTGATATTACATATACCATATGTGAAATATGATATATGTAACATTTTGTGGGATACGACCAATGGGTTTTGGATCATAACACTTTGACAACATCTTTTTCCTCTTTTGACTATGGGGTGATCACTCGACCTTTGCTTGAATTGATTGGCCTTCACTTTAGCCATTCCTGCTCTTCATTTTCTTAACTATCCATGTTTCCTTATTCGTTCATAAAAATCACAAGCCAACATTGACTCCATTGGGGACGACGCACTCATTCGAGTGTGTCGAGAACTCGCAGACCACTTGCTTATGTTCTTCTTGAAATGCCCCGGATCATCGTTAAAAAAAAATTCAAGCAATTTTAATCAACAACAAAACAGGAATTCATGCAAAAATAACAAACATAATATATATAATTTGAGGATATCTACAATGGGCCGATGTATCCTGTTATTAGTGCTAGAATTAAGGCTTGAGAAATTGTCCATTGGAGGCATCTTGAGTATGTCACCCTCCAAGTTATTTAGCACAAAGGTTTTGTTTCCTTTGACCTCGGCCACCCTAAATGGAACAAACCAAAGGGGTTCGAACTTCCCATGTTTCCCTTTGTCTAACCGCCTAACATCCCATCGCAGCACCAAATCCCCTGCTTGGATTTCCTTGTCTTTAGCTCTTTGGTCAAATAAGCCTTTCATCTTTTCCTGGTACTCTTCTAGTTTAAGGCTTACTTGTTCCCTTGTTTCATTTAGTTCAACCAATTGGTTCATTCTTCTGATAAGGTTGTTTGGCTCTTCCTCGCTCTCTTGTAAGAATCGGGCCATGGGTAATGCGAGATGAATAGGGAATATTGCTGCTCTTTCATACACTATCTCATAAGGGGACTTCCCTATGGATAATTTAGTGGTGATGTGATTCACCCAGAGAGAAAACTTGAGCTGGGTATCCCAATTCTTTTTTTTTTCGTTTATGGTTTTTTTCAAGATTCTCACTATTGTCTTGTTAGATGACTTCGCCAGCCTGTTCCCCTATGGTTAATATGCGGAGGAGTGCCCCAGACTGATATTATAATGCTGACAGAACTTCACGAACTAAGCCGAATTAAACGCTTGGGAGTTATCTATTATGATTTTAGCAGGACATCCAAACCTGGCTATTATGTTTTCCTCCAAGAACTTGATCACCACCAAATATGAGGCATTCCTTGCAGGCACGACCTCAACCCATTTAGTGAAGTAATCCATGGCGGTGAGGATCCATCGATGTTGGTTGCTAGAATTTGGGTGAATGTCACCTATGAAGTCGATTCCCCATTTTTTGAACGACTCTTAAACATGAACTGGCATCAATGGGAGAGGTGCGAACCTTTTCTTTTCGGAGAATTTCTAACACTTTTCACACACCCAGATGCGAGCATGTATGTCACCAAACAACTTGGGCTAAAGAAGCCTGTTCTCAGAATATTGGGAGTAGTGGATCACCAACTGTAATGTCCACCACATATTCCTTCTTGGAACTTTGTCATCACTTCATCAACCTCTTGCTCTGTTAAACATAGTAGTAAAATCCCAACTGGGTCCCTCCAATACAATCGCCCATTTACCACAATATAATTTTTAGATCTTAACATTAAAGTGTGATACTTGGTCTTTTCACATTTAGGGGGACACCTCAGGGTTAAAAGTTACTCCACTAAATCCTTATACCATAAGGATAGAAATTACTTTACATGTGTCATTTGTGTGGAAGATTCTATGCCCTGATGTAAACATGTATCCTCCTGCGCTTCTCCTCATGTCATAAATAGATTTATCGCTAGAGCATAAAAATTGGATTCAGACAGAATTTCTGCCACCCTTGACCTTTGATGAGTTTGGTAGACTTTATCTCCATCTCCTACTCCTGAATCTTAATTATCCATTTTCCGTCACTGTCGCCTTGCACTATAATATCCTTCACTGTTTGCAGTGTGTACGTAAGTTGTTATGACAGACTGTAACACGTACACCCGAAATTCCTTAAGTGACATGATGAGAGCGTATTCTTGTTTTTCTAGGATTTATATTTTATTTCGGAATCTCAGAGGACTTGGATGAAGAAAGAAATATGTTCTTCATGCACTTCATCATTTGTTTGTAGTAGCACTGCAACTATTCTCTGAGGGCAGGCGCAAGAAAAAATCATGAATGGCTTTCCATAATCTAGACCCACCAGGACTGGAGCTTCCGCAAAGGCCTGCTTGATCCTATTGAAAGAATCCCTGGATTGAGGAGTTCATTTCACTTCACTATTCTTCTCAGCATTTCGGTGATGTTTCAAACAATCTCAACATAATTTGGTATGAACCTTCTGAGAAAAAATTTTCTTCCTAGGAATATCTATACTTCCTTTTTGTTTCTTGGTAGGGAAATGTCTTTTATCACCTCTACCTGCTTTGGGTAAATATTTACCCCTTCTTTGGTTACTATATACCATAATAGCTTCCCTTCTTCCAGTAAAAACATAGATTTTTGGGGGTTAAGGGACATACCATACCTTCGACATTTTTCAAAGGTTCATCGAAGATGCTCTATATTCTCAGCGTCGCTCTTTGAGAAGATGGTGATGTCATCCAGATAAATCACCACAAACTTATCTTGATCTCCCAGGAAAGTGATGTCCATCACACACTGTAATGTGGCGCCGATGTTTATCAGGCCGAAAGGCATTCGGGTGTACATGAAGGTTCCCCAAGACGTAGTGAACGTCATCTTATTTTGTTCTTCAGGGAGCATCGCCACCTATTTATATCGTAACAAATCATCCTTCATGGACATGTTGGAGGATCCCAATACCTTTTGCAAGATGTGGTCCATATTTGGGAGGGGATAATTGTCTTTAAGTGAGGCTCTGTTCAGATTTAGGAAGTCCACGCAAAGCCTGATTTCATCGTTTTTCTTCCTCATGGGAACGAGGTTTTCCACCCATTCCGAGTACCTCAAAGGGACAATGATATTTTCCTGCAACAACTTCTTTATTTCCTTTTCAATGGCTGGGAGGAGAAGAGGATTAATCTTCCTCATCTTATTTTTATGAGGTTTAACGTCTCCTTTGAGGGATATCTTATGTTCTATGATGTCAGTATCAAAATTCTTCAGGTCCTGGTATGACCAAGCGAAGATGTCTTTGTAGGATTGAAAGAGATTTAGGTACTTTCCTTGATATTATTCAGGGACTCGCTTCGATATCTTCACTACATTTGGATCTTCCTCTGTCCCAATATTCAAATCCCTGACTGGCTTGTCGAGGGTTTGTTTTTTGGGGTTCACCAAGATGTTGTTTTTATCAAACGGCCTTTCTAACAACACAATACCCCTAGGGATGACATTTCCCTTTAATTGTAAAACACGATTTCCTACCAGTGTCTCCTCCCATCTGGTTTTTAGCTCTTCACTATCATCTTCGGCTGTCGAATCGATAACCAAATTTGAGAACTCACCCATTGTCTCCATGAAACGATTAACATGTTATTGATCCTCAAAGACCAGCCAATGTTTTATGTTGTCCAGAATGGAGGGGAAATATCTCACTTCCACCTCGTATGCGATCAACGGATTCTGCAGAGGGAGGTGTTGGGAAAAATACTGAGAGGGGGGGGTGAATCAATATTTAGAGCTGAATGAAAACTTTTTACTTTTTCTTTCTCTTAAAACCATACACTACTTTACTGAACCCAACTCGTGTATACACGCGGATATCCTTAAGAAAAATTTCATATGTATAAAGATCTTATTATGCATTTAATTCTTTACTTAGATCATTGCATCATTCATTCATCAGGTGTTTAGTAAGCAGTAAGCATGTGCAGTAATAACAGAATAAACCATCACACATAAGCAACACACATGAACACCAGTATTTAAGGTGGAAACCCAATTCGGAAGAAAACCACCACTGCTGTCGTCTCTGTCTTCAATATTTATTATAAAGAAAACTTCTTACAATTTTGTACTCGTGCAGACTCATACCAGCACACAGGCACCCACCTGCAGAAGGTTGCAACCTTCTCTCGTTCTCCAGCCACTATTGGAAGGGAGCTCCAACCCCATGATCTCGTTTACCAGGCTCTCTTGGAAGGGAGCTACTACCCCCTGCTCTTGTTTACCAGCCTCTCCTGGAAGGGAGCTACTACCCCCTGCTCTCATTTACTAGCCTCTCTTGGAAGGGAGCTACTACCCCCTGCACTTGTTTACCAGCTACCACTGGAAGGGAGCTACAACCCCCTCACTGAAGGCTTTGACCCTCAGCACCACCATGGACCATGTTTCATCAAATTTCCATACTGGATCCAACAACTTCCATACAACACAACTTGTAGGCCTCTTTTCATCAGATTTTCAGACTGGACCCACTCCACACATTTAAGCTCAACATACATCAAACTGAAACTTATAAACCCATCAATTCCTTCATTGAATCATCAACCAATCAACCAACAACTTGACCTTTAATCAACATAATCAGCAACATAATCAACATTCAAACAACCCAGATCTGTATGAATACATCATTGACAGATAGCAGTAAAACAACAAAACAGATCAGACATTTCATTCCACACACTTCATCAAAACCCTAGATTCCATATGCGCTTTCACTTCACTAAACCTGCGTATATACGCGCTTTCACAGAGACAAACCTGCGTATAGATCTGCAACTATTTCAGAACTGACCTTTGATTTCATACACGCTTTTGCTGAAACGAACCCATGTATATACGCGCTTTTGCTTAGATGAATATGCATATAGATCTGTAACATTTCAGAACTATACAGATCTTCAGAACAGATAACTCAGATCTCACCCTTTACTTCAGAAAATATTCGCCAGATCATAGATCTAAACATTCCATAAACAAATCTAGAAAAAACATAGTCATTTCAGATCTAGAGATCCCTCTTCATCATTTTCTTCATAGGTGCATTATCAATTCAAATCAATCAATAAACTGTCACCCATTCCATCCAGATATAATTCAGAGTGAAGTATTCATTAAAACCCAGACCTATGCACACCTTGCACTATGATCCTCTTCTCCTTATATACTTTTAGCCTTTATCAATACCATGAGTCAAAACCACTTAACCGTTGATGGTATTCCTAGATGGGATCAAATAGATAATCTAGCACTCAATACTGTGGGCCAATACCATGGTCATGTCCCATGGTTTTATAAATTTAGAGCGCAAATAGGCATACGCTACTTGGTACGTACTTTTATGCGTACATACGCTACTTTGCCTTTACAAACCCGCGTATGCTTTGTGACATATATTATTCATCATTACTCTGGAACTTAATGGAATTTATTTCTTTTTTACTTCTAAACTGCTCTATAGATACATCAGACATCATTAACAAATAGGTTGCTATCCAAAGACAACTCATTAGGTCAGTTTCCATCAAGGACAACTTCATCAAGTAGGTTGCCATCAAGGACAACACATTGCATCATATTGCCAACACGAGGAAATTGCTGGCGGCCATGGCTAGTGAGTCAGTCATCCTATTCTTATCCCTCGACATGAACTGGATGTTGAAATCTGAGAATAAATTCTCAACCAAGTTGCACACCTCATTCTTGTAAGCTCTAAGCTGTAGGTGCTTAGTTTGACATTGACTCCTAAATTGCCTCAATACTAGCTCTGAATATCCAAACACCTTAATATTCTGTATGTTCATATTCTACGCTGCCTGTAGTCCTAGAAATAGGGCATAATATTCAGCAACATTTTTTGTGGCTTCAAATTCCAGCTTGAAGTAGAGAGGCACTAAGCATCCTTCCGACGATATCAGGAGTACCCCGGCTCTGTTTCCTTCTCGTGAATAAGACCCATCAAACTACAAGGTCCAAATCTTGTTCTCCACTCTATTTATGGGATCCCCCTATATAAGAGGAAAAACCTTCATTTCTTGCAGGAAATTTTCATCCTCCTCAAGCATAAGATAAGATAATTCACCCTCCTTACCATACACCGGAGAATTTGTTGAACTATCAACGTTGGTGACCATACGTAGTATTCCAAAATGGAAATAGCAGCAATACAAGACATAATAATGTAAAACACAGTAATTCTGAACATGTCATAATATGGATCAATATGCAGCCATAATTTTATTAATATTTCAGCAACAATATAAAAAAATATCTTGAGGATCAGGCCACTCAAGCAATAAGAACAAGCCTCCAATAATAAGAACAATCAGCACATGAGTTGTTTGTACTGTATAGAATGCTGAAAAGTAGTGAAAATGCTGTCTATATCATTTTAGCTGCTGTTGTAAACATAAATAAATGAAATATGGCTAATAGATACAAAATAAATGCCCAAAAAAGAATATGTGGGCTCTAACATATGATTTCTAGCCAACCCAGAAAAGCTTTCTAGAAATACCAAGAAATATACAATGTGACAACTAACCTTGGGGTTAATATGCCATTGCAAACTGGAACTGAATAGAATGAGGCTATGAAATATATGAAATTATTATTTCCTCCTCCAATGGTATTTCTAAATAGAAGGCTGATCGATCTACTAAGAAATAGAGCCTCCTGATGAGCTCAATGAACCCTCCCAGCAACTGCCTCTAAAAATATCACAGTTCTGGTTTGTAACTACGCAGTGAGGGATGGTAGATGGTTTTCTTGATACCAAATATGTGGAAATATTCCCAGGATCCCTCCTTTTTGATCCTCCAATGGACAGGCTACCACTCCACTGAAAAACAAGCCCAAAAATGACTCTATGTGATCCTCCTTTGCTGCACCATGAAACACAACCCAACTCTAAACAGAAACTGCACTGTCGCTGAAGGAGGTAGCTTGGATAGAATTATAGAATGGGGAAATGTAGCCCAAATAACCTATCCTTCCCTGAGGATGAGTTAGGGATTCCCGATCAGGAACACCCTTGTGCTAAACAGCACAGCAACCCTGCTAAACAGCAAAAGGATGCAAGTCTAAACAGACCAATATCAAATGATAATCTAAAACATAACCCCATATGGCTTCCATCCTCTTCCTCATATATATTATGAGATTTATTTCCTTTGGCCCCACTCAATTAGGTCATTTCCTCCATGAAATCAATCTCCCTCCAAAACTGCATTATTTCACATTTAATCTCCACTCCTCCATAACAACGTTGTTGACTTGGTCAAAGTTGACTGAATCAACATGATCCAACCCTTGTTCACACCTATAGGTGATTTATTTAACTGGTTAGAAGGTCTCCTTTCACACTTGAAGTGTTTTTATTGTTTCTAAGGAGATTTATGGACCTTCGCACCCCTTATTCACCCACCTAGTGATAAAACAAAATATAATATTCCATTTAGTTAAAGGCTAAATTTTTGGAATATTATATTCCTCCCCTCCAAAATTTTGCTTATCCTCAAGAAACTGTAAAGGTGGAGCAAAAATCATCCCCTCCTCCTCTCGGGGCCTCCTCATCAATAGTCCCCACCACTGCTCAAAGTAATCTACAATAAATATTCCATCCAAAGGTTCCTCCCAAGTATGCAAAACCAAATGGCTCACATCATGGGAAAGTGGAAGGTGTAAGTGGAAACCTTCTTGTTTTCCAATGGCCTCCTCTGTTAGTCATCCATAATTTTTACTTTATCCAAATACGACTGAATGTAACAAACCCAGATTTCTAGAACAAAATTGAAAGAACATGATAAGTTCTAGAAATCTCACTGCCTTCATCATTTCAAGTCATTTATTCCACTGAAATCCTCATCTATTTTCCTACAAAGATTATCTTTTTGTTCCCTAAAAATTATGTTCCTTAAAGTCTTGTTCCTATTCCTTATTCAAAATCCTTGAGAAACACTACTGAACAAAAAGAGATTGTATGTAGGCCATTTTTTCCATCATTTACTAAGCCTATTTCACTCATTTTTGCCCATTTTTGTCCTTCATTTCCATCTGCACTCCTTCAAAATCACTTTTAAACTCATAAACAATCCTTGTTATGGTTTAAAATTCCCCATTTTACCTATTGGAATTCCTAAATTTGGTGTAAAAACCCCATTTTTTCCCAACAAGCATGTCTTTTCTTAAATAAGGCTTTAAGCCCCTGAGGGCTTAAAACCTTTGGCCCCTTCCCATCATAAGGCCCAACGCTATAACCAAGCGCTTAATAAACCCGCCTTCTCTTTACAAAATTCGCCCCCCCCCCCCCTTGCGTGACGTAATAAGCACTTTTCTCCTTAGCCCCTGGTCGCTTCTTCTCCATCGGACCACTACCCATGGTTTTCCTTAAGCCCCCTTGCCCTTTTCTTTCTCCCCACCCTACTACCCCACGGAGCAATCTCCACCGTCAAAACCCGACCATCCAATGGCTTTTCCACTCCCAACCATTCCGCTCGCCGAAAAAACCGTTGATGTCACCCCTTGGGTCCCACTTTCCACCCAAGCCTTCGTGCTCAACCTCCCTTTGCCACCTGTCCTCCAGGTCCCACACCTCCAAACCTGTGCCCGGTCTCGTGTTCTTTCTGCACTGTCGATCTCATCGATGGAGATCTGACGGTCCGAATCGCAAATTGCGTTTGATCCGTCGCCGAGGTTTAACACCTCAAAATCATGCGAAAAAAGTAGTTTTGCAAGGTTCACGTGGTGAGTGATGAATGGAATCGCGTTCCCCCAGGGAAAAACCACCAACCACTCATGAGCAACACAAAAACCATTCGTGGTTTTGCAAAAACCACTTTCCATTTTCGCACCTATTTTTCAAAATTCAACCCGGTTTTTTTCATTTTTTCGCCACTCTGCCATATGATTTCCTCCTCCGCTTGCATCTCCACTTCTGCCCAGCTCCTCCACCCCCACACAGACTCTGTAAGTAGCGAAACCTCTATTGCAGGGTTTTTATTAATGTTTTATTGATTCGTTTGTTTTACAGGGTTCAATGAAATTTTTTAGAGGCCAAAAAGCCTTTTATGGTTCAAAAAGAAGCAAGGCCAAGGGTCACTACCTCTGAAGCCCAAAATAACTGCACAATCACCAAAAAATGAGCGTTCGGGGGTTAATTATATGGTTTGAAAGGTGTTGGTTATGCAAATAAGACCCTCGACGCGCCAAAGACACCTGCATACAACAAAAGCAAAGAAAGAACCATGAAGATGAAGTTAAAAGGCTAAAGAATCAAAGGTTAAAGTCTCAAAGCACAATCAAAGCCTTAAAACAAAGGATTAAAGCCTAAGCAGGATTCTGAAGTCTATAAACAAATAAACAAAGGGTTTAAAGAAATCAGATAAGGTGTTAAAGATAGTGAAAGGCAGTTTTAATGATAAAATAAAGGAAAGATAGGCTTAAAGACAGCCTTGAATGCATCAAAGGAACAATTATTCACCTAATAACTCAAAAAGACACATTTTACTTATTTTATGTCTCAAAGGGAAAATTGGAAGTTATTACACAAGATAAGATATTATAAATTGTCAGATAGTTATTGTAAAGGGCAGAAAGGAGCCTCAAAGTCAATCTTTTCAGTTGTTTTCATCCTTAGGAAATAAAGATAGATTTAATACATAGAGGAGTAGTTGTGAAACAATCCTACCTTATGCCTTGCATGGTTTTTAAGGATAGGAGTGCATTTACTGAGTCATTTATGACATTCTGAACCCTAGATGTTTTCACCTCCTCATTTGCAGCATAAATACTGCATTTGAATTCATTGTATAGGGGGCATTTGATAACTCTTTAAAGTAATATATAGCTCCGATGAGATTGAAAAGAAATTGATGTACTGGAAAGTGTGGATGTTTTAACCTGTTTGTGGATGAAGAAAGCTCTGCCATTGGATACCTGAGCTTGGTTGCTGGTGAAGTATTATAAACTGTCAATGTTTTCTCCTATTTCCCATTCTGTTTTCATCACTACTTACTTACAGTAGAGTAAAATTTTTAGGCTAAGAAATGTCTCCTGGAAGCACCTTACACCTGTTTACTCTTCACTGTCTTTATGCTTTCATCTGCTGGATATTTGATTGAGTAAGTTTAACTACTTTTTAAAACCTTAAAGCTTATTTATTTTAGAATTAATTCAATACAGTTGGCCTCAAGATGATTTACGGTTTTCCCTGCTTCTTTTTGACACTTTAAAAACTATTTCCGAAGCCTCCTTTCAAAGTACCATTGTCCAAATTTTGCCAAAGAGATCTGTTTTGATCATGCCCTTTGTACTTGCTCAAATAATTATTTTGAAAGTCTTTATAATTGCAGTCCTAGATTTTTAGGAGTTTCTTCTTCTATGAATGCAGTTATATGTTTATCTTGAATGTTTTCTTATCCTTGAGAGTGAAACCTTTGATGAAATAGATCATTCCTCGACTCTTAGATTTCATTTTGAAAGTTTGTCTTGAAATAATTATTTGTTGAAGTATAGTTTCTAGAATTCATGGTTAGCCTTGTCTATAAATTACTTCTTCATGTTCAAATGATGCTTTAAGTCCCTTTGTTGAAAAGTACATATAATTAAGGATTATTAATTGCCCTTAGTTCTACTTTTCATTCTAAAAACCTTAATGTTCATTCCATTTCACCTAAAAACTTTTTTCATCTAATAGCCAAGTTAGATTTTCCCTTTGATACCCCTAATTCATCTACAAACTTGTTACAAACTTCTACTTGACTCCATTTCCCAATGAATTAGAGATTTCCCTTTTCCATCTATGCTCCCTAGATCATCATGTCCTATAAAATAATTAAACAAACTCAAGCTTAATAACTAGCCTAAAATCAACCCTTTATAAGAAAACAAGTCATTTCTTTGCAATCATATTGAGAGATCCCTCTTTGAGACTAGGAGGGTTAGATCCTAGAGCTCTAAAGACTGGTTTACATGTTGCCTTGTCATTTGGTTTACCAATCAGCCAAATCACAGAATGCCAACTTTCTGGCGATCACGGTGGGACACCGAGTTCATAGTTGCTTAGCAAGCTCTTATAGACTCATTAGTCCTTAAATAAACCATAGAAACTCAAAAAAACCAAAATATTTCAAATTGGTTTTGAATAAACCATTGGTGTTGGACCAAAAAACATTTTACCTCCAGAAAAGCTAAAAATTTCCACTTGGCAACTCCACTAGCCCCAGTAGGCCTATTACCTCACTAGATCTCCAGATTTCCTTAGGATTGTGTTAAACCAGCCTTGAGGAAGTTTAGAATCCTAGTTATCCTATTATAGAAATCACTGTGGGAGGAAAACTTTTGAAAAGCAGTCCTAAAAACCTCTTCCTCTCTAAATTTTGAAAAACTAAAATCTGGCTTCTCATAGGATCAACACTAGATCCCATCTAGATCCTAATCCCCCTACTATATTTCACAATCCAGAGAGAATTGTGTGGCAAACTTCTAGACCTAGAAAACAAACTACTGATAGGACCATTCCAAGAACAAGATTTGTCCCTGAAAACCTCACAGTCTTGAAATATCCTCACTTTGACTTACCTCACACAAAGGACCTCTTTAGAAATAAGTCTCAGAGTGATTTAAACCAAGCTAATTTTGAAGCCACAGATTTGCAACAGAGCTTTAGCAGAGAAGCGTCACCTTCTACTCCACCTGATTCTCAACTTCTCCATCATTTCAACTCCTTCCACAACAAATCTGCTCATCATCAATTTGGTGGCCCAAGTGTTTCTTCCACTCCTATCCACACATCCACTGTTCAAAACACTCCATTTCATCCCACTTTCCCTCTTGTTAATCCACCTCTTGTAAATCCCCCATTATTTCCAATCATGGCAGCATGGTATGCTCCACTAGTGTTACCACAGCCTATGGCTCCTTTACCAAAGATTACCAGTCCAAAATTCCCCATTTCACTGCAAATGAACCTACTACTGCCTAGCAGCATGTAGATAAAATGAATTATGCCTTTGATTACATGGAAATAGAAGAAGAGACCATTAAGATGAGAATTTTTTCTCAAATTTTAGGAGCAGAAGTCAAGAAATGGTTTAAAAATTTAGCTCCTCATAGCATAAATGATCTCCTTTCTCTATATCAAACATTCATAAACAAATGGGAAATTAGAAAGAACCCTCTCCAAATCCTTTCAGACTACACTAACCTCAAAAGGAATACTGGGGAAAGTGTTCATGATTATTGCACTAGATTCAATAGTGTGTATAATGCACTTCCGACATGAAACCTCCACTAGGCTTAGCCTTGGCTAAATTCCTAGAAGGATTTGACCCTAAAATGACCTACCATCTTAGGGAAAGAGACCCCTCAACTTCAGAAGATATGCAGAGGGGAGCCATGAGTGTGGAGGAAAATCTGATTGAAAAAAGAGCTAGGTTGAGAGCAGAGAAAATAGTTACATACAAGGATGATACAATGTCGTCAACCTCAGCATCAGATACTAAAATTGATAACTTAGTGAAGTTAATGGAGAGGATGCTTGAAAAGATAAATCTAAATCATAGAGTGCTTCCTAGAGAAAACCAAAACAGAAATAGAAACCAAAATCTTAGAAGAGACCCTGATCAAGATAGACAAGGAGATAATGACCAATAGATTAGGCATCCCTTTCAACAAAACTATGTTGATCAAGAAGAAGAAAGGGAAGTTGAAAGGTTGGAAGAAAATCATGTAAAATTGATAGGATCTGACAATGAGACAAATGTTTTTCTCACTAAAGAAGAAC
Organism: Pinus albicaulis; assembly: GCA_034641835.2. NCBI lineage: Eukaryota > Viridiplantae > Streptophyta > Pinopsida > Pinales > Pinaceae > Pinus > Pinus albicaulis. The sequence goes on along the minus strand of CM076584.1, from coordinate 639,392,631 downwards.
AAGGATTCTTCTCTTCATAACTAAATGAATACAATAATGAGGATTCTGAAGATTATAGATTGGGGTTTAAAAATGCTATCATGGAGGTACACAGAAAATACAATATTAGAAGCAAAGGTAGCCTAGAGAGTTCCAGTGACAAAAACACTAGTACTACTGTCAAGAAAACCTAAGAAAATTAGCCTAAAAAAACAAAAACTAACGCCAACACTCTAACCAAGAAAATTGACCAAAATAAGGACAAAAACATTCAGCAAAGTGTTGAACAAAGGTGCCCTAGTACTTCTACTAGTGGCCCTAACAAATCTGTCCCAAATAACAGTTCAAATAAAAATCAGTAAATCAGAATTACTGAAAGAAATTTAAATGACAAAACAGACGTAAATATGTCAAAAACAATAGCTCCTTTCAGCCTTGAAGGGGAAATTGCCAAGATTAAAATCACCATACCCTGAGCTAAACTAGTAACTTGGGATGTATATAAAAAACAAGTTTTGAAAGCTTTGAATATGGGCAGTGACACTGATACTTTAAACTTGGAAGATGATAAACCAAAATTATTGTTTGGTCCTGAAGTTGAAGGGAAATACCAGGAAGGCACTGTCCCTTATTTCTATGTCAGCTTGAATATACATGAGAAAATCTTGCACAACGTCATGCTAAACTCAGGTGCTTCTCACAATCTTATGCCCAAAGCAGTAATGGAAAACTTAGGCTTAGAAATTACTAAACCATACAAAGACTTGTATTATTTTGATTCCAGCAGGGTCAAATGCTTAGGCTTAGTTAAAGATTTGTGTGTTAACTTGTCACAAATTCCTGCTAAGAGTCTAGTAATGGACATAGTCATAGTTGACATCCCCCCTAAGTATGGCATGCTTCTATCTAGATCATGGGGAGCCAAAATTCAAGAGAACCTTCAAATGGACATGTCTTATGCCACCATCCCAGTGTTTAACCAAACTAGAAGACTATACATGGAATCCCACATGAAATACATGGTGAGAAATATAGATAGACCAAACAATTCCCCTATCTACTCCATCCATTCAGATTTGGATTCCTTTATCTTATATAATGAAGATGAAATCAGCCAACAAGAAAAGGCAAACAAGAGATAATTTAGTCTACCAGAACAATCAAATCTACCATCAATTCAAGAAAATAATAGTCCAGATTTCAGCAGCCCTGAACAAGGCAAAGAAAATGAAAAAGAAATTGAAATACCTTGGAAATTAAACTTTGATGGCCCTTGTAGTAAACTAAGTGCAGGGGCTGGTGTATGGATACAAAACACAAACAAAGGATTCTCCTACAAATTGGATTTTCCATGCACAAACAATATTGCTGAGTATAAAGTCCTTCTTATTGGCCTACACTTACTCAAAGATTTAAGAGCCAAAAGAATATCAGTCCAAGGGGATTCTTGAGCTAATTATCAGGCAGATAAAAGGGGAGTATTCAACCAAAAACCCAAAACTCAAATAATATAGGAACATTGCCCTTGACCTCCTGAAAACCTTTGAAAAATATGAAATCATTTTCATCCCAAGAGCTCAAAATCATCCAGCAAATGAACTTGCCTTTGCTGCTAGTAATTGTCAAATACCAGAGACTAATGAACAATTTAATGTAAAGGTAAAAAATAGACCTGCAATACTAGATAATGAAGATTATTGGCAAGTATTTGAAGGAGACAAACACATAGATGATTTTATGCAATCAAAGAATGACTTTGCCATTCCAACACCTATTTTAAGCCATAAGGAAGATTGTTTTAATGAAGAACAAGACCCTGAAACAACATTGTCCTTTTCTATTGATATAAACCATTTTGAACATCCATTTGGAGCAGAAATAGTTGACAGTATGGACTAGAAAGACTTGTAAATTTTACATTGTAAAAATGACACAATTCCAAGAGGTTTTATACCATTAGAACAACTTTTTTATTTCAATGATGTAGCCAAAGAACCAAGAATGGATCCCATAGAAACAAACATAGAAGAACATAATATAGGAAACCCAGTAGAACCCAAAATAATCAAGTTGTCCAGCACTCTCCCAGCTCATGTTAAATAGCAATACATAGACCCGTTCAAGGAATATAAAGATATATTTTCATGGGGATACAAGGATTTAAATTCATATGATACTAGCATCATTCAACATAAGATTCCTCTTAAGGAAAATAAAAAACCTTTCAAACAAAACTCAGGAGGTGTTGAAGCCTAGAAAATCTTTGCTTCAAACATTGGGGAAAACCACTCGGTCGGGACCTTAGGACAGCTCCTTTTCCGTTTGGTATGGTGGCTCCGACTGGATTTAAAGGACCAGTTTCCTTATAACTAATGGGTTGGTGATAGGTTGATTTGGATGAGTGGAAATGGGACTAAATTGACTGAAATAAAACTATCTAATTTAAACTAAATACTGATAAAGAAATTCTAACACTAACCCGGGCAATTATATGTGAATACAACTTAAGATTATTCCAATTTAACAATAACCATAAAAATGTATTATCATTTAAATTGAAACGTGCAGCAACAAATAGAGATAACTCTGTTTAAGAAATTAAACAGAGTTGTATTAACATATTGCATTCATCATAACATATCATCTACATATACTTATGAAAGATAACGTTTCATTTATACTCAGAAATGATATATAAAAAAAAACGTTGTGAAAACCAAATATATATAAATGATAGCAAATTTTAAAGCGAATATCATAAGACAAAAGAAATCAACAGTGAACAGATAGAAATACCTCATTCATCTTGAAGACTTTCAAATGAAATCTAATACTCTAATCCAGTAACTCTGATGCAAAATCAAATTCCAAGGTACAGAAATGCAACACTTCAAAGATAATTCCACATAAAAATCACCAGATGTGATCCTTTTTAAAAATATATAAGACAATGGAGTACAGAAATGCAATCTCCAAGTCAAAAATATTAAGATCCAGGACCCTTCTCTAAATGCATGAGAAGGGTTTAAATACTATTTAGCTAAATCTAAAAATAGTCTTATTACAAAAATTAAGGATTCAGTTCAATGACCATCCTTTTCCTAGGCTAAAATACAGTAAAATTAAAACTAAATCTAACTATCTATGAACTTGATCTTTAAACTTGCAGGCATCTAGCATAGTTTTGAGAAGATGTGGTTGACCGACTTCAGAATTCAACTGTCCTGAAAAGACAGAGTCGGCAAGTGTAGGCGCAATATTCTCTGTAGAATTGATGATACAATTAAGCGCACTGTGCTGACTGTGTGGCTTCACTAAGTATGTCCAGTAAGAGTCCAAATTTAATCTTTTCAGCGCTTGGATTGATTTTGCTCTTTCTTTTGCCTTTTGCCTCCATTTTGTTTGTAGTTGATGTGCCTGTGGAATATATCCCGGAACAGTTTCTGAAATCAAATTAGCTTTGTGTAAATTATCATTTGCACAATCAGTAAGAGTGTTTGCCGCTGTAGCCGCCTACTCTGCTGCCTTCTCTGCCCTTCTGATTTGTGCATCCCAGTTATTGAATAGTATTTCTTTATGGTTTTCATTAACAATGGGTGCACCAGCTTTTCTGCCTTCTTCTGTTTTTTGCCATGCCAGATAATCATTGATATTTTCATTAATCAAATTATAATCATTTCGTAAATCTACGACATGATTTGTGATTTTATCGCTCTCTTGGAAAAAAGAATTCCATTGCAAGATTTTTTGGCATAAAACTTCCTCTTGTAGCAGTAGTTGATTGTTTAAAGAGATAGTTTCTGAAATAAATTCTGGAAGATTAAAAATCATCTTTGTGCTGGTCTTGGATAATCTGTATTTGATTTTCTTTATCAGCCAAGCTTCTTTGATGTCCTATTTGCATTTCTTAAAGTTGTTGTTGTATCTCTTCAAGTTTCAATTATGCTTCATTATTGGCTTGTACCTGTTGCAATTGCTGTTATAGAACTTTTATCTGTTCTTCTTTTTCATTCAACAAGAGTTTTATCTCAAATGATTTGTCAATTGTTGCAGAAGCATAAGCCCTTGTCATTTGAGATAATTTAGCGAGATTATCAGTAGGTTCTGTGGCAGGATCTTTCCACAAAACATCTAGTTGTTCTGCTTCAGTAGCAATTGCACTTTCTAACTTTCTCTTTTTTCTCTGTTTCTTCACTACTGCTTTGTATTTTGGGCTGTAGAATACATCTAGAGGAGGAATGTCCTCCACATTATGTACAATTTCAGAGGAGGGTGTGATTGGTACGTGCTATGTCACTGTGACTATGCTGCTTGTTCCTGTGTTCAAAACTTTGGTTGTCTGGACAGGGCTCTGTACATTCTGTCCTTCTATATTAATCAATTGGTTAAAACTTTCCCATTCTTTGTCTAACTCAATGGTGACTGGTTGTTGCTGTACATTGGTAGGAGGAGGATTTGTTTCTTGAGAAGTCAAAATTTGTTGTTGAGGAAGTTCTTTCGATTGCGCAGAATCTTTCACTGATTCTTCAATTTTATCTTCCTTTTCATCAGACTTATTGGAATGTTCAGAAGTCTCTCTGTCAGATTTGAACTTAGATTTATCTGTACTCGAACTGCCGTTAAGACTAACACTAGGAGTTGTCTCCCTTGCGGGTTCTAAGCGTAGATATTCTAAAGGAATAGGAGTTAGTCTTATCTCTCTGTAAAGCTTGAATTCCTGGAATTCCTCTGGAGATAACTGCATTTGAGCTGAATTCAAAACTTCTTTAAATGAACTTCTTGTTTGGACCATATCATCAAAAAGATCTGGTTCCCCAGAAAATTCCCTCACTTTGATTGCATTGGTGAAATTCTTAACAATATTATTTGGGTCAAATAACCTTCTCGAAAATTTGAATAGCTGTAGGCATGTAATGTTGCCTACCTCTTTGAATGTATGACCAACATCGAACAGTGAAAATGTTCCACAGTTTACGGGAAATTGTGGCCAAATGCCTTTTTTCTTCTCTTTTAATTCCTTTGTCAGACCTCCTTGGCCACAGGTCTAATAAGCAATCTCCCGAGCTACCAATCTACCGGAACGTATAGGGGTAAGACATGGGGGGAAGCAGAACTTCCAAAAACCCTAACATAAGTGAACAATTCTTCTCCAAACCATCTCGCGATGGGGAGAATATCAACCTCTGCTTCTGGGGATAACCTTGGGGCATCCTTATTATGTAATGCTCTGTACAATGGCAGCATTATTCCATGACAAATTTGGTAAAAATGGGGGACAAACTTAGACTCCCATAGTTCTTTATGGTACACATGAATATGAAAAGCATCATGGATAGTCCATTGCCAACCCATCACAGGGAATTTAGAGACATAATAGATAGCGTCCATGACATAAGTAGATAAATAAAAAGGCGGATAAATCCGCTGAGAAACACTTCGCTTGGACCGGTAGTGAAAAATTGCAGTGGTCAAATTATCAGATAAGATTTTGGCCCAATCTACAATTGTAGAATTAACAGCCACGTTTAATAAAGGGAGCCATTCAGGCAAGATCATATTTATGTCAGGCTTTCCAAAAAGCCTGCATAGCATGGCAGCAGCAAAACAATAAGGCGAGGTAAGTGAACCAGTACTGTACATACCTTGTTTGTTTTTCTTCAACGGCTCATCTCTTTTGTTCCACTCTGGTGTGCATTCTGATAAATTTGCATGTTATCTGGAAAAATCTTCCATGAATTGCTTATTATAAGTTGCCTGAGATTCCGACAACTTAGACATCAGCCTCACATCTTCCGTGGTGAATGACCCGATTAGCTCTTGAGATGGAGTTCTAAATTGCCTATCTGAAATATCGGTGTTGTCCAGCACCCATTTCACCATGTCCGTATATGGGAGAATCCTCGGCCTTGCCGCTATCCTATGCAGAAATGAGCAAGCCAGTTCTTTAAGAGTTGCCTCAGACGTATTACTAGAACCTGCTGTAGCCGCAACTTTCAATACCACATGATTTTCTTCTTCTAGAAAATTATACATTCCTTCCCATGTGGTTATACCGACATCCTTATTGCAAGCGGTGTCTGCATACAGTGAAGCCATTTCTCTGTTTTCAGAATTCGAGCTCTTCTCCTTCTTGCCCATAATGTTCTATGAAAGCTTTGTATAGACGTTTACTCCTTCGTGCCTACGTTTTACGAGTTAAATGAGAGTAATGGCATGAGAAAGGTGATGAGATTGTTTTAAATGCGAAGGCGGATGAAATATATTATTTTAACGTAAAATGACTTTCAATCAAAACAAAATCTCATTTACCATTAATTGTCAATCCATTCATTTAATCCAATCATTAAAGCACATAACAGATATTGATATATGGGAAGATTGTCTTTGAACAACGTGCCTTTATGAATCTGCAACATTGCGATCTGCGATTTACGGCGCAATATCGCAATACGCAATGTCGCAATATCGCAATATCGCAAAATGAAACCATCGCAATTTTGTAAATAGCGCAAATTGCGCAATAGCACAAAAGCGCAAAATTGTAAATAGCGCAAAAGGTATTCATTTAACATTTCTGTTTTCTGCGCTATGCGATCTGCGACCAATGTGTTTATTGTACAGGCTTTTTTGGGATCGCATTATCACAAAATCGCAAAATTGCATTTTCAGTTTTATAAAAGATATATACCATTTTGCGATGGATGTGCTATTTTGTTTAAAGAACAATTTTATTGTAATCTATCATAAACTTAAGTGTTTCTTAAGGTTCTTTCTAAGGGATTTCTCTAAGTTTATGATAGAAAGTTTTATTTGAAAAGGAAAACAAATCTTAATTTATTTTTTTGGATTTTTCACTAAGGGTCCCCATTTATTTAGTATTATTACTAATATTAAATAAAAAGGGGGGGTTGTTGCTGGTCACAACAATTGGCGATTCACTGAAAGAAACAGTTATTTCTGAAAAATAAAATGAACACTATATTTCTAGTAAATAAATATTTTTAAAGATAATGAAAACTATCTTGAGATATTTTTAAATAAAATCTAACTATGAAAAAGAAATAAAAATCATTCACAATTTCTTTCTAATTCCTTAAGAATAAAAACATTTTTGGGTTATCTCAAGCTTTGATTGGTGTTAATAATGAAGTAAGTAGATTTCTCCAAGTTTTGGTTTTATAATATACTCTATTGCCATAAGTATTGCCTCTGCTGCCAGCGAACATTCATAGTCTCGACAGGGTTACCTTTAAACCATTAACCATTCACTGTCCCATCCAACTAAAATTATGACTTTTTAAAAGATAAATTCATAAGACCTATTATCTCATGTTTTTGTCTTTTACTTATTTTTTATTTTTAAGAGCCATTGTTCTGGTTTGGTAGCCAGTTAATAACAATGCCATTCACTAGTTATAATTAAAATGAACAAGTTGGCTCGTGATAAGACCCCTTGTCTTATATTTATAAGCCATTACCCTATTTTGGTATGCAGTATTGGTAATGTCAGTTTTATTACTCCTTATGAACATGGTAAATTGGCTCATAATGAGACCTCTTATCTCTTAAATTTTCATATAATTTCTTAGAATTACATTCTAAAAAATCACAACTTAAATGGATGGGGTGAAATAGTTTTATCCTTAAGAATCAATGGATGACAATTTTCAGAGTTTTTTGAGTTCCAAAACTTTGAAAAATCTTTACTCTTATAGATAACCTTTCTCTGCTCAATAAACTTATGATGATTTACATTCTCCTCAATTTTTCAAAAGATCATGCAAATGATTGGAATAATCTTTCAAAGTTTAACATCTTATTTTAAACTATCCAAAAACTGTGATCATTACTCTAAAAATTCTTATTTACACAAAATAAATATTTATAATATTCTTCCAAAGAAATTTTCTTAAATAGTAAACAGTCAATTAGAGACTCATTAAAAACCTTTATTTGCAAAAACAATCAAAAACTCTGCAGAAAGGAATATGTACAGTTTAAGAAGGGGTTACCTCCTTATGAAAAGAATTTCTTCAAGATAAGCCCATTTACAGGAAGAGATTCTCTCTTACCTGTTAGATCTTGGAGTATGAATGTATTTGAGCCTATCTTTTCAACGATTTGAAATGGTCCAAGCCACATTTTACAGTACAGTATAACACATTTTATGTGTGCTTTATCCCATTTCAGAACAAGATCACCAATTGACAAAATTTTTGAGCCGGTAGAACTTGCATCAAAAGAAGATTTTACAAGTTGTTGATGTTTTTCATGAATAAGTTTTTCTTTATCTCTATCTTCTTCTAGTTTAAGGATTTGATCATATCTCGATTTAATGGATGAAGAAGGATTTTCCTCAATAAATTGCACTAGGGTTGATGATGGAAGAGTTAAATTTGATGGTATCACAACTTCTTTTCCATAAACTAAATTGAAAGGTGAAGTTCCTATTGAAGCTTTTCCAGTGATACGATCATCCCATAATGCAAATATTAAAGACTTGTGCCAATTCTTTTGATTTTGATCAACGGTCCTTTTAATGATTTTGATAAGATTTTTGTTAGTAGATTCAGCCAAACCATTACCTTGAGGATAATAATTTGCTGAATATTTCAATTTACGCTATCTTTGAGCGCAAATTATATTCTAAATTATTTCTAGAGAATTAAGATGCATTATCAATTCCCGGCGTTAGGTACAAACTTTGGTTATCATGAATTGATCTATGAAATCAATAATTACATCAAGAATTAGCTCACGCAACGGGATTCACCTCTACCCATTTGTAAAGTAATCGGTTAAATGATTGTACTTGTGCTGTTTGGAAGAATGAGGTACTATCTCACCAATAATGTCAAGCCCCCATTGTTCGAATGGTTGCTCAATAGTCACTGGTTGCAAAGGAAAAGCTGGTTTCCTTTGTCTTCCACTTCCAGTTTGACAAATTATGCACTTCCTTACGTAATCATGCGCATCTTTAAAAAGGGTAGGCCAGTAATAACCAGCACGAATTATTTTGTGAGTTGTGGTATCACCTCAAAAATGACCTCCTGCTGGTCTATCATGCAACTCCTGCAAAACATTTTCGGCTTCAGTCTTTTCAAGACATCTTAATAACATTGAATCATAATTTTTTCTGAATAACACATTATCAATGGTCTCATATTTAATAGCCTTTAACCTTAAAGCACGTTTACTCTTATAACTAAGATTAGAAGGAGCATACCCATTTTTCAAGTAATAGATAAGATCAGCATACTGAGATTCAAAATCTGTAACACTTATCTGACTTACTTGAATATCTTGATTTGAATCTTGATTTTCTGGTATGTTATGAGCTCCTGCCAATAATCTGCAAAAACCTTTTCCTATAACAATCTTAGCTGGTTTAATATCAATATCATATTCTTGCAAGGCTGTTACCCAGTTAGCTCTCTTTTCTCCTACTTCTTTTTGAATTAATAATTGCCTCACTGCAGAGAATGGGACAATGATTTTGGTATGTGTTTTCAAGAGAAAAGGTCTGAAATGTTTGATTGATTTAAACACGGCAAAGGCTTGTTTTTCAACATCGGAATAATTAAGCTCAGCTCCTTGCAGATTTGAGCTAAAGAAAGAAATTGGTGCTTCAATTTTCTGATCATTGAGCCGTGTTAAAACAGCTGCATAAGATGTTTCGGTGGCCAAAGTATACAAAGTAAAATCTTTAGAAAAATTCGGGGTATTCAATGCTGGTGCATTAATGATCGCTTGTTTGATTGCCTCAAAGGCTTCTTTCTCTTTATGCCCCCATTTGAATACTGAATTCTTCTTGATCATATTTTGCATAGGTAAAAAAATTAAAGAAAAATCAGGAATGAATCTTTTAACAAAATTGATCTGTCCAAGAAATGATTGCATGGATTTTTTGTTATGAGGTAAAGAAATATCATAAATTTCTTTCACTCTATCTGGATCAATATATATACCATATTTTGACACAACAAATCCTAAGAGTTTTCCTTCATCTAAAGCAAAGAAAGATTTCTTGGGATTTAAGGAGATACCAAACTTTCTACATCTTTCAAATATTTGTTTTAAATCATGTAGATGATTGGCTCTGTTTTTTGAAAATACTGTTATGTCATCAAGATAAACAACAACTGATTTATTGATCAGACCTTTAAATGCTATATCCATGGCTCTTTGAAAAGTTGCTCCTGCATTTATTAGACCAAAAGGCATTTTCTGATAAGCATAAGTTCCCCATTTTGTTCTGAAAGTTGTTTTCAATATGTCGTCTGGATGAACTAAAAATTGATTATAGCCCGAAAATCCATCGAGAAAAGACATAAGTTCAGAACCAGCTACCTTTTGAAGTATCTGGTCCATGGTTGGCAATGGGAAATTGTCTTTTAAACATGCCTTGTTTAAATTTCTGAAATCAATACAGATTCTTATATCACCATTCTTCTTCCTTACAGGTACCATATTGGAAACCCAATTGGAGTGCCTAACAGGAAAAATGATTTTGGCTTTTAAGAGTTTATTAAGTTCTAATTTGATTTGACTTTCGAGATTTGGATGAATCTTTCTCAACTTCTGTTGAACAGGTTTAATATCAGGGAGCATTGGAATTGTGTGTTGAATAACCGAAGTATCATACGTTTTTAAATCATCATAATTCCAAGCAAAAACGTTTTTATATTTGTTCAAGAGTTTAATGAAAGCATTCCTTTCCTCTGGTGTTAAATTGAGTCCTAAATTAACGTTTTGAGGTTTAGAATCAGAACCAAGATTTACTAATTCAAACTTCAAAGTGGGGTTTTGAAGTTTAGCATTAGTGACTTTCTTGAATCTATCTTTAATGTCATATAAATCCTCTAATTTAACAACAGATTTCGGAATGGGATTTTCATTACCTTTTGAGGCAATTTGAAAATCATGATCATCTTCATCAATAATTTGCTCATCATATGATTTCTTTGAAGTCATGAAATTTAAAATATCTTGATCATGATAGAATACTCTCCAATTTGTAACATTATCTGGGACAGATGGACGAAAAATCAATTCTACAGAAAACCTATCATGACTGCAATCTTCAGCAGGAAGGAGTTTAGATGCAACATTAGCTAATAAGTCAGCTGATGTATTTTGATTCCTAGGAATAGGAGAAATATTGAATGCTAAAAAATGAGTGGTAAGATCTTGTACTAGGGTTTGATAGTGTTTAAGATGTCCTGAAAGGCAATGAATAGTATTCCTAACTTGTTTTATGACAATTTCGGAATCACCAAAGACTTTCAAGTATTTAACATCTAACCCTATAGCTTTATAAAGTCCTTGAACCAAGGCTTCATATTATGTGTTATTGTTTGTACACTCGAATTCTAACCTACATGACAGCATGGTTTTCTCTCCATCTGGATCAATTAAGATGCATCCAGCTCCAGCTCCATCACTAGACTTTGATCCATCAAAATATAACGACCAAAATAAATATTTATCTATTGACTTATCTACAATTACATCATAAATATTTACAATTCTGGAAGGATCAGATTGTGAAAAATTTTCTATTTGAGAAACAAAAGTATTTACAAAAAAAGGTGATTGAGGTGCTTCGAAGTTTCCAAGAAATGATTCAGCAGAATAACCTCCATGAATATTGTTGTTGAATGCCACAGGCTCATTAGGTTGTTCGAATTCAGTGACAGTGTGCGTCATATGGTTTTCTCGTTCAACTTTGATTTGATTTGGTTTCCCTTTGTAGGGAAGCCACATATGTGAATAATCAGTTGAGATATAACCATTAAGTTTCACAGACTAGTCCCTGCTTAAGATTAGTCCATAGAATTCAGGAATATCAGCAATCAAAATATCAATTCTTTGGACAATCCTAGGATCAGAAGCTAATCTGATAGTAACTGAATTGATTTCTCCTACAACTTGAACTTTAGAGCGATCCAATTGAACAATATGAACTGTTGATTTATGTGGTTCGATATTCAATTTGGCACAGACAGAAGTAGGCATTATATTGGAGGAGGCTCCAGAATCAATCAAACAATTATGCAGATTCTTATTGTACATTTCATAAGAAAAAAGAAAAGGAGGAGTTTGAGAATTTGATTTTTCTCCAATGAGCACTGTATTAGTAGCATCTACCTTATCTAGTGGCTTACCAGCTCCCCTAGGTGCTTTTGTAACTACACCACTTGGTAAAGGAGCAATTGGTGTAGCATTCAATTCTTTCAATAACAACTTCTGCTGGTGTTTTAGTTTGCTGAGTTCATGTAAGGAAATGTTGGCTTTAATCTTTTTCATGTCTTTGACAATGTTGTACTCCATAGGATCTGACACCACTAAAGTCTTTGTTGTTGATGTAGGAGGATTAAAAGAGGATGGCTGATTTTGAGTAGGTAATGGAGAAGTTTTCTTTGCAGGGGATTTGTCTTTGGTACTTGGAGTCGTAATTTTCTTTTTAGGAACTATTTGCACTGGTTCCAATATAGATTTACTCCTAGTACTTACAGGCATAGCTTCCTCACTATCAGAATTAGGGAGAATAAAATCCCACATTCCATGCAATTCATCTATTTCTTCATTCTCATCTTCCTCATCTGATACTAGAGATGTATCTTCTTCTTCTTCCTCTTCTTCTAATTCTGCATTAGATATTGCATTAGGAGGTTTAGATTCAACTTGGTTTCTTCTGAAATTTCGGAATGGTTTTTTGGTAGAAGTTTCAACTACTTGTTTTTTAATTTCAACCATTTCATTTGATATTGTTTTAAGGACTTTCTGTAAACCTTCCATGTCGTATGGGTCTTTGGCTTTTTTCTTTGAATCATCTTTGAAGCTGAATTTCTTTGATTTCCTTTCCTCAATAGCATTTTTCTTTTCTAGAGAAATAATTCGTTTTTCTACTGCAATAGCCTCTTTCATATTCTCGGCTAATGTAGGTTTTGCAGCTCTATCTACAAAAATTGCTATATTTGAGGGTAAGGTAGTTATGTACCATTCACTTCTGACTTGTTCACTAGGCCTTGAATCTGTGTGAATTTTGTTCAAGATTTTCTTGAATCTAGCGTTGAATTCTTTAATGGGTTCCTTGGGTTCTGCTTTCAAATTTGAGAGATCGTTAATTAAAGTAGCTATTGATCTGTCATCTCCAAATTTGGGTAAAAAATGATCTGCAAAAATGGCCCAACTTGTTATGGATCCCGAAGGTAATGAAAAGTACCATGATCCTGCTACTCCTTGAAGAGTATAAGGGAATAGTCTGACTACAACATCTTCATGTGTGACTCCATTCAAATTTATAGCCAGTATAAAGTTATTGATATGTTCTTCAGCTTGAATGTTAAGATCTGGACTAAATTTTGGAAGCCATTTTCTAGGATTGTCTGGTAAATCATGTAAAGGTGCAACCATGTTGACTGCCCCTGGAGTAGCTCATGGTCTAGCCATTATTGGAACAACTATTGGAGGAGTAGTAGAAACTGCTGGTGTTTGAATAGAAGTTGTTGGAATAGATGATGTTGAGATTGATGATGATTGAGGAGATGATGTGGAAACAACTGTACTTTGTTGAGTTTGGATTTCGGAAACAGATAATTGAATATTAGATGTTGAACTTATATCACTTACTGATTTCGATTGAGTTTTTCTTGTCTTCACTCTACTAGGTAAAGGGAATTCTTTCGGAGAAATACCAAGTTTTTCACTTTAAATCCTAGTAAGAGGTTTCGAAGATACAAATTTTGAAGTTACACTACCTTCAGATATTTCAGACTCTTCTAGAGATAATGAGAATCCTTTCAATTTACGAATTAAATCTTGAACTTCAGGAGACTCAGGATTTTGATTGTCTGAATGTTTTGAGATTTTAATAGTGGGTGTATAAATATTCTTCGCAATTTCTTCTATAGGATTTTGTATTTAAGAAGAAATTGAAGAAGTTGATGAGGGTGTTTTTCTCTCAGAATGGCTTGTGGGTAAATATTCACTTGCCATTCATAGCTCATGCCCTCCTTCTAGTGCCAAAAATGTTGAAGCCTAGAAAATCTATGCTTCAAACATTGGGGAAAACCACTCGGTCTGGACCTTAGGACAGCTCCTTTTCCGTTTGGTATGGTGGCTCCGACTGGATTTAAAGGACCAGTTTCCTTATAACTAAATGGGTTGGTGATGGGTTGATTTGGATGAGTGAAAATGGGACTAAATTGACTGAAATAAAACTATCTAATTTAAACTAACTACTGACAAAGAAATTCTAACACTAACCCGGGTAATTATATGTGAATACAACTTAAGATTGTTCCAATTTAACAATAACCATGAAAATGTATTATTATTTGGATTGAAATGTGCAGAAACAAATAAAGATAACTTTGTTTAAGAAATTAAACAAAGTTGTATTAACATATTGCATTCATCATAACATATCATCTACATATACTTGTGGAAGATAACGTTTTAATTATACTCAGAAATGATATATAAAAAGAAATGTTGTGAAAACCAAATATATATAAATGATAGCAAATTTTAAAGCGAATATCATACGAAAAAAGAAATCAACAGTGAACAGATAGAAATACCTCATTCATCTTGAAGACTTTCAAATGAAATCTGATACTCTAATCCAGTAACTCTTATGCAAAATCAAATTCCAAGGTACAGAAATGCAACACTTCAAAGATAATTCCGCATAAAAATCACCAGATGTGATCCTTTTAAAAATATATTAAGCCAATGGAGTACAGAAATGTAATCTCCAAGTCAAAAATATTAAGATTCAGGACCCTTCTCTAAATGCATGAGAAGGGTTTAAGTACTACTTAGCTAAATCTAAAAATATTCTATTACAAAAATTAAGGATTCGGTTTAATGACCGTCCTTTTCCTACGCTAAAATACAGTAAAATTAAAACTAAATATAACTATCTATGAACTTGATCTTTAAACTTGCAGGCATCTAGCATTGTTTTGAGAAGATGTGGTTGACCGACTTCAGAATTCAACTGTCCTGAAAAGACAGAGTCGGCAAGTGTAGGCGCAATCTTCTCTGTAGAATTGATGATACAATTAAGCGCACTGTGCTGACTGTGTGGCTTCACTAAGTATGTCCAGTAAGAGTCCCAATTTAATCTTGTCAGCCCTTGGATTGATTTTGCTCTTTCTTTTGCCTTTTGCCTCCATTTTGTTTGTAGTTGATGTGCCTGTGGAAGATATCCCGGAACAGTTTCTGAAATCAAATTAGCTTTGTTTAAATTATCATTTACACAATCAGTAAGAGTGTTTGCCACTGTAGCCGCCTACTCTGCTGCCTTCTCTGCCCTTCTGATTTGTGCATCCCAGTTATTGAACAGTATTTCTTTATGGTTTTCATTAACAATGGGTGCACCAGCTTTTCTGCCTTCTTCTGTTTTTTTCCATGCCAGATAATCATTGATATTTTCATTAATCAAATCATAATCATTTCGTAAATCTACGACATGATTTGTGATTTTATCGCTCTCTTGGAAAAAAGAATTCCATTGCAAGATTTTTTGGCATAAAACTTCCTCTTGTAGCAATAGTTGATTGTTTAAAGAGATAGTTTCTGAAATAAATTCTAGAAGATTAGGATCATCTTTGTGCTGGTCTTGGATAATCTGTATTTGATTTTCTTTATCATCCAAGCTTCTTTGATGTCCTATTTGCATTTCTTAAAGTTGTTGTTGTATCTCTTCAAGTTTCAATTGTGCTTCATTATTGGCCTGTACCTGTTGAAATTGTTGTTATAGAACTTTTATCTGTTCTTCTTTTTCATTCAACAAGAGTTTTATCTCAAATGCTTTGTAAATTGTTGCAGAAGCATAAGCCCTTGTCATTTGAGATAATTTAGCGAGATTATCAGTACGTTCTGTGGCAGGATCTTTCCACAAAACATCTAGTTGTTCTGCTTCAGTAGCAATTGCACTTTCTAACTTTCTCTTTTTTCTCTGTTTCTTCACTACTTCTTTGTATTTTGGGCTGTAGAATACATCTAGAGGAGGAATTTCCTCCACATTAAGTAAAATTTCAGAGGAGGGTGTGATTGGTATGTGCTCTGTCACTGTGGCTATGCTGCTTGTTCCTGTGTTCAAAACTTTGGTTGTCTGGATAGGGGTCTGTACATTCTGTCCTTCTATATTAATCAATTGGTTAAAACTTTCCCATTCTTTCTCTAACTCAATGGTGACTGGCTGTTGTTGTATATTGGTAGGAGGAGGATTTGTTTGTTGAGAAGTCAAAATTTGCTGTTGAGGAAGTTCTTTCGATTGCGCAGAATCTTTCACTGATTCTTCAATTTTAACTTCCTTTTCATCAGACTTATTGGAATGTTCAGAAGTCTCTTTGTCAGATTTGAACTTAGATTTATCTGTACTCGAACTGCCGTTAAGACTAACACTAGGAGTTTGCTCCCTTGCGGGTTCTAAGCGTAGATTTTCCAAAGGAATAGGAGTTAGTCTTCTCTCTCTGTAAAGCTTAAATTCCTGGAATTCCTCTGGAGATAATTGCATTTGAGCTGAATTCAAAACTTCTTTAAATGAACTTCTTGTTTGGAACATATCATCAAAAATATCTGGTTCCCAGAAAATTCCCTCACTTTGATTGCATTGGTGAAATTCTTAACAATATTATTTGGGTCAAATAACCTTCTCGAAAATTTGAACAGTTGTAGGCATGTAATGTTGCCTACCTCTTTGAATGCATGACCAACATCGAACAGTGAAAATGTTCCACAGTTTACGGGAAATTGTGGCCAAATGCCTTTTTTATTTTCTTTTAATTCCTTTGTCAGACCTCCTTGGCCACAGGTCTAATAAGCAATCTCCCGAGCTACCAATCTATCCGGAACATATAGGGGTAAGACATGGGGGGAAGCAGAACTTCCAAAAACCCTAACATAAGTGAACAATTCTTCTCCAAACCATCTCGTGACGGGGAGAATATCAACCTCTGCTTTTGGGGATAACCTTGGGGCACCTTATTATGTAATGTTCTGTACAATGGCAGCATTATTCCATGACAAATTTGGTAACAATGGGGGACAAACTTAGACTCCCATAGTTCTTTATGGTACACATGAATAGGCAAAGGATCGTGGATATTCCATTGCCAACCCATCACAGGGAATTTAGAGACATAACAGATAGCGTCCATGACATAAGCAGATAAATAAAAAGGCGGATAAATCCACTGAGAAACACTTCGCTTGGACCGGTAGTGAAAAATTGCAGTGGTCAAATTATCAGATAAGATTTTGGCCCAATCTACAATTGTAGAATTAACGGTCGCGTTCAATAAAGGGAGCCATTCAGGCAAGATCATATTTATGTCAGGCTTTCCAAAAAGCCTGCATAGCATGGCAGTAGCAAAACAATAAGGCGAGGTAAGTGAACCAGTACTGTACATACCTTGTTTGTTTTTCTTCAACGACTCATCTCTTTTGGTCCACTCTTGTGTGCATTCTGATAAATTTTCATGTTCTCTGGCAAAATCTTCCATGAATTGCTTATTATAAGTCGCCTGAGGTTCTGGAAACTTATACATCAGCCTCACATCTTCCGTGGTGAATGACTCGATTAGCTCTTGATATGGAGTTCTAAATTGCCTATCTGAAATATCGGTGCTGTCCAGCACCCATTTCACCATGTCCGTATATGGGAGAATCCTCGGCCTTGCCGCTATCCTATGCAGAAATGAGCAAGCCAGTTCTTTAAGAGTTGGCTCAGACGTATTACTGGAACCTGCTGTAGCCGCAACTTTCAATACCATAGGATTTTCTTCTTCCAGAAAATAATACATTCCTTCCCATGTGGTTATACCGGCATACTTATTGCAAGCGATGTCTGCATACAGTGAAGCCATTTCTCTGTTTTCAGAATTCGAGCTCTTCTCCTTCTTACCCATAATGTTCTATGAAAGCTTTGTATAGACGTTTGCTCCTTCGTGCCTGCATTTTACGAGTTAAATGAGAGTAATGGCATAAGAAAGGTGATGAGATTGTTTTAAATGCGAAGGCAGATGAAATATATTATTTTAACGTAAAATGACTTTCAATCAAAAAAAAATCTCATTTACCATTAATTGTCAATCCATTCATTTAATCCAATCATTAAAGCACACAACAGATATTGATATATGGGAAGATTGTCTTTGAACAACGCGCCTTTATGAATCTGTGACATTGCAATCTGCGATTTGCTGCGCAATATCGCAATATCGCAATGTCGCAATATCGCAATATCGCAAAATGAAACCATCGCAATTTTGTAAATAGCGCAAAAGCGCAAATTGCGCAAAAGCGCAAAAGCGCAACAGCGCAAAAGCGCAAAATTGTAAATAGCGCAAAAGGTATTCGTTTAACATTTTTTTTTTCTGCGCTATGCGATCTGTGACCAATGTGTTTATTGTATAGGCTTTTTTGGGATCGCATTATCGCAAAATCGCAAAATCGCATTTTCAGTTTTATAAAAGATATATACCATTTTGCGATGGATGTGCTATTTTGTTTAAAGAACAATTTTATTGTAATCTATCATAAAATTAAGTGTTTCTTAAGGTTCTTTCTAAGGGATTTCTCTAAGTTTATGATAGAAAGTTTTATTTGAAAAGGAAAACAAATCTTAATTGATTTTTTTGGATTTTTCACTAAGGGTCCCCATTTATTTAGTATTATTACTAATATTAAATAAAAAGGGGGGGTTGTTGCTGGTCACAACAGGAGGATAAACCGTGTTTTATTGCCTTTAGTTGAGAAATATATTAAGGATATGTATCATGCTGGGATCATAGTTCCCATCAGGTATTCAGAATGGGTTTCCAACTTAGTATCTGTTAGGAAAAAGACTGGGGAAATTAGGCTCTACATTGATTTCAAGAATCTAAATAGAGCCTTCCTTAAAGATAACTATCCCTTGCCAAAAATGGATCATATACTTCAAAGGGTGGTTGGGGCTAAAATAATTTCACTGTTGGATGGGTTCTTAGGATACAATCAAGTTTTAGTACTCCCAAGTGACCAACATAAAACTTCGTTTACTACACCTTGGGGTACATTCATGTATGTCAAAATGCCATTTGGTTTGATGAATGTAGGGGCCACCTTCCAAAGTGCCAGGACATAGCCTTCTCAGAAGACATAGGCTATTTCATAATCATTTATCTTGATAACATTATTGTTTTCTCTAAAACTGATGAACAACAATTGATTCATTTGAGAAATTTTTTTAAGAAATGTAGGAGATATGACTTATCTTTAAATCCAAAAAAGACACTCTTTGGTCTTCAGGAAGAAAAACGTCTTGGCCACGTTATTTCTGAAGAGGGAATCAAAGTAGACCCTAAAAGGATTGATGGCATATTGAAAATCAGCCATCCTAGAAACCTTAAAGAATTATAATCTTTCATTGGGAAGATAAATTTTTTAAGGAGATTCATCCCCAACCTTGCTGAGCTATTGAGAAATATCACAAAAATGCTTAATAAAGAGGTAGTTTTTAAATGGAAAATACAAGATAAATAATCATTTGAACTGGTAAAGCAAGCTTTAACTCAAACACCAGTTCTTATTAGTCCTGATTTCACCAAAGATTTTTATACCTTTTCCTTTGCATTTGAACATACAATAGCTACAGTATTACTGAAAAAGAATAACATGGGGCATGAACAACCAATATCCTTTTTTAGTAGGGCTTTAAGAGATGCTCCACTCAAGTATAACAACATGGAGAAACAAGCCTTAACCTTCGTAAAAGCATTAAAAGACTTTAGAGTCTATATTTTGCATTCTCACATCATTGCTTTTGTTCCACACACAGTTGTTAAGGATATTCTAAGTCAAGACCCTCATGGTAAAAGGGAAAAATGTATTGCTATTATTCTAGAATATGACATAGAAATCAGGCCTACCAAACTGATCAAAGGACAGGGATTAGCTAAACTCATGGATGAGTAAAATTTCCAAGCACTTCATATGAATATGGTTGATGTCTTAGAAAATATAGAGGAATGCACAGCTCCATTCATTAAAGAAACATTTGTCAATTCA
Organism: Pinus albicaulis; assembly: GCA_034641835.2. Taxonomy (NCBI): domain Eukaryota; kingdom Viridiplantae; phylum Streptophyta; class Pinopsida; order Pinales; family Pinaceae; genus Pinus; species Pinus albicaulis. Next base: position 639,372,585 of record CM076584.1, on the reverse strand, counting down.
CCTTGGTATGCTGATATCAAATATGTGCTGCTTTACCTGAATTCCCCTCCTTCTTTATCCAAAAATAAAGCTAGATTTTTGAAATAGAAGGCTTTAAATTACTTCATATTAGATGGAGTTTTATATTGGAAAAATACTGTTGGAATATTGCTTAAATGTCTGCTTGAGGTTGATGTAGGAAAAATCATGCATGAACTACATGAGGGAGAATGTGGAGGACATCTATACTGGAAGACTACAGCAAATAAATTCCTCATATTTGGTTACTTTTGGCCCACCATTTTCCCAGATACTCAGAAAATTGTCATGTCTTGCCATAAGTGTCAAGGTTTTGATGGAAAAAGAAAAATTTTACCCTTACCCTTACATCCCATCAGTATTGAGGCTCCTTTTCAACAATGGGGCTTGGAATTCATTGGGGAGATTCACCCATATTCATCAGCCCAACATAACTGGATCCTCACTGCCACTAATTATTTTACCAAGTGGATAGAAGCTATACCCTCTAGGAATGCTACTGACTCTGTCATTATCAAGTTCCTAGAAACCAACATACTATCCAGATTTGGTTGTCCAAGAAAAATCATCACAGACAATGCTGTTGCCTTCAAATCTAAAGAAATGGTTGACTTCTTCTATAAATATCATATTACATTGGGTCATTCCACTAGAAATGACCCAATGTAATATGATATTTAGCTAATCCATTTCCCCAAGGAAATGGATTAGCTAAATCATCCAACAAGAGCCTTGTCAATATTATCAAAAAAATGTTGGAACAGAATCAGAAATCATGGCATAGTAAGCTTGTTCATGCTTTTTGGGCTGATAGACTAACCACCAAAAATTCAATTAATATGTCCCCCTATCAGCTGGTTTATGGCATGGATGCAGTCTTCCCAACCTCACTAGGAGTTCCAGTCATGAAGCTCCTCCAAGAAGTAGAATCTGAGGAAAATGATATGCAGAGAAGGATAAACTAGACCATTCATTTGCAATAGAGTAGAGAAGAAGTGTACAGCATAACAAAAACAGTACAAGAAAATATCAAGAAATCATTTGACAAAAGAACTAAAGAAAATGATTTCCAAATTGGAAATGTTGTCCTAAAATGGGATTCTAGAAGGGAAGAAAAAGGAAAGCATGGAAAATTTGAGAATATGTGGAAAGGACCCTACATTATTCATTCTATCAACGTTCATAATGCATTCTTTCTGCAAGAGCTGAATGGAGAAGATTTGTTAGGAGGTCCTGTCAATGGCAGGATGCTCAAGCACTATTTCTACCAAGAGTCCTAAATTTCATAGCTTTTTTTTCCACTGTATATAACATTGTTTTTAAATTTTAAAAAAGATAAAAACACAAAAACAAAAGAAAAAGAAAAGAGGGCATATTCAAAAAAGGGTATAGCCCCATACCCAAAAGAGAATCTTCTGAAAGTGAGCAAATATAAATGCCACTGCTGATTTGAAAATGACATATTGTTCAGTCATCTAGCCTAATCATGGCTGAACATACTTTAAATTTATGTTGATAAGTTAGTAGAAGCACAGATTTATAAATATTTTTTCAAACTTGGCTTGTCAGTAGAATAGATTAGGATAGAAAGGAAATGGTTCTAACAAGCTCAAAATTTGAACCAAGAAAAGGAAAAAGATAGCTCTAAATAGATCAAAATCAAACCTAGAAAAAGACTTGAATGATATTCATAAATTTCAGATTTTAAAGCCTTCATAATTTGGTTTTATTGATCTACAAATAAATTCTATGTGCAGCTTGTACATATAGCCATAGACACCCTAGCAAATCAGACAGTCTAATCCTGATTTGACTATGTTTAAATTTCCTATTAAATTTCCTATTTTAGAAATAGAAATAAAATATGTCAAACAGCTTAATCTTGACAGATAGTAGCTACGTAGAAAATAAAGAGTTCAACAGTTTAATCTGGACTCTTGGAAGAAATAAGAATAGGATTAGGTAGTTTATTTCTGTTTTCAAAAATAAAATGTCAAAAGAGTTTGCTAGTTCAAATGCACTCAAAGGAAGAAGAAAAAATGCTAGGAAAAGTAGGATTGGGTAGGTAGAGATGTTGTTTGAAGAAATTACATGTTGTAGATTGATAAAAGTTTTCCTTTTTAGAGAAAGATCAGCAAGAAAAGAAGAAATCTGCACAATGGATGAGGCACTGGTCTACTGAAACTCAAAGATTCCTGAGGTTCAGGACACCTAAAAGGATAGTTGTCCTTCCCAAATGGAGCCACTATTAGTCATCCATAATTTTGACTTTATCCAAAGATGACTGAATTTAACAAACCCAGATTTCTAGAACAAAATTGCAAGAACATGATAAGTTCTAGAAATCTCACTTCCTTCATCATTTCAAGTCCTTTAGTCCACTGAAATCCTCATCTATTTTCCTAAAATGATTATCTTGTTGTTCCCTAGAAATGTTGTTCCTTAAAGTGTTGTTCCTATTCCTTATTCAGAATCCTTGAGAAACACTATTGAACAAAAAGAGACTGTATGTAGGCCATTTTTTCCATCATTTACTAAGCCTATTTCACTTATTTTTTCCCATTTTTGTCCTTAATTTTCCTCTGAACTCCTTCAAAATCACTTTTAAACTCATAAACAACCCTTGTTATGGTTTAAAATTCCCCATTTTACCTATCAGAATTCCTAAATTTGGCCTAAAAACCCCATTTTTTCCCAAAAAGCATGTCTTTTCAGAAATAAGGCTTTAAGCCCTTGAGGGCTTAAAACCTTGGCCCCTTCCCATCATAAGGCCCAGCGCTATAACCAAGTGCCTAATAAATCTGCCTTATCTTTACAAAATTTCCCCCCCGACACGATAAGCACTTTTCTCCTTAGCCTCTGGTCGCTTCTTCTCCACCATACCACTACCCGTGCTTTTCCCTAAGCCACACTCCCCTTTTCTTTCTCCCCGCCTTACTACCCCGCGGAGCAATCTCCACCATCAAAACTCGACCATCTGACGACTTTTCCACTCCTAACCATTCCACTCCCCGAAAAAACTGTTGATGTCACCCCTCCGGTCACACTTTCCACCCAAGCCTTCGTGCTCAACCTCCCTTTGCCACCTATCTGCCAAGTCCCACACCTCCAAACCTGCGCCTGGTCTCACATTCTTTCCGCACCATCGATCTCACCGATGGAGATCTGACGATCGGAATCGCAAATCGCATTCGATCCACCGCCGAGGTTTAACACCTCAAAATCACGCGAAAAAAGTGGTTTTACGAGGGGCACGTGGCGCATAATGAATGGAATCGCGTTCCCTCGGGGAAAAACCACCAACCGCTCATGAGCGACGCGAAAAACATTCAAGGTTTCGTGAAAACCATTTCCCATTTCCGCGCCTATTTTTCAAAATTCAGCCCAATTTTTTGCTTTTTTCTGCCACTTCGCTATATGATTTCTTCCTCCACCTGCATCTCCGCTTCTGCCCAACTCCCCCACCCCCACACAGCCTCTGTAAGCAGCGAAAATTTTATTGCAGGGTTTTTATTAATGTTTTATTGATTCGTTTGTTTTGCAGGGTTCAATGCATTTTTTAGTGGCCAAAAAACCTTTTATGATTCAAAAAGAAGCAGGGTCAAGGGTGACTACCTCTGAAGTCCAAAATAACTGCACAATCACCAAAAAATGAGTGTTCGAGGGTTAATTCTATGGTTTGAAAGGTGCTGGTTATACAAATAAGACCCTCGACATGCCAAAGACACCTGCACACAACAAAAGAAAAGAAAGAACCATGAAGATGAAGTTAAAATGCTAAAGAATCAGAGGTTAAAGGTTGAAAGCACAATAAAAGCCTTAAAACAGAGGATTAAAGCCTAAGCAGGATTCTGAAGTCTAAAAACAAATAAACAAAGGGTTTAATAAATCAGATAAAGTGTTAAAGATAGTGAAAGGCAGTTTTAAAGATAAAATAAAGGAAAGATAGGCTTAAAGACAGCCTCGAATCCATCAAAGGAACAGTTATTAACCTAATAACTCAAAAAGACATCTTTTACTAATTTTATGTCTCAAAGGGAAAATTGGAAGTTATTACACAAGAGAAGATATTATAAACTATCAGAAAGTTACTGTAAAGGACAGAAAGGAGCCTCAATGTCAATCTTTTCAATTGTTTTCATCCTCAAGAAATAAAGACAGATTTAATACACAAAGCAGTAGTTGTGAAACAATCCTACCTTATGCCTTGCATGGTTTTTAAGGATATGAGTGCATTTACTGAGTCATTTATGACATTCTAAACCCTATATATTTTCACCTCCTCATTTGTAGCATAAATACTGCATTTGAATTCATTGTATAGGGCGCATTTGATAACTCTTTGAAGTAATATATAGCTCTATTGAGATTGAAAATAAATTGATGTACTGGAACCTGTGGATGTCTTGACCTGTTTGTGGATGAAGAAAGCTCTGCCATTGGATCCCTGAGCTTGGTTTTTGGTGAAGTATTCTAAATTGTCAATGTTTTCTCCTATTTTCCATTCTCTTTTCATCACTGCTTACTTACAGTTAGTAAAAGTTTTAGGCTAAGAAATGTCTCCTGGAATCACCTTAGACCTTTTACTCTTCACTGTCTTTATGATTTCATCTGCTGGATGTTTGATTGAGTAATTTTAACTACTTTTTTCAACCTTAAAGCTTGTTTATTTCAGAAGTAATTCAATACAGTTGGCCTCAAGATGATTTATAGTTTTCCCTGCTTCTTATTGACACTATAAGAACTATTTCTGAAGTCTCCTTTCAAAGTACCATTGTCCAAAGTTTGCCAAAGAGGTCTGTTTTGATCATGCCCCTTGTACTTGCTCAAATAATTGTTTTGAAAGTCTTTATAACTACAGTCCTAGATGTTTAGGAGTTCCCTCTTCTATGAATGTAGTTATATGTTTATCTTGAATGTTTTCTTATCCTTGAGAGTCAAAATCTTTGATGAAATAGAGCGTTCCTCGACTCTTAGATTTCATTTTGAATGTTTGTCTTGAAATCATTATTTGGTGAAGTATAGTTTCTAGAATTCATGGTTAGCCCTGTCTATAAATTACTTCTTCATGTTCAAATGATGCTTTAAGTCCCTTTGTTGAAAAGTACATATAATTAAGGATTCTTAATTTCCCTTAGTTCTACTTTTCATTCTAAAACCCTTAATGTTCATTCCATTTCAGCTGAAAAATTTGTTGATCTAGTAGCCAAGTTACATTTCCCCTTTGATACCCATAATTCATCTACAAACTTCTATTTGACTCCATTTCCCAATGACTTAGATATTTCCCTTTTCTATCTATGCTCCCTAGATCAACATGTCCCACAAAAAAATTAAACAAACTCAAGCTTAATAACTAGCCTAAAATCAACCCTTTACAAGCAAACAAGTCATATCTTTGCAAAAATATTGAGAGATCCCTCTCTGAGACTAGGAGGGCTAGATCCTAGAGCTATAAAGACTCGTTTATATGTTGCCTTGTCATTTGGTTTACCAATCCACCAAATCACAGAATGCCAACATTTTTGCGATCACGGTGGGACACTGAGTTCATAGTTGCTTAGCAAGCTCTTATAGACTCATTAGTCCTTAAATAAACCATAGAAACTTAGAAAAACCCAAAAATATTTCAGATTGGTTTTGAATAAACCATTGGTGGTGGACCAAAAAACCTTTTACCTCTAGAAAAACTACAAATTTCCACTTGGAAACTCCACTAGCCCCAGTAGGCCTATTACCTCACTAGATCTCCAGATTTCCTTAGGATTGTGTTAAAACCAGCCTTGAGGAAGTTTAAAAGCCTAGTTATCCTATTATAGAAATCAGTGTGGGAGGAAAAATTTTGAAAAATAGTCCTAAAAACGTCTTCCTCTCTAAATTTTGAAAAACTGAAATCTGGCTTCACATAGGATCAACACTAGATCCCATCCAGATCCTGATCCCCCTGCCATAGTTGACAATCCAAAGAGGATTTTATGGAAAAATTCTAGACCTAGAACACCAACTACTGATAGGACCATTCCAAGAACAAGATCTGTCCATAAAAACCTCACTGTCTTGAAAGATCCTCACCTTGACTTACCTCACACAAAGAACCTCTTTAGAAATAAGTCTCTGAGTGATTTAAACCAATCTAATTTTGAAACCACAGATTTGCAACAGAGCTTTAGCAGAGAAACCTCACCTTCTACTCCACCTGATTCTCAGTTTCTCCATCATTTCAGCTCCTTCCACAACAAATATTCCCATCATCATTTTGTTGGACCAAGTTTTTCTTCCACTCCTATCCACACATCCACTATTCAAAACACTCCATTTCAGTCCACTTTCCCTATTGTTAATCCACCTCTTGTAAATCCCTCATTATTTCCAATCATGGCAGCATGGTATGCTCCACTAGTGTTACCACAGCCTATGGCTCCTTTACCAAATGATTACCAGTCCAAAATTCCCCATTTCACTGCAAATGAACCTACTACTTCCCAACATCATGTAGATCAAATGAATGATGCTTTTGATTACATGGAAATAGAATAAGAGACCATAATTAAGATGAGAATTTTTGCTCAAAGTTTAGCGGGAGAAGTCAAGAAATGGTTTAAAAACTTAGCTCCTCATAGCATACATGATCTCGCTTCTTTATATCAAACATTCATAAAAAAATGGGAAATTAGAAATAACCCCCTCCAAATCCTTTTAAAATATACCAATCTCAAAAGAAACACTGGGGAAAGTGTCCATGATTACTGCACTAGATTCAATAGTGTGTATAATGCACTTCCTCCAGACATGAAACCTCCACTAGGCCTAGACTTAGCAAAATTTCCAAAAGGTTTTGATCCTGAAATGGCCTACCAGCTAAGAGAAAGAGACCCCTCAACCTTAGAAGATATGCAGAGGGGAGGCATGAGTGTGGAGGCAAATTTGATTGAGGAAAGAGCTAGGTTGAGAGCAAAAAAAAGAGTTACACACAAGGATGATACAATGGCTTCAACCTCATCATCAGATACTAAAATTAATAACTTAGTGAAGGTAATGGAGAGGATGCTTGAAAAGACAAATCTGAATGATAGAGTGCCTCCTAGAGAAAACCAAAACAGAAATAGAAACCAAAATCTTAGAAGAGACCCTAATCAAAATAGGCAGAGAGACAATGACAGGCAGATTAGACCTCCCTTTCAACAAAAATATGTTGATCAAGAAGAAGAAAGGGAAGTTGAAAGGTTGGAAGAAAATTATGTAAACTTGATAGGATCTGACAGTGAGACAGATGTTTTTCTCACTGAAGAAGAACAAGGATTCTTCTCTTCAGAACAAAATAAATACAATAATGAGGATTCTGAAGGTTATATATTGGGGTTTGAAAATGCTATCATGGAGGTACAAAAACAATACAATCTTAGAATCAAAGGTAGCCCAGAGAGTTCCAGTGACAAAAACACTAGTACCGTTGTCAAGAAAACCTTAGAAAATTAGCCTAAGAAAACAACAACCAACACCAATACTTTATCCAAGAAAATTGACCAAAATAAGGAAAAACAAATTCAGCAAAGTGTTGAACAAAGCTACCCTAGTACTTCTGCTAGTGGCCCTAACAAATCTATCCCAAATAACAATTCAAATAAAAATCAACAAATTAGAATTGTTGAAAGCAATGTAAATGACAAAACAGATGTAAATATGTTAAAAACAATAGTTCCTTCAACCTTGAAGGGGAAATTTCCAAGATTAAAATCACCATACCCTTAGTTGAACAAGTAACTCAAGATGTATATAAAAAACAAGTTTTGAAAGCTTTGAATATGGGCAGTGACACTGATACTTCAAACTTGGCGGATGATAAACCGAAATTATTGTTTGGTCCTGAAGTTGAAGGGAAATACTAAGAAGGCACTGTCCCTCCCTTCTATGTTGGCCTGAATATACATGAGAAAATCTTGCACAACGCCATGCTAGACTCAAGTGCTTCTCACAATCTTATGCCCAAAGTAGTAATGGAAAGCTTAGGCTTAGAAATTACTAAACCATACAAAGACCTGTATTATTTTGATTCCAGCAGGGTCAAATGCTTAGGCTTAATTAAATATTTGTGTGTTAACTTGTCACAAATTCCTGCTAAGAGTCTAGTAATGGACATAGTGGTAGCTGAAATTCCCCCTAAGTATGGCATGCTTCTATCTAGATCGTGGGGAGCCAAAATTCAGGGGAGTCGTCAAATGGACATGTCTTATGCCACCATCCCATTGTTTAACCAAACTAGAAGACTATACAGGGAATCCCACATGAAATACATGGTGAGCAACATAGATAGACCAAACAATTCCCCTATCTACACCATCCATTCATGTTTGGATTCCTTTATCTTATATAATGAAGATAAAATCAGCCAACAAGAAAAGGAAAACAAAGGAGAATTTAGTCTACCAGAACAATCGAATCTGTGATCAATTCAAAAAAATAACATTCCAGATTTCAGCAGCCTTGAACACAACAAAGAAAATGAAAAAGAAATTGAAATACCTTGGAAATTAAACTTTGATGACTCTTGTAATAAACAAAGTGCAGGGGCTGGTGTATGGATACAAAACACGAACAAAGGATTCTCCTACAAATTGGATTTTCCATGCACAAACAACATTGCTGAGTATGAAGCCCTCCTTATTGGCCTACACTTACTCAAAGATTTAGGAGCCAAAATAATATCAATCCAAGGGGATTCTGAGCTAATTATCAGGCAGATAAAAGGGGAGTATTCAACCAAAAACCCAAAACTTAGAGAATATAGGAACGCTGCCCTTGACCTCCTGAAAACCTTTGGAAAAATATGAACTCATTTTCATCCCAAGAGCTCAAAATAATCTAGAAAATGAATTTGCCTTTGCTGCTAGTAATTGTCAAATACCAGATACCAATGAGCAATTTGATGTAAAGGTAAAAAACAGACCTACAGTACTAGATAATGAATATTACTGACAAGTATTTGAAGGAGACAAACACATAGATGACTTGCTGCAATCAAAGAATGATTTTTTCATGCCAACGCCTGTTTTAAGCCATAAGGAATACAGTTTTAATGAAGAACAAAACCTTGAAACAACGTTGTCCTTTTATGTTGATATAAATAATTTTGAACATCCATTTCTAGCAGAAATATTTGACAGTACGGACCAGAAAGACCTAGAGGTTTTACATTGTAAAAATGATACAATTCTAAGAGATCTTACCCCACTAGAACAACTTTTTTATTTCACTAATGTAGCCAAGGAACCAAGGATGGAGCCTATAGAAATAGGCATAGAAGAACATAACATAGGCAACACAGTAGAACCCAAAATAATCAAGCTGACCAGCACTCTCCCAGCTCATGTTAAACAGCAATACATAGACCTGTTCAAATAACTTAAAAATATATTTGCATGGGGATAGAAGGATTTAAAGTCATATGATACTAGCATCTTTCAACACAAGATTCCTCTTAAGGAAAATCAGAAACCTTTCAAACAAAAACTCAGAAGGATAAACCTTGTTTTATTGCCTTTAGTTGAGAAAGAGATTAAGAAGATGTATGATGCTGGGATCATAGTTCCCATCAAGTATTCAGAATGGGTTTCCAACTTAGTATCCGTTAGGAAAAAGAATAGAGAAATTAGGCTCTGCATTTATTTCAGGAATCTAAATAGAGCCTCCCTTAAAGATAACTTCCCCTTGCCAAAAATGGATCATATACTTCAAAGGGTATTTGGGGCTAAAATAATTTTACTGTTGGATGGGTTCTCAGGATACAATTATGTTTTAGTACTCCCAAGTGTCCATTGTAATGATGATGTTGGGAGAATTCCTCCCCTCTCCTTGAGTCTACCCAAGACTGTCAACGTTGTATCAAGTCCTCCCAAGTTCCTCACCCCTTTGAAATCAGTGAGTGGTGCAACCAAATGTGAATCATCTCTCATCATCCCCTGATCTGGTGGACTCCCTGGTGGAATGCCTCCATGCAATGAGACATCCATATGAAGAGTATACTGTATATATGAATGGAAAACGTTGTCCCTGCCCTCACTATGAAAATCAGTCTACCTCTTCTGTGCATCAATATTCTGAAATAGATAGGGGTGTGTGCTCCTAATCATATGATGTTGACCTTCCTCCCTACCTTCTAGTTTCATCTGCAAGGTTTCACAATCTATCAATAGTGGTACATGTTGTTCATGGATCGTGCCTTGATCTCCACATATGAAATCATTAGGAACTTCTTGCAATGATACAAGAATCTCTCTTGTTGGAGCAAGTGCTCCATCTACCTCTACATGAGGTGCTATATATGCTCTAGATATGGCAGCGTTGTTGCCCCCAACCTTCTCTTCCTCTTCAATATGAATGGGAGTCACCTTCTCAATAAGAGGATCCTCTTTTGAAAAAGGGATCTTCATGCCCTCTTTTCTAGGAGTATAAGATAGAGATATTTCCTCTAGCAAGGTATTATGCAAGATGTTACCCTCTTCAACAGTTTTTGGAAGTGGAGTTGGGTTTATAGATTCCTCCAACACATGAAAAGGTTTTGTTTGTTTTGGTTTGTTTAACTCCACCAAAGGTGTTTCAGAATGTTTTCCATGAAACATTTCTTCTAACTTTCTAGTGGACTTTTCATAAGTATAAGTATTTTCATTTTTTAATGAAAAATATTCAAATATCCACCAAGCATAGGCCTTACCTTCAAAATGCAGCGCTGCAACTTTGATGGCTTCATTCTCTGAAACTTGGTGTTGCTGCAAATAGGTGCCTAGTTCCTCCACCCAAGCCCTACCTGAGCATTTAGGAGAACCATCAAAAGTAGATAGAAAGAATCTACCCATATGATGTTGTTGGCTCCTTTTCTCCTTGATCTTGCTAAATTCTTGGAAGTTGATGTGATATTTGAACCTCTTAGTTTGAGATTTATATTTTTGCAAATAATCACTAAAAGTCTCCCTCCTGGGGATTCCTTCTTCTTCCATCTCCCTCATAGTAGATCTAGGCATATGGCTGCACTATGAATTATCATGTGTGGTTGCATGCTCACACACATAGTGTGAAAATATAGAGTTTTCTTTAGATTCAAACTCCCTTTGATATTCTCTACATATCTCCCTTCTTACCTTCTTGAGATCTCCCTTAATGCTCTTCATAGTTTGAAAAAGAAGCTTTGAGAGCTCCTCTTCCTATCTTCCTCCAAATAATGGAGTCCCCTCTTTTTTTTTTTCTGTACATCTCCTATTCTTGTGAGAATTCTTCTCCTTATGGTGACATATTGGCTGAATGCATAGGCTGAGCCAAGATTATGCTCTAATACCACTGTAGTATTCCAAAATGGAAATAGCAGCAATACAAGACATAATAATGTAAAACACAAAAATTATGAACATTTCATAAGAGGGATCAATATGCAGCCATCATTTTGTTAAGATATCAACAACAATATACAAAAATATCTTGAGGATCAAGCCACTCAAGCAATAAGAACAAGCCTCCAATGATCAGAACAATCAACACATGAGTTGCTACTACTGTATAGAATGCCATAAAGCAGTGAAAACACTATCTATATTATTATAGTTGTATCTGTAAACATACATAAATTAATAATGGCTGATAGATACAAAATAAATTCCCAGAAAAGAAGATGTGGGCTCTAATATATGATTTCTAGCCAACCTGGAAAATATTGCTAGAAATACCAAGAAATATATAATGTGACAATTAACCCTAGGGTTAATATGCCACTGCAAACTGGAACTGAATATAATGAGGATATGATAGATCTGAAATTATGATGTCCTCCTCCAATGTTATTTCTAAATATAAGGTTGATGCCTCTACTCAAAAATAGACACTCCTGATGAGATCAATGAACCCTCCCAGCAACTGCCTCTAAAAATAATGCAATTATAGTTTGTAACTGTGATCTAAGGGATGGTATATGGTTGGCCTGATACCAAATATGTGGAAATATTCCTAGGATCCCTCCCTTTTGATCCTCCAATGGATAGGCTACCTCTCCACTGAAAAGCAAGCCCATAAATGACTCTATGTGATCCTCCTTTGTTGCACCCTACAACACAACCCAACTCTAAATAGAAACTGCACTGTAGCTAAAGGAGGTAGCTTGGCAAAAATTCTGGAATGAGGAAAATCACCCCAAATAACCTCTCCTTCCCTGAGGATGAGGTAGGGATTCCCAATTAGGAACACCCTTGTGCTAAACAGCATAGCAACCCTGCTAAATAGTAAAAGGATGCAAGTCTAAACAGAACAATATCAAATGATAATATAAAAAATAACCCCATATGGATGTCATCCTCTTCCTTATATATATTATGATCTTACTTGCCTTTGGTCCCACTCAAATAGGTCATTTCCTCCATGAAATCAATCTCCCTCCAAAACCGCGTTATTCCTCATTTAATCTCCACTCCTCCATAACAACGATGTTGAATTGGTCAACGTTGACTGAATCAACATGATCCAACCCATGTTCACACTTAGAGGTCATTTATTTAACTACTTAGATTGTCTCCTTTCACACTTGAAGTGTTTTTATTGCTGCTAAGAAGATTTATGGGCCTCCCCACCCCTTATTCACCCACTTAGTGATAAAACAAACTATAATATTCCATTTAGCTAAAGGCTAAATTTTTGGAATATTATAGTCCTTCCCTCCAAAAATTTTCTTGTCCTAAAGAAAATATAAAGGTGTAGAAAAATTCCTCCCCTCCTCCTCTTGGGTCCTCCTCATCAATAGTCCCCACCACTGCTCAAATTAATCTACAATAAATCTTCCCTCCAAAGGTTCCTCCCAAGTATGCAAAACCAAATGGTTCACATCATGGGAAAGTGGAGGGTGTAAGTGGAAACCTTCTTGTTTTCCAATGGCCTCCTTAAGGTAGGAGTGATGAAAATCATAGGGAATCGCATTCCCAATGAGAGACTCCCATCTCCATGCTATCATCCAAATGAAATGAATCACCTTCCAACATGGTAATTCATAAAAAAATGTTCCTCCCAGTTGTTCATGAGAGGCATATCCCAAGTGCTCAAAACAATCACATGGCCCACCTCATAAAGAAGCAAGTGATTTACTGTAGTGGCCATATCATCTCCCATGATCCTCTTGAAGCATGAAGCATAAAAGGTGTAGGAAATTTCATTCCCCATGGACACATCTACTTAATGTGTCTCTCCTCCAAACATGTTCCCAACAAAGATAAGAAAAACATCAGCATATGGAATCATAATTAAAATCATGCTAGCTACCATATGTAATAAGGGATAAGGATAATGGTCCCTCAAGTGCAACCAGTGCATTTTTACTCTTAACTGAATCAGAAGATGGAATGATGTGTGGCTTCCCAACTGCTTGTTTGCTGCCACAATCTCCTCACAAGTTTGGAGAAAGTGTATGGTGTATGGTGCAAATTGAGCATACCCTGCATAAGATATCATCTCCCCAAGACCTCTTAGTGAGTGGCCATCATCAATGCTGTTTATGGCCTCAATGTCCTGCACATATATGGTTAAGGAATGCACATATTAATTATATAAAGAATTATGCAACCAAAAAATATCCTTACCATATGCTTTTCTCATACAAATGGAGTGGCCCATAAATAAATCCCCTCTCATTCTCAAGGAGGAAAGAGGTGGTTGTGATAAATCCCCCAAAGAGTTATGTATCTCCTCCATCTCCACATGATCCATGCATATCCTTAAATGCTAATATATCTCCTCTTAAAAGCCTTCCCAAGTGTACCCCTGCATAATGGTGTGGTATGCTCTCATAGAATAAGTGTGCCTGAAGAGAAAATCTTCATGAGATGCTTGTAGTAACTTCTCATTGAGCTTGGAAGCTCTAGATAAGAAGATCCTACCATGATAGTATATGACCTCATATTTGACTGAATATCCCTCCTCATGTAGCTGGTCATCAAATATCATACAAGTAAAAAGATCCTTGGAATAATTCACTTGGATCTATCCTCCATAGTGACAGTGATGATGATCTATCACAACGAACATATGTCATATGTATGTCCTCCTATTTTACATCTCTCATGCCAAAGGTACAAGTTGGAAGGCTGTTATCCTTCCCATGTTGATCCTGCCACATTGCAGAATCTGAAATGGGAGTGGGTAATGATGATGTTGGGAGAATGCCTCCCCTCTCCTTGAGTCTACCCAAGACTTTCAGCACTATATCAAGTCCTCCCAAGGTCATCACCCCTCTGGAATCAATGAGTGGTGCAACCAAATGTGAAGCATCTCTCATCATCCCCTGATTTGGTGGTCTCCCCGGTGGAATGCCTCCATGCAATGAGACATCCATATCAAGAGTAGAAAGTATATATGAATGGAAAACTTTTTACCTACCCTCAATACACAAATTATTCTACCTCTTTTGTGCATAAATCTTCTGAAGTAGATAGGGGTGTGTTCTCCTAATCATATGATGCTAAACTTCCTCCCTACCTTCTCCTTTCATCTGCAAGGTTTCACAATCTATCAATAGTGGTACATGTTGTTCATGGATTGTGCCTTGATATCCACATATGAAATCCTTAGGAACTTCTTGCAATGATACAACAATCCCTCTTGTTGTAGCAAGTGCTCCATCTACCTCTGCATGAGGTGCTAAATATGCTCTAGATATGATAGCGTTGTTTCCCCCAACCTTCTCTTCCTCTTCAATATGAATGGGAGTCACTTTCTCAATAAGAGGATCCTCTTTTGAAAAAGGGATATTCATGTCATCTTTCCAGGAATTTAAGATAGATATCTTCCCTCTAGAAAGGTATTATGCAAGATGTTAGCCTATTCAACAATTTTCTGAAGTGGAGTTGGGTTTATAGATTCCTCCAACACATGCAAAGGTTTTGTTTGTTTTGGTTTGTTTAACTCCACCAAAGGTGTTTCAGAATGTTTTCCATCAGAATTTCCACTAAATTTCTAGTGGAATTTACATAAGTATAAGTATTTTCATTTTTAATGAAAAATATTCAAATATCCACCAAGCATAGGCCTTACCTTCAAAATGCAGCGCTGCAACTTTGATGGCTTCATTCTCTGAAACTTGGTGTTGCTGCAAATAGGTGCCTAGTTCCTCCACCTAAGCCCTAGTTGAACATTTAGGAGAACCATCAAAATTAGATAGAAAGAATCTAACCATATCATGCTGCTGGCTCCTTTTCTCCTTGATCTTGCAAAATTCTTGGAAGTTGATCTAATCTTTGAACCTCTTAGTTTGAGATTCATATTCTTGAAAATAATCACTAAGAGTCTCCCTCCTAGGAATTCCTTATTCTTCCATCTCCCTCATAGTAGATATGGGCATATGACTACACTGTGAGTCATAATGTGTGGCTGCATTCTCACACTCATCATGTGAAAATATAGAGTTTTCTTTAGATTCAAAATCCCTTGGAGATTCTCTACACACCTCCCTTCTTACCTTTTTGAGATCCCCCTTAATGC
Organism: Pinus albicaulis; assembly: GCA_034641835.2. NCBI lineage: Eukaryota > Viridiplantae > Streptophyta > Pinopsida > Pinales > Pinaceae > Pinus > Pinus albicaulis. The sequence continues at coordinate 639,357,066 of CM076584.1, read as the reverse complement.
TCTGCATAGTTTGAAAAAGAAGCTTTGAGAGCTCCTCTTCCTCTCTTCCTCCAAATAATTGAGTCTTCTCTTCTTTTTTTTCTATACATCTCCTCTTCTTGTGATAATTCTTCTCCTTATGGTGACATATTGGCTGAATGCACAAGCTCAGCCAAGATTATGCTCTGATACCATTGTAGTATTCCAAAATGGAAATAGCAGCAATACAGGACATAATAATGTAAAACACGGAAATTCCGAACATGTCATAAGAGGGATCAATATGCAGCCATCATTTTATTAAGATATCAACAACAATATACAAAAATATCTTAAGGATCAAGCCACTCAAGCAATAAGAACAAGCCTCCAACGATCAAAACAATTAGCACATGAGTTGTTGCTACTGTATAGAATGCCGAAAAGTAGTGAAAGCACTATCTATATAAGTGTAGCTTCTATTGTAAACATACATAAATGAAATATGGATGACAGATACAAAATAAATTCCTAGAAAAGAAGATGTTGGCTCTAATATATGATTTCTATCCAACCCGAAAAAGATTTCTATAAATACCAAGAAATATACAATGTGACAACTAACCCTGGGGTTAATATGCCACTGAAAAATAGAACTGAATATAAAGAGGCTATGAAAAATCTGAAATAATGATGTCCTCCTTCAATGGTATTTCTAAATAGAAGGTTGATCCCTCTACTCATAAATAGACCCTCCCGATGAGCTCAATGAACCCTCCCAGAAACTCCTTCTAAAAATAATGCAGTTCTGGTTTGTAACTGCACTGTGAGGGATGGTAGATGGTGGCCTGATACCAAAGATGTATAAATATTCCTAGGAGCCCTCCTTGCTGATCCTCCAATGGATAGGCTACCTCTCCACTGGAAAATAAGCCCAGAAATGACTCTATTTGACCCTCCTTTGCTCCACCTTGCAACACAACCCAGCTCTAAACATAAACTACATTGTAGCTGAAGGAGGTAGCTTGTCCAGAATTTCAAGATGACGAAATGCAGCCTAAATAACCTCTCCTTCCCTGAGGATGAGGTAGGGATTCCCGATCAGGAACACCCTTGTGCTAAACAACATAGTAACCCTGCTAAACTACAAAAGGATGCAAGTATAAACAAACCAATATCAAATGATAATCTAAAACATAACCCCATATGGTTGCAATCCTCTTCCTTATATATATTATGAGATTCCTTGCCTTTGGCCCCACTCAATTAGGTCATTTCCTCCATGAAATCAATCTCTGTCCAAAACTGTGTTATTCGTCATTTAATCTCCACTCCTCCATAGCAGCGTTGTTGACTTGGTTAAAGTTGACTAAATCAACATGATCCAACCCCTGTTAACACTTAGAGGTGCTTTATTTAGCTACTTAGAAGGTCTCTGTTGAGCTGCATCTTTGTCCAAATTTTTATGACTTTTTACATGATTGTACCTAGTGTTTTAATCTGTTTTATATTATTAAGTTGATGAGTAGAGGCATTTAGAATTAAATTATAAATTCTTGTTATTAATTAAATTGAATAAGTGTCTATGTAATAATATCGTTAATAATAGGTATTCATGATGGCAGCAGGTGAATAATTTTATCACCAAAAATGTCGGAATGATCCTCGAAGTGTATTTGAGTACAAATTCATCTACTTTGATGTTTCCCTTTAGTAACGCTGCACATTGCAAAGCTTGTCAAAACCTTCAATTAGACAGATGATGCGGCCATGGGTTATGCAACAACTGATATCATGAAGATCTATGCTTTTGAAATCATAGTCGGAATTCAAGCAAGAATTTTCATCTGGTTGATCTTGCTAGAAGTGAACATCTTTTTCCATTGTGGCTCTACTGGAGATCGCCTAAAAGAAATTCAATTGATTAATAAAATTTGGCATGTCCAGAGATGTAATTTTTGTAATTACCAAAATGGAAGTAGGATGTACCATACAAGAATTCAAAACTCACACATTTTCCCTAACTTGCCTGGGAATAAATTCAAAGATATTGATGTTTGTCAGTATACCTCTTGACGGAAAGTCCTTGAAGGAATCTCTTTACGCTTTGTTGCATTTGGGATGTCTTGAAGACAAAATCATATGCGCACTTCATATTTTCGATTGAACCTCAGCTAACATGTATGGGAAGTGGCCACATCTTTTGATTGGCCGCACCTTTTAGACCGGGACCTCAAGCTGAGCCCAAACATTACAACCAATGCAAGGACGAGCTCAATCGACGTTAAACAATGCAAAACCGACATCAATTTCACCTGCTAGTCTTGAACATACTATTTAATGTTGCCAAAGGAATCCTTCAATATGGTTTCTGTATAGCTTTCATAGGGCTGCAAGGGAAGAAAAGAGTTGTGAGGAAATCATGAGGTGCGAGAATGCCTCTGTACAATTTTCTGGTGCTAATGAAGCCCCAAGTGGAGAGGACAACCATTTTTGAGCTTCTCTCTTGTTTGGGAAGGTGCGTTTATTAATTGAACAGAGTCGTGACAGATATCAAGTCATTTGGAAAGGTGTATTTGGGTTACGACATAAAGAAGTATGATGACAAATACTATCAGGGTCAAATGATGCAAATGACAATGATGGTTACTCAAAAATTCCATAAGGAGTTAGAATACTTGAACAAGGATGAAAAATTGCTTCTTTTCAACTACTTGTACTAGTTGGAGACTGCATCTTGCTTTCTAGTATAGGTGAGGTATACGAGGATACTCTCTAGCATCCACAGACAGAGACATAGTTGGGAAATTTCAATCCTATATGTTTTATAATTTTATCAACCCATAGTATTCATCGATGATGGTCATGATTGTTAGAAACTTTGTTGCTCAGACATATGCACATTATGTTGTCTCATTCCCAACAACGATAACCTCAAAATTATATGGATATTCCGAACTCTCTGGATGATACATCTGTGAGCAGCTCATCATCATGCAAAGAGGAAAAGAGTAGTTGGAATGGACCTTTCAGCAATAGTAGCATCCCACAAAAAGAGGACTGATTTCTTGATTTGACATTCTATTTCAAAACCAGTTCTCATTCCGGCAAGTTGTTAAAACCAATAATATTATATATTTTTTTGATTGAAGCTCCATTTTGTAATAAAATATATATATATAAGTTGTCGTAATTGATTAGAGGGAGTAGTCGGTCAATAAGATGGAGGAAGTTAATCCATAATTAAGACAACAGAAATGTAATTAGAGAGAGTTCGTCCGTCAATTAGGGAGGGTGCAGAATCATTGAGTCCATCCATTAATTAGGGAGGTTGCAGAATCATTGAGTCCGTTAATTGGACAGCGAGATTTCTGAATGTGAAGTCAATTTCTCAGATGTAGAGGGCGGACAAGGAAATGCAGATCTGGCCTCAAGTTTGCAGGAGAAATGTAATAGAGATAGAGGGATTTCTATGTAAAAAGGAATAATTTTTGTTTCCATGATCGGTGTGATCGATTCCCAGATGTTGTCTTAACAATACATGATTCCCTTCAAGTGATATTGTGAGCAGAAGCAATTGTGCATGATTAGTTTTGAATTTTGTCTTTGATGTTTTGAATCTCTTTATTTTATTGCAGTAAGTAGGCTTACTCCAAGCATGGGAGGGCCCACCACCTCTGGAGATAAGCTTCATTAAACAATGAGGTAGATAGATTATATAATTTAAGGATTGCTCTCCTATGTTCAAGATCTTTGATTCGTTTTATAATTCGGTTCACATTTTAACACAAAGCCATTCTCTCATTATCTATTTCAATCGCATTTATTTATATTTACAATTGGAGAATCCAAGATCTAGGAATATAATGATTTTTTTTTACTTCTAATGTTTTGGATTTGAATATGTTAAAACTTTCAATTAGAACATTAGTTCAAGATTGACATTATGTAATTTCTTTGAAGGTTGCAGGATTTAATGCACATTTAATATATATATATATATATATATTTATATATATATATATATATATATATATATATATATATATATATATATATATATATATATATATATATATATATATATATATATATATATATATATTAGAATTTTAGTAGTAATTAGATCTCTTTTAGTTAGAGTTTCTCTTATTTTTCATAATATAATCATTTATTTATTAGTTTGAGTGCAGATTTAATTGTGCATGTAGTAGTGATTTAATTTTTTCATTATCGAGTGGCATGAGTTGGATTTAGTTTTCATTATGAGTTGCATGCTTTCGAAGAGTGAGTTGTTTTTGAATAATTTGTTTAACCTGTTGGGGTTCCCATGTTTTGGCTAGAATGGCAAGACCAAAAGATGAGACAACATCAGAACCACTTTCAGACCTCAGGATCTAGCCCTCCTGGGTCCAGAGAGGGATCTCCCTATATCAGCAAAGGTTTTATGTCTTTGAAGCTCTATGTTTGAGATATTAGGCTAGTTATGGGCACAAGGTTTGTTTTGTTTGATTTTTGTTTGGTTGTTGGGAATCAGGAAAGAAGGTTTCAATATGAGACAAGGTTGAGTAAAGAGGGTTTTAGGCAAAGGAGAGACAATTCAGAGAACATTCAAGACCATTGGGCAATGGAGTCAGAAAAGGGTTTACTTGTTATTCAACATGCAGGCTTTCAATTGGGCTAGTCATCTAAAACATTGGATCTTAAAGATGATAATATGTTATGAAATGGTAGAAAGAAATTGAAAGGAAAGGAAACCTCTAAGGTGACCTTTCAGAAATTAGATCCAGGGACAGGACATGCCATTAGACAACCTGTGATCGAAAACCTAAAAGGTTAACTCTTTAGACAAGGAAACATTAAAGGTTTAAACATAAAGATGAAAACCTGAGATCAGAGAGAGACTTTGAACTCTCAATTCTTCGGCCTCCATATTAAGGGAACTTAGAAAGGTTTAATCAATTGAAGAGGACTTCGGTGAGACAGAGACAAAGTTCTAAACTCCCAGTCTTCCAATTCATTCAATTAAAGCCTAATAAGAACATCTGAGAACAATTTCATTAATTCATACATCAGCTAGCAGCATATGTTTTAACCACTACACTGGTTAAATTAGCTTGAAAACAATCCTCATATAACACATACAAGAGAAAACATTAAATGCAAGGAGAGAAGAAACAAAGGGTACCTAAAAAGGGTAAGTCCTATGCCAGATTTCTGATGCGAGTCAGTAGAAATGAAATGAAATGAACTTCAAGGTAAAACAAATACAGAGATAGAAAAAACATCACCGCAGCTTTAAATCAGGATCCAAAGAAATGTGCTTGTCATATTAAATAGCAACACCAGCAATGTACAAAATTTCCAACAACTTGATATTCAGCCTCAAAAAATCTTCCTCAGCCTATCTTACAACTTTACACAGAGACTATGTCTCAAGAGAAACATCTTGCAATTCACAGATATCCAATCAACAACCTCTACAATGAGTTTCTTCATGAATTTAATAGTTGAAAAGAGGTAGAAGAGGTAGATGGAAAAATAAATGTAGCATTAAAACTCAGAAGAGAAGGAGGGTTGAGGCCCCATTCTGTTTTAAATTCTGGACATTTATCTTCAGTACTTTTTGGACGAAAGAGTGGTCTTCGTCAGGCTGCAAATTACTCCAGGTATGTCTCTGATGTACTTGGTGTAGCACTCTGTAGAACTCTGGTGAACTGAAAAAAGGTAGATCAACGATTTCAGGTCTGCCATACTTTGTAACAAATGCTTCTGATATCATAGGACTGTTGTCAGGGGGAAAAATTCTCATGGACACAATGTAAACTAAGATCGTATGAGTACTATGTCGTTTCTCAGGAGGAGACATTCTACTGATGTAAACACCCTGATGATATGGTTTTCTATGCATTGGACCTTCTGAGTGATCCACAGGGTCTTTGATCTGGTACCCTACCTTTGAATTGTTGGGTTAAGGCTCCAAATCTTCAATTATAAGCCTTAAATTCTCTGCTTTTTCACTGATACTCTCTTTGTTGCTCCATTATTGCCTCTGTCTACAAAATCTGCGCTTTAATGGCTCTGGAAAGGTTTTATATATTTTAACCCCATTCCATTAATGAAAGTCATGTCATAATACCTTCTGAGGCCTTTCTTCATAGTTTCAATCTCTGTACATGGTCTTCCCTGCGTTCTTTGTCACTGCAACAGTGACTGTGAACCATGGCAGTTTTCTGCCTACCGTACCCTACAAAACACACAAAATTGTCAAGGAATCCATGCTGGAAGGGAATGGATGCTTTGATGGCCTGCGGAATGATGATGGAGCCGTGGAGGAATGGCAAAAAATGCAGTGGAAGGCTTGCAGAATGGTGGTGCAGCATGGTGGAAACAGTGGGTATGAACGCAACATGGCGGAAAAAATAGAGAAATGGACTAATTATAGACCAGGGGTGGCGGAGAACACTTGGTGTGAACCTGGAGGACAAGTGGTGCAATACCAATAAAATGGGGAAAAAGCGATGAAATTCGATGACGTGGAGTACTGGTGGTGGGACCGGTCAAAGGCGGGGGCGATCTAATCTGGACCGTCCGATCTCAGGAGGAGATCGATGGCTGAAAATGCATCGGAGGGCGACTGATGGTGGGCCAGGGGTCGCTTTTTCTTTCGTTATTGCGCGAGCATATTTGGGGCGTGATTACCTTTGGATGGACAACTTCAGATCAGACCATGTACGCGCATATCGTGTTGGGTCCACAGTCGAACGTTAATGCACGATGGGGGGCGGTTTTTGAATAGTGTGCGGAGCCACATGTCATGTGGTGAATGGAATCACTTTGAAATGAAAAATACTGCCCACCCCTCAAAGGCGGTGTGATGGAAACCTCTGGTTTTTTAACAGGGCGCGATTGCGGGGACCACGGACACTATGGAGCTTGCGGCGACCGTCCGATCTGTATAGATCGACGGCTCAAAACGCTCCCGATACACAATTTCCATCAGCGCTTTTCGGGCTAGCGCTAGGTTCTAGCGCCCAAGTCACGTGGGAAAATGGTTTTGGGGCCTAGCCGAAAGGTGTTATGCCTTATATATGTTAAAATGTGGGATTTCAGCCTTTTTAATGCAATTTGCGGCTAGGAAAGGGTAACGATAGAGGGAAAAAGGGGGGATTAGACCAACAAGGGATGAGTGTAGGATTTAAAGGGAAAGTGGGTGGTTTAGGGGATTTTGGGAGGTATTTATAGGGTAGAAAGGGGGATTTTGACAAAAGGGAAAGAGGTTAAAATGGGGAATTCTTCAGGGGTATAAAGGGAAAATGAAGGCCTTTTGGAGTACAATTTTTCACACTCAGTGAGGCTTATTGACTTAAGAACAACAAAGGGAAAAAATCAAAGGGTAGAGAGCATGAAGGAGCTTTCAAGGATGATGTGTTTTCAGGAGAAATGCATTCCTTGAAGGCTCATAAAACACCTTAGCCCCTGTTTGCTTGTCAAAATTTATAGGGGGGATAACAGTGGCTCCACATGGGGATGGCTTCTTCTTGAAGGATTCAAGAATTCAGAAGATGATATTTGGAGTAGGCCAGATGCCTTGTTTCTTGACCCATCCATTTTATTTCTTGGATCAGCTGCCACAAATTGTGAAGACATCAAATTAGGAGAAAAATTCTCCCAAACAATCTACCTACCCATCCTACAATCCTAGCATTTTTTCTTGCAAGGTGCATTTGGACTAGTAGACCCTTTACATCATTTATTTTTTACAAACAAGAAAATAAACCTATTCTATTTCTACCCTTATTACTCCATCGGACCAGATTAGACTATTGGTCTCATATGTTTCTCTACGTAATCTAACATTTTCTAGGATTAAATTGTCCAGCAGTTTTCTTCTCTACATTCTACAACAGAAATTTAAAAACAGTCAAACTAGGATTAGACAATCTAGTTTGTTGTGGATCCAAGGCATAAAGACAGCTGCACATGGACAGAAACTTGCAGAAAAATGAAAACAAAATCTTGAAGGCTTGGAATCTGAAGTTTTGAAGCATCCTTCTTTTCTTTGTGAATCAAGTTTTGAGCTTGTTAAAGTCACTTTCTCTTCTTCATTTCATCTCTGGTTTTGGGCTTGTTAGAGCTGACTCTTCTTCCTAATTTGCTGGTTTAGATTTTTGAGCATGTTAGAACCAGCTGTTTTACTTCTTTGGCTCAGGTTTTTATCATATTAGAGCCAATATTTTTCACTTCAGAGGTTCATGTTTTGAGCATGTCTAAACCTCTCCTTTCTCTCCGTTTTTTTTGAAATATTTTCTCTTTTTCTTGAAACAAAACACAACAATGGTATTTACAATGGAAATGGAAACTGGAAATTGGAAATCAGCAGAAGTAGTGTTTGAGCATCCTGCCATTGATAGGACCCCCAAACAACTTTGCACCATCTAGCTCTTGTAGAAAAAAAGCATTTGGACCCACAGTGGCTTGGATGATGTATGGACCTTGCCACAAACTGTCAAAATTTCCGTGCTTTCCTTTGTCCTCATTCCTTGAGTCCCACTTCAGAACTTTATCTCCAATTTTGAAATCAGAAGCTTTGGTTCTTTTGTCAAACAACTTCTTTATATTTTCCTGAACTTTCATAGCGTTGTTATAGACCTCTTCCCTTGTTTTCTGGAGATGAATTGTTTGGTTTATCCTCCTTACCATGTTTTCTTCTTCTGTCTGAATCTCTTGGAAAATTTTAATCACTGGTACCCCAAGGCTGGTAGGAAACACTGCCGCAGTTCCATAGACAAGCTGATAGGGTGACATGCCAATGGATTTCTTTGTTGTAAGCCTGTCAGCCCACAAAGCATGCATTAAATTGTTATGCCATGACTTTTTGTTCTCTTCCAACAGGTTTTTGATGATGGTCACCAGGCTCTTGTTTGATGATTCAGCTAAGCCATTACCTTGTGGGTAATATGAAGTTGAATGACCGAATGCTATTTGATACCTGTGACAAAAATCAACCATTTTCTTGGATCCAAAAGTAGCAACATTATCAGTGATTATTTTCCTTGGGCAACGAAACTGAGAGAGGATGTGGTCTTCTAGGAACCTAATGATGACTGAATCTGTGGCATTCCTAGTAGGTATGGCCTCTATCCACTTAGTGAAGTAATCTGTGGCTGTTAAGATCCACTTGTGTTGTGCAGAAGAAGCAGGGTGTATTTCTCCTATGAAATCTAGGCCCCATTTCAAAAAGGGACCTTCGACAGTGATGGGTTGTAAAGGTAGGGGGAGGAGCTTTCTTTTGCCTTCAAAAATTTGGCATTTATGGCAGGAAATTATCATCTTATTGATGCCATTGAAAAGTGTAGGCCAATAGTATCCAGCTCTGAGTATTTTGTTAGTAGTGGCTTTCTAGTTCAAGTGGCCTCCACACTCTCTAGCATGGAACTCTTGTTTAATCCTGTCTTCTTCAGTTTCAGGCAAACATTTAAGAAATAGGCCATTTTTATTTTTCCAGTATAAGCATTCATTCATTATGCAATAGTTTTTGGCTTTTAGCTTTAGGAATCTGGCCTTGGTCTTTGATATTTTGGAGCGGAATTGACGTTTGTAAGCACATACAGAATGTCAGAATACCAAGGAGAGCTCTGAAACTTCTCCTCAATAGTGGGATCAAGCAATCCCTCATGCTCATCCAAGGCATCTACCATGTTTATGTCAAGGGATTGTAAATTTGATTCAGCCATTAGTTGAGCTAAGCCCTGAACTTTGATCAGTTTTGTGGGTTTTATCTCAAGGCCATACTCTAGGATCACAGAAATCCATTTTCCCCTCTTCCCATCTGGGTCCTGGGACAAGATGTCTTTAACCACTATGTGTGGCGCGTAGGCTATGGTGTGGGAATGCTGTATGTACACCTTGAAGTATTTCAAGGCCTTTACCAAGGCATAGGCCTATTTTCCATTATGTTGTATTTCAAGGGTGCATCCCTCAGAGCTTTGCTGAAGAAAGAAATGGGATGTTCCATTCCCTCTGGATTTTTCTGCAACAGAACTACAGCCACAGTATGCTCAGAGGCAAATGAAAAAATCAGGAAATATTTTGAGAAATCAGGGCTGATTAGGACAGGAGCCCGGGTGAGTGCAAGTTTAACCGATTCAAAATATTTCTTAGCCTAAAACGTCCACTTAACTCCTACACCTTTCCTTAACATGTTTTTCATATTCCTAAGGTGTTCAGCTAAGTTGGGAATAAACCTCCTGAGGAAGTTAATTTTCCCAATGAAGGACTGTAGCTCTTTAATGTTTCTTGGGTGTGTGATTTGTAGTATTCCCTCAAATCTTTGTGGGTCTATCCTAATCCCCCTTTCAGATATGATGTGGCCAAGAAGCTTACCTTCTTACAGCCCAAATACAATATTTTTAGGATTCAATGACAGACCGAACCTTCTACATTTTTCAAACACTCTTCTCAGATGTTCTAGGTGTTCTGCTTCAGTCTTGGAATATATTGTTATGTCATCCAGGTAGATGACAATGAAGTGCCCTATTTCATCTGAAAAATATATGTCCATTTCTCGTTGGAAGGTTGCACCAGCGTTCATTAGTCCAAAAAGAATTTTTACATACATATCGGTGCCCCATGGAGTGGTGAAAGCAGTTTTGAGTTGATCTTATGGGATTACCAAAATTTGGTTGTAACTTGAAAATCCATCTAACAGGGAGATCCTTTTTGAGCCTTACTACTTTCTGAATAATGTGTTCCATTTTTGGCAAAGGGTAATTGTCTTTGAGTGAGGCTCTGTTAAGGTTCCTGAAATCTATGCATAGTTTGATCTCTCATGTTTTCTTTCTCACAGCCACTAGGTTTGAGACGCAATCAGAGAACCTCACAGGAACTATTATGCCTGCCTCGTACATCTTTTTGATCTCCTTTTCAACTGCAGGAATTTTTTTTGGGTTTATTCTGTGGAGTTTCTATCTGAAGGGCTTCCGATTTTCTTTTAGAGGTATTTTGTGCTGTATAATGTTTGTGTCATAGGCCTTTAAGTCCTCATAGCTCCAGGAAAAAACATCAATGAATTCCTTGAATAGGTCAATGTATTTCTTTTTCATGTTTGCAAGCAGGGACTTAGCCAAATTAATCATCTTGGGCTTATCTTCAGTGCCTATGTTGCATTCCTCGACATCAGCTTCTACGTGTTCTAAAGTGGGCTTTTTTTCTACATCATCGAAGTCAAAAAGGTCTTCTAAAGGTGCCAAACCTCGAGGTATGTTATTTTCTTTGGCTTGCAACACCTCTACTTCCTCACTATCTGCGTTTTCAAATTTTTCATTTGGATTTCCAATCTATTCATTCAAAGTGTTTATTTCTATGTTATAGGGTGTTTCTTCCTCATCTGAGGGCTCTTCACTTAGGCAGCTATCATCATATTTAGAGTCTGAATCGGAATATTCAAACTCGTTCCTGCCTATTAGGAAATCCTCAATTTGTTTGTCGCCCTTAAAGACCTAATAGTATTTTTTGTTATCCGGCACTGCAGGTCTAAATTTGGTTTGAATGATGATATGTTGGTCACTAGGAGTCTTGTGATACACACTAGCCATGCAGGATAATACATTTGCAATTGCGTTCTGACTCCTAGGGACATACACCAGTTCATATTCTACGAAGGTTTTCAATAGATCCATAGTGTCATTCCTATACGCTATCAGCCTAGGATGTTTCACTGTGTATTCACCATTCACTTGTTTTATGATCAATTCAGAGTCTCCATGCATGGCTATCCTACGGGCTCCTAATTTTTTCAACAGATTCAAGCCTAGGATAAGAGCCTCATACTCTGCGATATTATTGGTACATTTGAAGTGCAGGTTATAGGCATGGCTCTCTGCGTAGTCACTCTCTGTGTTATGCAACCACACTCCTACTCCTATTGTTCTCTTTGTGTATGACCCATCGAAATTCATTTCCCATAAAGGTTCACTCTCAGGCTTAACATCGTTTCATTCTTGGTGTGGTGCATGGGCTTACGGAGGGTGACTAATCAATTGACTGCATTCTATTTCTTGTTCACTCTGATTTTTTGTTTCAGTACACTGTCCAAAGTTTTCTACGTCATTCTCCTCCGAGTCTAAAGTAGCCATTATGTTAAAGTACATGGGATCTGTTTCCTTGTTTGTATCTCTGTTTTTGAATTCTAACCCCTCTAAGGATTCATCATTACAAAGGATGAAAGAATCAAGATTTGTGTGTATAGAGTATAAAGGTGAATTTTCATGTTTTTCGAGACTGCTAACCAGGAATTTAATTTGTGCCTCTCTATACAGTCTTCTATGTTGGCTAAAGACTGGGATTGTGGCATAGGCCCCATCCATCTGCATTGTACCTTGAAGCTTGGCTCCCCGTGATCTTGATAATAACATGCCATACTTGGGTGGCACATCTGCCACTACAACATCCATGACCATACACTTGGCTAGAATCTGGGTAAGGCTCACACATAAATCTTTGATCAGGCCAAGACACTTTAACCTGCTAGAATCAAATGAATATAAGTCTTTGTAGGGTCGGGTTATCTCTAGGCCTAACCTTTCCATAACTACTTTAGGCATAAAGTTGTGTGAGGCTCTAGAGTCATGCATTGCGTTGTGGAGGATCTTGTCGTGGATATTGAGACTAATATAAAAAGGGGGTACTACCCCTTCCTGAAACTTTCCTTCTATCTTTGGACCAAACAAAAGGGTTGGTTGATCATCACTCAGATTTACAGTGTCACTGTTTTCACCTATATTTAAAGCTTTCAAAATTTTTCCTTTATATACATCTTGAGTGGCCAGTTCAAAGAGTGGCACAGAGATTTTAATTTTTGCAATCTCACTCTCCAAATTGAAAGTGGACTGACTCTTTGGAATGTTCAACTCTGTTTTGTTAGCCACCACCTTGGTGGCAGAATCAATGGGTTGATTCTCACTGTGTATAGGCTTAGGAAATATTTTATCAGGAGCACTAACTACAGTGCTAGTGCTGCTAGTTGGTTGACATTGTTTATCAGTGTTTTGGTTGTCTTTGTCTTTGTTCTTCCAAGAACTCTCAGTTGCTTATTTTTTACTCTCAGCAACTACTTTAGAAGTTTTCTCAGGCCTTTTCTTGATGGTGACCTTAGAAGCTTGGGTTTGGAATTTTCTAGACTCTTTTTGCTTCTAATTTCATACTGTTCCCTAACCTGCATGATGGCATTTTCAAACCCAAGTCTGTAATCCTCAGATTCCAATCCTTCCTCATTCCAATATGAGGGTGAGGGCTGATCTTAATCTATGGAACAGTTGTGGATTGATTTTTCTACTTCAAACATGTTTATTGTGTTCCCCTCAGACTCTTCTATGATTCCCTCATCTTCATTGAGAAATTTCTCTTGGAATGGGGGAATAACTTGCTGATCTGATTCTCTTTGTCTGTTGGGGGTAGTATTGTTTCTTCTAAAGTTCTGGTTCTGGTTATGATTTTGGTTTCTGTTCTGGTTACTAACCGTGACAACCATTTTTTCCATCATTTGCCGTAGCTTTTCTATGTTTTTAGATAGACGGTCGTAATTGGGATCAGACGTGGAAGCTACAGTGTCATCTCTATATGTTACCCTCTTTTCAGCCCTCAGTCTAGCTTTCTTTTCAATCAGGTTAGCCTCTACACTCACTACTCCCTTTTTCATATCTTCCAATGTGTTGTAATCTCTCTCCCTAAGCTGGTAGGCCATGTCAGCATCGAAGCCTTCAAGGTATTTCACTAGGGCCAAACCTTGGGGAGGTTTCATGTGTGGAAGGAGAGTGTTATAAATGCCATTAAACCTTGTAGAGTATTCATGGACACTCTCTCCTACGTTTCTCTTAATATTCTTGTATTATGCTAAGATTTGGAGAGGGTTGAACTTAACTTCCCATTTGTTTATGAAAGTCTGATATAAATCAAGAAGGTCTTGGATAATATTAGGAGGTAGGCCTTTGAACCATTTTTTCACTTCCCCTCCTAAAATCTAGGCAAATATTCTCATTTTGACCGTACCATCATCTATTTCCATGTATTCAAAAGAATCTTCCATCCTATCTACATGGTGCTGAGTTGTGGTAGACTCTTTTGCAGTGAAGTGTGGGATCTTTGATTGATAATCATTGGGTAAGGGTACTAGAGGCTGGGGTAAAACCAGAGGTGCATACCAGGCTACCATGATGGTATTTTGGGGAGGTAAGGGATTGGCTTGAGCAGCTATTATATGGATGACAGGGATACTAGGGCCAGCAAAAGTTTGTTGAGCAGATTTAGGGTGGCAGAGCCCCAAGTTTTGGATGAAGTGAATATCAAGAGGTGTAGATGGAGGGTCCCTTTGTCCCTAATGTGTTTACCACTTTGATTTGGTGAACCAGGAAACTCAAGGTCTGGCTGGTCTAGAACACTGAAGGACCTAGTTCTTGGTAGTCTTTTTGGTAGGTCTAGGTCAAAAGGTGGGACTAATAGAGCTGTAAAGTCTTCCGGTGTAGAGTTAGCTCTATGGATGTGGTTGGAAATAGTTGGTCCTTTAGGTGTAGGAGATTTCTTGAGGATGCTCTCAAGGTTGTCAACTATTTCCGGTGGGTTTGGGTTAGGATAAGCTCTTGTGTGAATGGTTCTTAAAGCCAAAATGTTGTTTTCCAACAGAGCAGCTTAATCCTATTTGTTACTTCTATTATGGCTGATGTTGTTATGGAGGTTGGTCTCCCAGTGGAGTCTTATGTGAACAAAGATAATCAGTATGCCTACTGATCACCAGTGGAGTCTTTGATCTTTGACGAACTATGGAGTTGCCAGGTGGAAGGTTTAGCGTATTTCCAGGGGGCACACTATTCACCATAGTGCTTATGCAATATCCCTTTTCAAGGATATCCTCAAAACACAACAAATTATAACCAGAGATTGACCTGGAGGAATTTTACCAGATATTTCACCTCGGAAAGAGAGTGAAATCTAGAGTCTACCTGGCCTTTTCCAGACTCTTTCTAAGAGTGTGGGAGAAACACACAAGACCAGATATAGCAGTTAAGGGTATTCAAAGTTCCTTCCCCAGTGGAGTCGCCATTATGTTGGGGTTCCTATGTTTTGGCCAGATTGGCAAGACCAAAAGATGAGACAACATCAGAACCACTTTTAGACCTCAGGATCTAGCCCTCCTGGGTCCAGATAGGGATCTCTCTATATCAGCAAAGGTTTTATGCCTTTGAAGCTCTATGTTTGAGATATTAGGCTAGTTATGGGAATGGGGTTTGTTTTGTTTGATTTTTGTTTGGTTATTGGGAATCAGGAAAGAAGGTTTCAATATGAGACAAGGCTAAGTAAATAGGGTTTTAGGAAAAGGAGAGACAATTCAGAGAACATTCAAGACCATTGGGAAATGGATTCAGGAAAGGGTTTACTTGCTATTCAACATGCAGGCTTTCAGTTGGGCTAGTCATCTAAATCATTGGATCTTAAAGATGATAGTATGGTATGAAATGGTAGAAAGAAAGTGAAAGGCAAGGAAACCTCCAAGGTGACCTTTCAAAAATTGGATCTAGGGAGAGGACATGCCATTGGACAACCTGTGATCGAAAACCTGAAAGGTTAACTCTTCAGACAATGAATCATTAAAGGTTTAAACATAAAGATGAAAACTTGAGATCAGAGAGAGACTTTGAACTCTCAATGCTTCGGCCTCCAGCTTAAGGGAACTTAGAATGGTTTAATCAATTGAAAAGGACTTTGGTGAGACAAAGACAAAGTTCTAAACTCCCAGTCTTCCAATTCATTCAATTAAATCCTAACAAGAACATCTACGAACAGTTTCATTAATTCATACATCAGCTAGCAGCATATGTTTTGACCACTACACTGGTTAAATTAGCTTGAAAAAAATCCTCAGATAACACATACAGTAGAAAAAATTAAAGGCAAGGAGAGCAAAAACATAGGGTACCTAACAAGGGTAAGTCCTATGCCAGATTTCTGATGCGAGCCAGTGGAAATGAAATGAAATGAACTTCAAGGTAAAACAAATACAGAGATAGAAAAAACATCATTGCAGCTTTAAATCAGGATCCAAAGAAATGTGCTTGTCATATTAAAAAGCAACACCAGTCATGCACAACATTTCCAACAACTTGATATTCAGCCTGAAAACATCTTCCTCAGCCTATCTTACAACTTTACACAAAGACTATGTCTCAAGAGAAACAACTTGCAATTCACAGATATCTGATCAACAACCTGTACAATGAGTTTCTTCATGAATTTTATAGCTGAAAGAGGCAGAAGAGGTAGATGGAAAACTAAATGTAGCATTAAAACTCATAAGAGAAGGAGGGCCGAGGCCCCATCCTTTTTTAAATTCTGGACATTTATCTTCAGTACTTTTTGGACGAAAGAGTGGTCTTCGTCAGGCTGCAAATTACTCCATGTATGTCTATGATGTACTTGTTGTAGCACTCTGTCGAACTCTAGTGAACTGAACAAAGGCATATCAATGATTTCAGGTCTGCCATACTTTGTAACAAATGCTTCTGATATCATAGGACTGTTGTCAAGGGGAAAACTTCTCATGGACACAACGTAAACTAAGATCGTATGAGTACTATGTCCTTTCTCAGGAGGAGACATTTTGCTGATGTAAACACCCTGATGATATGGTTTTCTATGCATTGGACCTTCTGAGTGATCCACGGGGTCTTCTATCTAGTACCCTGCCTTTGAATTGTTGGGTTAAGGCTCCAAATCTTCAATTATAAGCCTTAAATTCTCTGCTTTTTCACTGATACTCTCGTTGTTGCTCCATGATTGCCTCTGTTACACCATTTTTTGGTCATCTAACCTATTATCATTAGATGGACCCAATTACACCATGTAAGACCAGTTTTACCCTAAGTAAAACTGCTTTCACTATGTTAAAACATGAAACCCCAAAAGGAAATATTAAACAAACCCATATTTGTTTGATTTTCCTCATGGAATAATTAATTAAACCATAATTTAATTATTATTCCCAGTCATGTTTAACGCAAAATCAAAGAAATTAGTTAGATAAACCTTTATTTATCTTATTATTTTCTAGGAATAATCATTTAAACCTTTTTTAGATGATATTCCTTGTTAAATATGACCAAATCACCCATAAATAATTAAATAAATCATTATTTGTTTAATTATCTTTCAACCACTTCCTTAAGTAATTAAATAAATCATTATTTATTTGATTATCCTCTAACTGCTTCCTTAAAAAGATAAATAAATCATTTACAAATTAAGGGATTTGACCCAAGTCAAATACCTTTTCCCTCCAACAAATATAATAAAATATTCCATAAAAAGTGGATCTAGATCTGGTTAACCCATGCACCAAGATCTAGAATGACCCAATATTTTGTTATAAATAGGAGGGTTTTTCCTACCATTCCTCACCTTTTGTTTCCCATTAGATCACTCTGGATCTATACACTTGGTCACTATTTTCTGCCATTTGCTCCCATTGAGCTCTACTCTTTGCATTGGGTTTTCTACGTCAACTAGAGAGAGAAATCTTAGATCTGAAGTGCTGAGGACTTCCAAGAACCCATCCCACTGAGGGGAATTGGATACTCCTTCTGGTTTTCCTCACAGGTGCCCCATTAATACAAAAATTCTTTCATAAATTATTCTTGTCTTGTCTATTGGTATATGGAGCAAACCCTTATTTTTTCTGCTTAATGTCTTTCCATACATAGATCTGGTTTTTTGCAGCTCTTTTCTGTCTAACTAACCGCAGATCTGAAGATATTGGCAGCCACTTTTGTTGTTAGGGCTATTAGTTATGTGTAGCTAAAGTGGTCCTTTTTCGTACACTTCGACAAAGGATTCATACTAAAAAATGGCGACTCCACATGGGTTTTAAATTACGACCGCTATTGTTTTTCATATTCCTGCATATCCAGCTACTTCAGACCCTAGGGTTTCTTTTCAGATATTTATTTTTCTTGTTTTTATGTTGTTTTTCTCACATAAAACCCTAAAACATTAAAATTTCTAACTTCCGTGTGTTTCTGGCCCTATTGTTGGTAAGGGACACTACCGCAACTAAGACGACAACTTTTCTGAAAATCGCCGCCGAGACAACCGACCCAGGGGTCGTACTTTTGGCCCCAAAAATCGCGACCTGGACCTCCGGTGTCGCACTTTTCAGCTCATTTCCCGTGACCTCGCACCAAAATCAGGTCGTAAACTCACACCTCCATTTTTTTTCAGCAATTTTTCCGCACTTTTTTCCGGGGTTTTACACAAAATTTTCCGCCAGGTCCTCTGTACCGTTCAAATTTCGTTTTTGACCAATTTTTGATCTGTTTTTACTCATATAAGTGGGAACCTAGCCCCTTAGGGCTTTAGTACCCTCCACTTTTTGTGGAAGCGTTTTAAGCTGTTTCAGCCGTCTGTTTTTCAGAGCTTCAGCCTCCTTTTCCAGATCTGTTACCTCCCTTTCAGATCATTTGAAATCAACCTTTCTTCCTTTCAAATCACCTCCTGTCGTTTCTTTTGGACCTCCTTTGAAGGCCTCCACCTTGGCCCCTCCGGTTTTTGCTGATTTCCTTCCTTTTTCCAACCACCTTGCCTCTGTCTATTGGCTGTGATCTGCACCTCTTTTCAGCAGCTTTATCCTCTAGATCCCAGTCCCTTTTGACCTTATATCTATTGGCCTCTTTTCCGTGTGTTTTGCCTAGATTTTTCCCCTTTTTTAGATTAGTGTTGAGAGACCCGCTTTCTTGGGTTAGATAGATGCACAAGTAGCTGTTATTTTTTTGTTATTTCAGCATTATATACTGTTCTCTGCAGATTTATTTTCAGTTACGCAGCACACTTTTTTCTTTCTCTCAAAACGGAAAGGGTTTAAAAATTAAAATTAACACACGCCACACACTGACCCTAAGTGAAGAAGCGCCTGGTTAACACCGTCCGGGCAAAGACTCTAAAATCAATTGTCACCGCACCTTATCTTCCCTTACGTTACTTGATTCTCGTCCCTCGCCCTTGCTTCGTTTCCTCTCTTCTTCCTCGTCATCATTGCGCCCCAAGGCGCCTTTCCCGAGGACTTCTTGCCTTTCATCCCCGCTCTCGTGGATCGACCGTCTGGGCCGCTCGTCGTCGAGCCAGTCCACCTTCGAGTCCGCCCTCCGACTCCTCTCCTGATTCATCGGGTCCTCCTTCTCCTCCTGGTTCTCCCCCTATCACCTTCACTATGTCCGGTCCAGGGCCTAACGCTAGCGATTCTCTCGGCCCTAATGCCGGCCCTACTACTAGCGGAACCGCCACAGGAACTACCCCGGCCACCCCTGTGCTGCCGTACATTGCAGGCCTCAGCCTCCCCGATTTCCATCAGTTGATCAATGACCCCATTCACCACAATGCTAGTTGGCTTGCTATGCCAACCAAGCTCCCCTCCGACATCCCTAAGTTTGAGGGCCTTAATGGCGAAGATCCAACCAATCATGTCCGATCTTTCCACATGTGGTGTTCTTCCAATTCCATTACCGATGACTCCATCCGTCTTCGTTTGTTCCAACGCACGCTTACCGACGATGCTTCTAAATGGTATGTCGACCAAGCCACCTCTTCCCATACCACCTTTGCGATCATCGCCCAAGCCTTTTTGTCACATTTCCGCTCCTCTCCGGCGGTCGCACATCGCACGGAAAGCTCGACTATCTGCCAATCCTCTTCAACACGCCTTTTCCGCCCATGTTCGGTAGCCCATAAGAAGAAATACCACGTCGAGGCCTCTCCTTCGAAAGTAGATTGGGTTTACATGGACTGGTTCCTTCACACCCTTCCCACTCCCATCGGCAAAGATTTCGCCTCTCACTTTCCTCAACTGAAGAAGCCGCCCTCCAAATAGCCTTGAAATATGACCTGATCTACGCTCAATCTAGTTATGTTTATACCGTCCTTCCCCGACGCCCAGGCCTTGGGGGTTAACGCCTGGGCATTCATTCTCACGGGACGTATCGTTGGAGCCCTTTCCCATCCACACGCTCGAACTCCTATGGGCTATGGTTTGGTGGAGGGGCCAAGACCAAGCACTTCTTTCCTCCCATAAAGATGTACCTGGTGATACGGCATGCCTCCTCCTTTTGCCCAACCTCCCGCTTACCTCAATGTTGCCCAACCTAACCATTACCTTTATCCGCAGCCTGGTGCACCAGCTCCTCCAGCATATGCACTTCCATCTCCCTTTCCTCCTCCAAACCCGCAACAACACTTACACCCCCCTCCAGGGCAAGTATTTGCACAGCAGGGCGCGACTAATCCCCCTTCTTCTCAAAGAAGGCGGAGAGGCAAACTAAAAACGACCCGTTCCCCGGCACCCGTGGGACCCACTGGGTGTGGACCCTACGACCGGGTAACCGTCAGTCAGGCATTCCGGCACCCCAATCCCGGACAAAGCGCTTCTCGAAAACAAGTTCTCGTTCGTGTGATCCTTAGCCAGGTCACTACACTCACGATTGTCCTCTCTTACCCCAGATGCGACAGATGTGGGAGTCTCAAGCCACATTGCGCGACAACACACCTCCCCTCATACTCCTCCTAATGTGGCCACGACCCAGCCAGCTGTGTTTACTGATCCCTTCCCTCAGCAAGGATTCGTGGCTACCCAACCGCCTGATAACTCGGTCGCCACTCCCCCCTCCATTTCTGGTTCCTCCGATTACCAGATCCTCATGATGCACTCCGATCCTACCCCGCCCGTCGATCTTCACCTTCAAACTCGGTCTCGTCAGTACCCCAAGCCTCCTGCTCAGTCTGCACCCGAGCCTCCCTCTTCAGGTTCTACAGAGCCTCTTTCGACATCCCCTGGCCCCTTACATATCCCTCCACCCAAAGTTGAGGTCCATACCAAGATTCCCAAGGGACCATTACGTCGAAACGCTGCTCCTAGTCGAGCTGCTCATTCATAGTAGTAGACGACGTGGCGAATCAAGTACTATTTCCACACCGGAACTCCTCCGGGCCGGTGTCTTTCCAAAAGAAGGCTCCGACGTTATCTACCATGGGCGCCGAGACCCCGCCGTACGACCAAATGATTGTTTTCGATGCCACTCAATCGGACCATCCTCCTCTCCCTTCTTCCGTCGCCTTCCAAATCCCAGTCAAAATCCGGAACGCCAACGTTTCCCGGTGTATAATCGATGAGGGGGCATCCACCTGCGTGATGTCCGCTTCGGTTTGGAAGAAACTCGTATCCCCTGAAATGGCCCCTTCCACGATCACCCTTCGAGCGGTGGATTGCCGCGCCTCCCGCCCCATTGGCCTCAAGCCGCACTGTCCCATCACCTCGCCTTGAAAGATTGTTTGCGTTGGACGTCGAAGTCATCGACGCCCCCGCCGACTACAACATTCTATCGGGGCGAAGCCACACCTATGCTATGTCTACTATCCCATCCGTTATCGTGAAGATGTATTTCCATAATGGAAAGATAGTCACCATTGACCGCCTGATACATCATGAGCCAAAATCCCGCACCTCCCCGAGACGGATGTGCCATCACGTATTGCCACAAAACCTGCTGATTCGACCGTTGTCTCCTGCTTTTCAAAGATTCCTCCCTGCTTGGAACTTTCCCTAACCTTCCCTCTCCTCCTGTCACTGATCCCAGCTTATCATCTATTTGCATGATGCAATTGTCTCAGGCTGCCCTTAAGCGGCCTGCCTCGGCTAGTCAGCAACCTCCACATGGCCCCCCACACCCCGCTCCTAGCCATTCCTCTCAGCCAGCCGGACCTCCTCCTTCTGGCCCTCCCCCTACAGTTGGTATTCCTGAACCCCTTTATCCTCCCGGAACGGTTCCTTCTGGCCTTAACCACCTCGAAACCGTCCCTCCTGGTCATTACCCTGCTGGGCAGATACCTTTCCTGGCTCCCCCTCCTGGAGTATTTTCTGTCCCCGTCTTGGCCACCCTCTCTCTCCCTAACCTGACCCTCGACATACCTGTCTGGTACATTGACCCTCCAGCTGCTACCCCTCCCGGTCACCCCAAACCTTACCTTGCTTTGACATCGGTTCAACCAGTCCCCCTCACCTCCTCCGGGCCCCCAGCACCTCCACAGGACCCTACCCCTATGGTGCCAACCCCCGGAAAGAAAGGCAAAGCTCGTAAGGGGGCAACCTATCAGGACCAGGCTACCCCGACAACCCCTACCCCTCTGCGACCACCAAAACCCGCCATCCAATGCGCTTTGTGTGATATAGTCGATCACGCCACCCACATGTGTCCTGAATTGCCGCACCTCAAGATTCTGGTCAACAAGATGTTTCCTGACTCTGACATCCCAGAAGTCTACGTCACTATCCCAGACTCTATCCAAAAACTCAAAAACTTGCGCACAAACCACCCTTGTGCCCTGTGTGATTTCCACGGCCACTACACCCACCTCTGTCCCCGCCTTGACGAGTATCGTTCCTCCTTGGACATGTACCGCCAATTCAAGGCCACTTCGATAGGACTAGAGGACCTTCCTACTCCCATTAACATTCCTCCTCACGCCATCGAGCCAACAGAGCCGTCAACTACCATTTTGTACCTGTCATCATCCTTGCGAGATAGTTCACCTTCCCTTCAACCTGTCGATCCTCCCGGCCCCTCAGCCGACCTTGGATCTGTTGATATCGCACATCTGAGCCCTTCTCCTCTTGATGACCTGTCCCATACCACTACCCCCTCGGGTGACCTTTCTTGCTCCAGTCTTCCCATCTTCCAGTCCGATGAAGACATTATGGAAGCCATGACTAACCCGGACTTTCCATGGGACGATATGCACCATCGCGCATACTTCCTCCCACAGCAGTCCCATAACCAATTTGCTGTGGAAACAAAAGACTTCATCCCCAATGCAGTCGATTGGTTCAAAAACCCCATCCCTGCACGTGATGCTTTCGAAGAAGGAAACATGGCCAATATCTCTCCTACCATCAAAATTGACATTTCAGTCACACCAGGTATCGAAGAATATATCACCTTAGGCGCCCACTGCACCTCGGAAGAAATCGAAGCTTACACCAAGCTTTTCAAAGAATTCCGTGATATTTTCACCTGGTCCTATTCTGAAATGCCCGGACTCGATCCCGCCATTGTCGAACACCATATCGACACATGGCCTGATGCCAAACCAGTCCGTCAAAAGTTGAGACCCATCCATCCTTCCAGGCGTGACGTTATCAAAGCCGAAATCGATAAGCTCAAGCAGGCTGTTTTTATTTACCCCATTGAATACACCACTTGGGTGTCCAACCCAGTTCCCATTCTCAAGAAACAAGGCACCATCCGTGTCTGCACGGACTTTCGCGATTTGAACCAAGCTTGTCCCAAAGACAACTTCCCCACACCGTTCATTGACCAAATCATTGACGAGTGTGCGGGGCATGAGGTTCTATCCTTTATGGATGGTTTCTCCGGATACAACCAAATTGCTATCCGTCCTGCTGATCAACTCAAAACCGCGTTCATTAGTCCGTGGGGAACTTTTGCTTACCGGGTCATGCCGTTCGGCCTCAAAAACGCCGGCGCCACTTTTCAACGGGCTATGTCTTATTATTTCCATGACTTAGCTCACATTATCCTTGCTTATTTAGACGACCTCACTGTGCGTTCTAAACATCGGGCGTAGTACCTCCACGATTTGCGCACCATTTTTCTCCGATGTCGCAAGTATGATATCCGCCTTAACCCGTTGAAATGCGTCTTTTGCATCCCTGTCGGCCGTCTCTTAGGCTTCATCGTGTCTAAAGATGGTATCACTCTTGACCCTTTGAAAGTTCAAGCCATTCTTGAACTTCCCATTCCATGTACCCTCCGCCAGCTCCAAAGTCTCCAAGGCAAAGCTAATTTTCTTCGACGGTTCGTCCCTGACTACGCCACCACTGCACATGGGTTCCTTAGACTCCTCCGATCTTCTATCCCTTTTGTTTGGGATTCCCATGCTCACGAGTCTTTCGATGCCCTCAAGCAGGCTCTCACATCCGCTCCCTTGATCCGCCCTCCCGACTTTGATCGGGACTTCATCCTGTATATCTCTGCTTCCACCTATTCGGTCGCTGGAGTCCTTATCCAGGAAGATGATAGCGGTATTGAGCATGTGATCTAGTACGTCAGTAATAACCTTGTAGGACCCCCTATTTCCTACTCCCTTGAAGAAAAATTAGCACTGGCTGTAGTGTTCTCAGTCCAAAAACTTCGTCATTATATCCTTATGCGCTCAACCAAGGTTGTGACTAATTCCAACCCCTTGGCTTTCCTGTTGAGTCGTCGTATCCTCACTGGGAAATATGCCCGTTGGGTCGTTATTCTTCAAGAATTTGACCTCGAATTCGTCACACCAAAGAGTAAGAAAGGCTTAGCCCTCGCTGAGCTCATTTCTGAATTACCTACCGGAGTGCCAGATACCCCAGTTAATGATGATTTTCTTGATGAACACTTATTTGCCATTACTACCGACGACCCATGGTATGGCGACATTCTTACTTACTTGCGAACCCAAAAGTTCGCCCTTCACCTTGATCGTGAGGCTCGCCGACGCATCCGACACCAAGCCCCCCGGTACCTCCTTATCGGTGACGATCTATATCGTCGCGGGGTTGATACCGTCCTTCGTCGTTGCCTCACACACGCTGAAGCTGAACAGGTCCTTAATGCCTGCCATAGCGGTGCTTGCGGTGGCCACCTCTCCGGTCTTGCTACTGCCCAAAAAGTCATGCGCGCTGGGTATTTTTGTCCTTCCCTCTTTAGTGATTGCATTGAGGCAGTCAAACACTGTCCCAGTTGCCAACATTTCGCCCCTAAGGCGCGAGCTCCACCAGCTCCCCTCCATCCGGTCATCTCAACCGGCCCCTTCTGTAAATGGGCCATCGACTTTATGGAGTGTCGCCCGCCATCTGCTGGTAACCATAAGTATATCATTGTGGCGGTTTACTATTTCACCAAATGGGCCGATGCCATGCCAACATTCAACAACACGGCAGCTATCGCGGCCCTCTTTTTCTTTAACCATGTTATAGCTCGACTCGGGGTTCCCAAACAACTGGTCTCTGACCATGGCAAACATTTTGAAGATGAGATATGGCGTGAGCTATCCTCACTGTTAGGTTTTGAGCACCAATATTCCTCCTCCTATTACCCCCAAGGTAATGGCCAAGGTTAAGCAGTCAACAAAATCCTCAAAACTATGCTTCAACGAACGGTGAATAAGCACAAAACCAACTGTTATCTCATGCTCTTCCCTGCTTTGTGGGCCTATCGAACTTCTGTTAAAACCACCACCGGGTTTACTCCTTTCCACCTGGTTTTTGGAGAGGAGGCAGTCTTACCGATCGAGTGTGAAATTCCTTCCCTACATCTGGCCGTTGAAATTCTCCCTGACACCCAACCTCTAGAACAACGACTTATCATGCTCGAGCGCGCTTTTGAAGACCGCCGTGTTGCCTTGCAAACCATGGAAGCAGCCAAAAAGCGCACCAAAGCTCAGTATGACCGCAAAGTCCAACCTCGCACTTTTCACGAAGGCGACCTTGTTCTAGTAGATGACCAGGCCCATGATGTCCTTGGTCATGGGAAGTTTGACTCATTATGGCTACGCCCTTACATCATTAGTAAGGATCTCGGTAAGGGGGCATACCTCTTAGAGGATTTCGAAGGCCATCCCCTTCCTAATCCTCGCAATGCACTCTATCTTAAGAAATATTACCCTTAGAATTTCCCTTCTGACATGCATGTTTTATTTTCTTTTAGATAGCCAGCATCTGTTTTTTCATGTTTATGATTTTCCGCTTCACCCAGACCCATTTTGTCCAAGAAGGGCCACTCCACTTCTGCTTTAAATCGAATTTTCTCACTTACAACACTTGTATTTGGGGCATCACTTCGCCCCCATACTTGTCCATGTTCGTGTCGATTTTCGTCATGAGTTCCCATCATGTACTCATGTTTCCACGGTCCCCCATCGGGGCCTTTACTGTGTGGCAGCACCATCGAGTCGCCCTTGTTTAGAGCATCCAAGTTGAGTCATCATTCCCTCCATGGAGCCTATACCGAGTCCCTTTGTACCCCACTGTAGCCCTCCATCCGTCATTGCTTGGTCTCTCTCTTGTCGCACATTATGACCTTTAGTTTCACTGTCCCCCATCCCTGATGATGTTGTGTCAGTCGTTGCCATGTCATTCATGCCCTTTATGCTCTAGCAAGGGAAGTCATCCATTAGCTACTCAGTCCTTTCCATTTCACTATCATCATTAGTGTCAGTCTGTCCGTCGCTCTACTCTTTTCTCTCGTGCCTTAGTTGAGGGTCTCTCATTGCCTCAACTATGGCGGACCTCCTTCTGTCGACATCAGCTCTATCATTCCAGAAGCCAGGTCTAGAGGGCGGTGTACCTTGGTTCCAGCTTCCACTCTTGTTCGATGCCTTGGATCAGGCAAAGGGATACCTCCTTTCCCTTTGGCTTGATTGTTTCTCCAGCTCTTTTCAGCATGATTGAGATTCGTATACTTGATGGTCCAGTGATCCAGCAGCAGTTCTTGATGATTCCCAGGTGTGTGTGAGATGTTTCAACCCTCATGAGGGGGTGGCCCTACAGGTAGCCCCCCACATGCCCGGATGACCTCTTCTTTGCAGCCTTCGATGCAGCTCCAGATATGTGATGATGTTGCCCATAGCCACTTGCAGCGCCTTTTTGACTTGCATGTATCAGTCATATTTTGTGAGCCCTTCCCCATTCATAGGGGGCATTTGGGTTGTATTTGTATCGCATGTACTCAGATATTATTGTACAAGTCCTGGCTATTATCCCAGGCACAGCATGTATGTGGGATTCCTCATTGTATTTTTTCTCTGGCTCATGATTATGCCAGTTGTACTTTATGGTTCGGTCCCTTTTTTACTGGACACACTATTCTTTTGTACTTTGTCTCGGCGGGCATAGGTATGCCTCCCCCGCCGCCTTCAGCACAGGTACCCTCTCATAAAAAGAGACTTGTTGCACCTGCGAGTCTCGTCTCCTCAGGGTCTAGTCCTTCAGCACACTATCTACCTTACATTTCTCTCTCTGACATCCCTTTTGTTGTCTAGTGATTGTGTTCTTACAACGTACTTCGATCATACGATTTTCTCCTGACACTCGCACGCTGGGGGGCAATCTGTTACACCATTTTTTGGTCATCTAACCTATTATCATTAGATGGACCCAAGTACACCATGTAAGACCAGTTTTACCCTAAGTAAAGCTGCTTTCACTATGTTAAAACAGGAAACCCCAAAAGGAAATATTAAACAAACCCATATTTGTTTGATTTTCCTCATGGAATAATTAATTAAACCATAATTTAATTATTATTCCCAGTCATGTTTAACGCAAAATCAAAGAAATTAGTTAGATAAACCTTTATTTATCTTATTATTTTCTAGGAATAATCATTTAAACCTTTTTTAGATGATATTCCTTGTTAAATATGACCAAATCACCCATAAATAATTAAATAAATCATTATTTGTTTAATTATCTTTCAACCACTTCCTTAAGTAATTAAATAAATCATTTTCTATTTGATTATCCTCTAACCGCTTCCTTAAAAAGATAAATAAATCATTTATTTATTTATTTTTGACAAATTAAGGGATTTGACCCAAGTCAAATACCTTTTCCCTCCAACAATTATAATAAAATATTCCATAAAAAGTGGATCTAGATCTGGTTAACCCATGCACCAAGATCTAGAATGACCCAATATTTTGTTATAAATAGGAGGGTTTTTCCTACCATTCCTCACCTTTTGTTGCCCATTAGATCACTCTGGATCTATACACTTGGTCACTATTTTCTGCCATTTGCTCCCATTGAGCTCTACTCTTTGCATTGGGTTTTCTACATCAACTAGAGAGAGAAATCTTAGATCTGAAGTGCTGAGGACTTCCAAGAACCCATCCCACTGAGGGGAATTGGATACTCCTTCTAGTTTTCCTCACAGGTGCCCCATTAATACAAAAATTCTTTCATAAATTGTTCTTGTCTTGTCTATTGGTATATGGAGCAAACCCTTATTTTTTCTGCTTAATGTCTTTCCATACATAGATCTGGTTTTTTGCAGCTCTTTTCTGTCTAACTAATCGCAGATCTGAAGATATTGGCAGCCACTTTTGTTGTTAGGGCTATTAGTTATGCGTAGCTAAAGTGGTCCTTTTTCGTACACTTCGACAAAGGATTCATACTAACAGCCTCTGTTTGCGAAATCTGTGCTTTAATGGCTCTGGAAAGTTTTTACAGATTTTAACCCTATTCCATTAATGAAAGTCATGTCATAATACCTTCTCAGGCCTTTCTTCATAATTTCGATCTCTGTACATGGTCTTCCCTGTGTTATTTGTCACTGCAACAGTGAATATGAACCATGGCTGTTTTCCGCCTGCTGTACCCTGCAAAACACACAAAATCATCAAGGAATCCATGCTAGAGGGGAATGGACGCTTTGATGGCCTGCAGAATGATGATGGAGCTGTGGAGGAATGGGAAAAAATGCAGTGGAAGGCTTGCGGAATGGTGGTGCAGCATGGTGGAAATAGTGGGTATGAACGTAACATGGCGGAAAAAACAGAGAAATGGACTAATTATAGACCAGGGGTAGCGGAGAACACGTGGTGAGAACCTGGAGGACAGGTGGCGCAATACCAAGAAAATGGGGAAAAAGCAATGAAAGTGGATGACATGGAGTACTGGTGGTGGGACCAATCAAAGGCGGGGGCGATCTAATCTGGACCATCCGATCTCAGGAGGAGATCAACAGCTGAAAATTCATCGGAGGGAAATTTATGGTGGGCCAGGGGTCCCTTTTGATTTGGTTATCGCCCGAGCATCTTTGGGGCACGGTTACTGTTGGATGGACAACTTCAGATCGGACGGTGTACGCGCATATCGCGCCGGGTCCACAGTTGAACGTTAATGTGCGATGGGGGGCAGTTTTTGAATAGTGCGTGGAGCCACGTGTCATGTGGTGAATGGCATCACTGTGAAATGAAAAATATCGCCCACCCCTCAAAGGTGGTGTGATAGAAACCTCTGGTTTTTTAACAGGGCGCGATTGCGGGGACCACAAACACTATGGAGCTTGCAACGACCGTCAGATTTGTATAATCGATGGCTCAAAATGCTCCCGATACACATTTGCGATAAGTGCTTTTCGGGCTAGCGCCGGGTTCTAGCACCCAGGTCACGTGGGAAAACGGTTTTGGGGGCTGGCCGAAAGGGCTAGGCCTTATATATGTTAAAATGTGGGATTTCTGCCTTTTTAATGCAATTTGGGGCTAGGAAAGGGTAACGATAGAGGGAAAAGGGGGAATTAGACCAACAAGGGATGAGTGTAGGATTTAAAGGGAAAGTGGGTGGTTTAGGGGATTTTGGGAGGGATTTCTGGGGTAGAAAGGGGGATTTTGACAAAAGGGAAAGAGGTTAAAATGGGGAATTTTGCAGGGGTATAAAGGGAAAATGAAGGCCTTTTGGAGTACAAATTTTCACACTCAGTGAGGCTTATTGACTTAAGAATAGTAGAGGGAAAAAATCAAAGGGCAGAGAGCATGAAGGAGCTTTCAAGGATGATGTGTTTTCAGGAGAAATGCATTCCTTGAAGGCTCATAAAACACCTTAGCCCCTGTTTGCTTGTCAAAATTTATAGGGGGGCTAACATAACCTAGATTAAAATATTTAGATTTCAAGTTTCTCATAATTCATTTGCAACACGATTTTCAATAGGATCTTTTAGATGTTATTTTACTTGAGGCTGAGTGGTTTTCTTCTATAAATAGTTAGAACTATCCTTTGTTGATTTCAATCTTGAATTTGTTATCAAGAGTAGTTTAGATAGTTAGTTTCAAGCGTGAGTTGTCATTAGGATAATGTGTGTCTTTTGGTTATCTCAAGCTTAGTTTCAAGTGTTACTTTTAATGAGAGGAATAATTATATTAAGGTTTTCAAGATATCATAATGGATTTAAATTCGAGTATGAGAATGATTGAGGATTGTCTTGAATTTCATTATAGCTCAATTTCATTATGGATTTTGCAGTGAATGAAATTGGTTAAGTAGGTTTCCTTTTCAAGATTGTTTATTTGCTAGCAAATGTGTGTTTCATTCTAGTGTTTATTTTATCATTACAAAGGAATATATTTGTACTCTGACCATTAAGTTGAGCCAAAACGTAGTACAACTCACGTTTATGACTCCCGGATTGATAATTAATATTGAGAGGTTTAATCCGACAATTAAGCCGCCCAACATTTTGGCGTTGTTGCTGAGGAGTTGTATTTTGGCTCAGTTAAAATTTTCTCACAGAGTTTCAAGGATATTGCAGGAAGTCAAAGGGCAGAGAGTGTACAGTAAGACGTGAGTGAAGAGCCACACATCCACTATTGTGGGGTTGCTCCAAAGTCTGGCCATCTTTCTTATCTCTTGAAATTTTATTTCCTTTCATGCAGACATAGGCTTTAGACATTTAATTCCCAAATTTCTTTGCTTTCAATAGATCAAATATTTCTTTGATTCAAAATTTTCCCCAACATGTTTTTTCCTTCCTGTTATGAAAATTTATTTTTTATGCAAGTGTGGTGAGCTTTATTTCAGACAATAGCTTTTAAAATTCATTCATCTTCAGATTCAAATGTTATATCATTTTTGGGGAACTGTAGGAAACCTTGTGTACTAATCCATGTGATGATAGAATGTACCAGTTGGCTTGTTGAAAACAAGAAAATGGTATTTTGAGGAATCATTCAATGAGGAGTTTTCATGCTACTATAGAGACAGACAAGTCATTCGATGAAGAACTCACAAGTGCAGAAACTAATACTTTTCTTGAACATAAATTTAATATAATTAAATCTTTGATTTCAAAATTGGATGATTTGTAGGAGCAGGAGAAGGATGAAGAACCACTGCTTATCCTTTGCGCCAATTTTTGGAAGAAACACTGTCTTGGAAAGTGTCCACTTAGCGGTATAAAAGTTTGCAAAATTTGTGAGGATGGTCATGCAACCAAACGTTGCCCATCACTGCCATGATCATGAAAGGTACTCAGGGAATCAAGTAAGGAATCGAATCAACCGCCAAGTATAACTCAAAACCAAACACCATTTGATACTTGGAATAATTATTATTTTCCTGAGTAGGTTCCTCAACATGTTTATAATCCTGTAGCTTCAAGG
Source organism: Pinus albicaulis (assembly GCA_034641835.2). NCBI lineage: Eukaryota > Viridiplantae > Streptophyta > Pinopsida > Pinales > Pinaceae > Pinus > Pinus albicaulis. Next base: position 639,325,863 of record CM076584.1, on the reverse strand, counting down.
TAAATTTTAATCCTCCTCCAATTGAATATCCTACTTCGTGGCTGTGGTGGCCCTCGCCTTGGCCCTCATCCTCGAGCCATATATATCCATGGCATCAAGCATCATTTGGATCCTTATCTCTAGGGAAATATCCCATGCAAATTCAATCATATGAGCACCTACAACAACCATAATTTCTTTCCAATGCAGCATTAATTTATCCTCCTCCATGGTCCCAACCGTATGTACAACCATACCCTAACCCTAATCGATACCCTAGTCCTAATTGAATCCTAGTCCATACCGTAACCCTAATCCATAACCTACTCCTAATTCAAACCCTAATCCATACCCTAACACTAGTCCATACCCTAGACCTAAACCTAGTCCTAATTTAAAACCAAGACCTAACCCTAGTTCAAAGCCTAACCCCAATCCAAATTCAAATCATAGTCCAAGCCTTAACCAAAACCCTACCCCAAACCATCTTTTAAACCCTAATTTAAACCATGAGGTTTCACAGTAGTTTGAACTGCCTATTATTTCAATTGATTCCCCTATTGAACAAAATGTCACACCTTTCATGTTGGAAAAGGGAGTGAATTCGGAAACTTCCCCCATTACTACAAAGAATTCACCCCGTGAAGATATAATTCAAAGAACAACAGAGGATAAATATTTCATTGGAACTTGTTCTAAACATGTTATTGAAACTCAAAATCCTAGAATCTCTCTCAACCATTCTTGTCAATTTGAAAAGCATATATTTGAGCCTGAACTTGAGGGATTTATATTTTCTCTTTCACCAAATCCCTTATGCCTCCAAGAGAGTGAATATCAAACTATGGAAGATTTGCATCAGTCAGAAAATCATAAATATGAGGATTTCATTAAATCCTAGTTTCGCGCAGTCATCAAGCCATCTTATTTCCTCAGCATTCGAAAACTCTTGGTACCATATCAATTGAAGCAACTGGTTTCTCATGATTTCGTATGTCTTGAAGTCTATTATTTAAAGCTAAGTGTGAGTATCACAAAAATTTTGTTACACACATGGCTTCATTGGTAGTACTCCTATACCTAAAAAGGAGTCTTTCACCTCTTAGAGTAAAGTAGGGTAATAAGTAAATAAAGTTGTTATAATGCTATTAGGGTTTTGAATTTTAAATCATGCTTGTTAAAAATACTTTTGATCCACATTAGTTGTTAACACACACATTTGTGACAAATCTTGTTAGTAAAATTCACTCTAATACATCATTATTTTGCAAAAGTAACCATGATTAATCACTCTAATAAGTTGTTGTCTCGGATATATATTTTTAGTTTCTCTTAGAAGGCACTATTGGAAAACCCCTATGGTGGACCACTCTTGTTAAGATCATAATGAGCTACTCAGGAGAACACGAGTATTCATAACTCAAAGGATCTTTCAGTCATTGTCTGGGATATCTTTAACGAGTCTTTAGGGTAGAGGAATTAGCCAACAATGATTAGTCATTAAAAACTTTTCACGCCATCATGTACTCTTAAGGAGTAGATATGCCTCCCCACTTATTAAGTAACCTTTAAGGTTAATCATTATCAGAGCTTACAAATATTTAGGGAAGGATAGAAGGTCTCATGATGAGCCAACCTACCATGATCATGAGACCTAGCATGCATGAAATTATTGCTACTGATCACCAAGCCAGAGTAATGGCTTTCAGCCAAAAAGTTGGAAGACAGGAGGTCTCATCACGAGCCGACATGTTCATTCATGTTACTTCTTGTGAGTGGCACTATCATCAACTGGTTACCAAGCCAGGTCAGTGGCCTTCATCTAAAAATTCAAATAAGCTAACTCTGAATATGTATCTAGTAAGTGGGATACTGAAATTTCGCTAGGTTAAAAGATATGCCTGTCAAGGTTATGGACACCTGTGGGAAGCAGGGCCATGTCTGTGTTATTAAAGTTAACTGCATACTATGAATTACTTGGTCATCCTTCTCTTTCCCTAAGACTCATCATTTTTCTTGGACAATGGTTTTGAGATGATTTGAAGATGATGCATTGAGTTCTATCTTTCAAAAATCAAGAATCTGTGAATGATGTGGTACCCTTAGTGAAGGTAATCCTTTGTACTAGATTAAGAGGAAATTTATTTTGAATCCTGATAACAAAAAAATTTAGAGTTCTTGATAAAGAGGTTTTTGATTGGTATCTTAACTCACTTTAATTTTCATGGTATTTAGAGTGATGAATTATTTAATGATGACTACTCACAAGGTTTTGGTTTCCATCAATGTGTATTGATTGCAATTACCTCTAAATATATGCTACGTGACCTAGGTACGAGATTGTTATAGTAGGTGCAGGAATCTTGTGTTGTTCCTTTTGAATTTGGACTTTTTCAACAAAATTTTATTTTTATCATACGACTTTGGGCAAAAACAAAATTTGGGACAAGCTAACAGGTATGTGCAAAAGTTATTTTCTCCATCATGTCTACTTTCGGTACCTGATCTTGTTTTATCATTTCACATGGTTTTAGCTGGTAATGTAATAGTAATGTTGTGGGTGAATGAATGCATTACAACATCAGGCATCTTTGTATTTACTTGCTAAAATATTTTCCGACATTTTCCCTACCTTATTTGACCATCTTATGGTTTTGGCTTGCACGAGGACGTGCAAGAAGTTTAGCGTGGGTGGATGTTGAGCTGCATCTTTGTCCAAATTTTTACAACTTTTTACATGATTGTACCTGATGTTTTAATCTATTTTATATTATTAATTTGATGAGTAGAAGCATAAATTATAAATTCTTGTTATTAATTAAATTGAATAAGTGTTTTTGTAATAATATCTTTAATAATAGGTTTTCATGATGGCAGCAGGTGAATAAGTTCAGCACCAGTAATGCCGGAATGATCCTTGAAGTGTATTTGAGTACATCTTCATCTACTTCAATGTTTCCCTTCATTAACATTGCACACTGCAAAGCTTGTCAAAACCTTCAATTAGACAGATGATGCGGTCATGGGTTATGCAACAACTACTATCGTGAAGATCTGTGCTTTTGAAGTCAAAGTTGGAATTCAAGCAAGAAACTCCATCTGGTTGATCTGGCTAGAAGTGAACGTATTTTTCCATAGTGGCTCTACTAGAGATCTTCTGAAAGAAATTCAATTTATTAATAAAATTTGGTATGTACAGAGATGTAATTTTCGTAATTTCCAAATTGGGAGTAGGATGTACCATACAAGAATAAACTCACACATTTTCCCCAACTTGCTTGGGAAGAAATTCAAATATATTGATGCTTTTCAGTATACCTCTTGATGGAAAGTCCTTGAAGGAATCTCTTTATGCTTTATTACATTTGGAATGTCTTGAAGACAAACTCATATGTGCACTTCGTATTTTCAATTAAGCCTCAGCTAACATGCATGAGAAGTGGCCACATCTTGTGATTGGCCGGAACTTTTCAACTGGGACCTAAAGCTGAGCCCAAAAATTACGACCAATGCAAGGACGAGCTCAATCAATGTTAAACAATGGAAAACTGGCATCAATTTCACCTGATAGTCTTGAACATACTATTTAATGGTGCCAAATGAATACTTAGATATGGTTTCTATATAGTTTTCTTAGGGGTGCAAGGGAACAAAAGAGTTGCAAGGAAAGCTTGAGGTGAAAGAATGCCTCTGTACGATTGTTTACTACTGCTGAAGCCCCATGTGGAGAGTATGGCCATTTTCAAGCTTCTCTCTCATTTGGGAAGGCGTGTTTATTCATTGAACAGAGTCGTGACATATATCAAGTCATTCAAAAAGTTGTATTTGGGTTATGGCATCCAGAAGCGTGACGACAGATACTATCAGGGTCAAATGATGCAAATGACAATGATGGTTACTCCAAAATTCCATAAGGAGTTAGAATACCTGAACAAGGATGAAAAATTACTTCTTTTCATCTACCTGTACTAATTGGAGACCACCTCTTTCTTGCCAGTATAGGTGAGATATACGGGGATCCTCTCTAGCATCCACAAATAGAGACATAGTTGGGAAATGTCAATCCTATATGTTTTAGAAGTTTATCAACTTAGAGTATTCATCGATGATGGCCATGATTTTTAGAAACTTTTTTGCTCAGAAATTATTCTTGGAGATTGAGGCTCTCAAGCAGAGGGCTTACACCATGGGGCTGCGTAAATTGGGACACTTGAACTTTGTATGAAGGCTATTTCAGGAGCTCAATCAGGGGAACCTAGATCTTGACTTTATCTAATTCTTTTTTGAGGTTAAATACTTTGAGCGTTTTTTCTATAATAGCTTCTTTGGACTATTATTTAGGATGGTCGAGAAGTTTCAAGGGTATAGATGGGGACTTCTCATTATTGGGAGGATCAACTTCTTGCTTTGTGGAAGTGGATGCTGTGGCCTTATGAAGGGCTGACTCTTCTAATGGATTCTTCCCATTACTAGAAATACTAGGAGGGGTTTATTCTCTTGATATTGACTCTTCATTTTTTTCTTGCACTTGGGTTCTCTTCCTGGAGGACCTGAGGTCATACTTCTTGTGGAGTTGAGCCTGCATAAAATCCACGAACTGTCTACAGTAATTGTCAATATCTTGATCCTCTGGAGGGAATTCCTTCTCTTCTTTCTCCCCTTGCAGGATGATCTCACCCTCCTCATCATTAGAGTAAGCAAGGAATTGATTCTATTGGTTGTCTTTGACTTCCTCAATGTAATGTTCCAAATCTGAAGTCTGAAATGAATAAGCTATATAATGGTCCTGTTATGATAAATAAGCTTAAATTATACATAAGAAACACATCTAAATCATTTTTAGCTACAGCAGCAACTGGTACTTCGTTTCATGATCCGAAAAGTGGGGAAAAAGGGTATTTTATGCCCTAAAAAGGTTTTTCTTAGAAATGAGCGTAAAAATAGGCAGGGGAAATGGTTGGATATGATATATTAGGTCACAAGGGACCTATGATCCGAATTTTAGCTCAAAATAATTCTCCTATATATGTTAAACAACTCCTCCTTTCCCGACTAGACTAGAAAACCTTGATTTCCCATGACTTTGCTAAATAGGAATTTCTGAATATAGTGAGAGCATAATTCCCAAGAGGGATTCTATGAAAAATGATGGAAGAATTATTATATGAATCTTATATCATTCAAATAATAGATAAATTGATGTTTAACCTCTTTTACATCAAGAAAAAGACAACCGACAAGGGTTTCCGGCAATATACATGTACAAAAGGTAGGACTACAGAAAATAATGTAGTCTACAACAAATATGCATTAAAAATGACTTAAATAACATATAAGAGTTGAATAATACAGAAATATTTCCAAAGGATTCTCTAACAAACTCTCGGAGGGAAATAAGCACCTCCTCTTACAAGATGAGCACAAAATCATAGGGTGCAACACTGTTGCTGCTGCCCTTGCATCAAGGACGCAATTTTCTAAAGTAGACTACACTGTGATTGAATGTAAATGAATGGTTTCAAGCCAAATACTGAAATGAAGCTCAAATCACCCCCCTTTGATCCCTTAAGCAAGCTGATCTCAAGAGAGGATGGAATTCCTGCACAAGAATTCCTTGCACTAAGTAGTGCAGCGACTCCGGCTAAACAACTGAAGTATCTAATTGGTCTCTAGACCAAAATATCTAAATACATGAATGATTATCCTTTGATTCTATTCCCTCCTTTGATCTTTGGTGAGCCTCCTCACCCCGGACCCCCCACAAAGTTGAGATGACTTCTTCATGAATCTTCCTCTTTCAAAATTGTTGCCCTAGCTACCTTCCCTCCTCTTTGTGATAGTGCTATTGACTTGGTCAACTATAACCAATCCACCTGAAATGCCTCTATTCACACCAAGGGATCTTCAATCTGGTTCTCATATGTTTGTTTAGGCTAATCCTTGTTCACATTGAGCTAGTTTACTTGAGTGTTTTATTCCTCCTCAAGAATGCATGTTGACTTAGTCAAACTTGACTATGTCCTCATCCAATTTGTCCTTGTTCACACTTGGAAGTGTAAATCCAACTCCTAAGATGATTTCCTTCCTTACTAAGGTGGGATTTATTCATAATTTTATTATTCATGGGCCTCCTTACCCATTTACTCCTCTTCTAAGTGAAAGTATCAAAATCTAATGTTCCAAATTGCTATGTGCAAATTTTGGAACATTACAATCTTCCCCTCCCAAATGTTGCTTGTCCTCAAGAAACTCCAAGGATAATACTGGAGGATATATTATTCTCCCACATAGCAACCTCATATGATGCAATCCTCCAAGGATCAAGGATGTTTATCATTAATATATCTCCAAGGTTCTCGTCCCAAGTGTGCAAGCCATCCATTGGGGGACATCTCAAATAGCTAACATGATGTGACAATGAAACATCCATGGGGGCAACAATGGGTTGTTTGAAGGTCCTCTTGAAGCATGAGGGCTGATATAGATTTGGATTCATCATCCCCATTTGAATCTCTCCTCCCCAAGCTATCAACCAAACAGAATGAGTCACCCTCCAATATGGAAACTCATGAAGGATCTCTTCCACCTTGAGCTCCTGCAAAGAAGGTGGGTTGCATAGCTAACTGCGCAGAGTCAAAGTGTACATCTCTTGTTGCTTGTCTCTCCAGTTATGATGTATATGGGGCTATTTTTGATATATGGCTGAAATATAACAGTCTTCAAAAAATACCCATGCCATCCCATCAAATCCAACACCCATGAGGTGTCTCCTCAAAGAAATCAAACCTTCTAAATGAATCCTCTCATTTGAAGGCAAGATGTATAGCATGGAAATCAAGGTCTGCCTATTGTTCTTTTTGAAATATGCAGCTTGTATAATGTGAAGAATCACCTTCTCATTGGCCCTCCTCACCTCTTGTGCCACTCCTCCAGTGGTGCTTCCTACAATCAATGTTTTAGCAGCGTAATACGAAAGCATAAACATGTAAAAACAAGGAGGTGGAACATAGTCCCAATCATGGAACCAACGCAGGGCATCCTTTGCCTACCTCAATACATAGTGCAACAAGTGTGTTTCTAGCCACTTGTTTGCTACCACATCCTTTTTACAAAACAAAATCATGAAAGCATAATTTGGTGCCAATGATTGTTGGAATATTGTCATTGATGGCAAAGGCATTGGCTACGAAGGAAGTATCAGTTGATCAAAAGAACAGAGGAAGTATCGGTCAAGGAGTAGAAACAAGCAAAAAAGGAGATATGTTGGAAAATTTCCTGGAACAATGAAACATGGTATGGCAACTGTACATTGGTTCTTATGGAACCAGAATGGAGTATGAAGAGGCAGAACGATGAATCAAGAATGAATTTAATGTTGCAAAGGAATTTGGTGTGAATTTCTTGTGTTATATATTATGGATGTTGCGGAGATTGCATCGAACTGGTGTCAAGCCTAAATAAACGAAATTATGGGTTAATCTATTGATGAAGAGCGCAAGTGATGTCACAGTAAATAAGGAATGAAGCCCCTGCAGTATTAATCGATCAGTTCACTGCATTAACTAATGGAAGTCTTCATGAAGAATTGTGATACAAATAAGTCAATTTACAATAATCGAGCAGGGGGAGTGGAACCTTGAGTGAAGAAGGTGGAACCTTGCAAACAGTAATGGCGGTTTCTCATTTTTATCGCACCACTCTAGATGAGCAAGTGGTATTTCCTGCTGAGGAGTGATTCCATAGAATGCTCGACGCGCATCCCTGTACGACTTCACAAAACCACTTTTCATCGTGCGCCATCGCGCATTATACTTCGACCCAGGATGCCCAGCGATATCGTTGAGCGTCATTGATCTAAGAAGGGGTCATCGGACGGTCGTCATTTTTTGAAGGTGCATAGAGATTAACGTAGGTACGGCGGGCCATCGCACGTTAACGATCGGTATTGGAGGTCGAGAGATATGCATATACGCCGTTGATCTGGAAGCTTGCTAATATAACGGTGATCGGACGTTGGACTTGCGCGAAGTTTACCTATGGTACCACACACATATTTGATTGGCTATTAACTATATTTGTGGGCCCGGGGTCAAAGGTCTACCATATTATTTGAAAGTGTTAAAATGCGAAGGGTTAACTTTAATCCTAAAGTTCTGTTTAAAGTTATAAAAATTTATTTATCAAGTTCTTCAAATTTATAAATAAATTAAAAAGAATTCAAAGAGGTACCTAAGGGTGGTAAATGAAAATACCATCCAGGAATACCATTAGCAAGTGAATGGTTTTGACCCAAGGTTTTATTAAAAGCGAAAACTATATAAGGTGATGAGAATCATGAAGAACGGGTGTGCATTGTAAGGGTGGTGAACGAATAATTTCTCCAAGGAATATCTGTATGGGCGAGCTCTGGTCTTAACTGATAAATCTGAAACTACGATGCACCCATGGATAGAATGATCTGACGATAACAAATCTCTGGTTTATGTGAGTATATAGAAAATAAATAAATCTAGTGATTGACAATGTACGTCGTATGGAAACTGGTGGATCCAGTATGAAATTGATGAAACGTGGTCTACAGTAGTGCTGAGGGTCGAAGCCTTCAGAAAGGGGGTTGTAGCTCCCTTCTAGTGGTAGCTGGTAAATGAGAGAAGGTTGTAGCCTTCTGCACGTGGGTGCTTGTGTGCTGGTATGAGTCTACACCAGCATATATTGTAAGAAGTTTTCTCTATAATAAATATTGAAGACTAAGATTACAGCAGTGGTGGTTTTCTCCCAAATTGGGTTTCCACCTTAAATCCTGGTGTTCACATGTGTTATGTATGTTTGATGGTTTGTTCGGTTATTTTTGTTTATGCTTAATGCTTATCTAATGCAATAAGTAAAGACACAATAAGATATCTGGACGTACATGTTGAATGCAGTGCTATAACATAAGGTTATAAGAGAAAGAAAAGAAAATTTGTTTACTCCTAAATACTGATTCACCCCCCCCCCTTAGTATTTTTCCCAACAATGATGCACACTGAAAACCATGTGGCACTCCCCCACAATCCACAAATAGAATGGCCATCATAAACACTGCAAGTGGCCTCAAGTACATAACAATATAATATGCAAGAAGGAAAGACCCTTCTTGGTATGACATGCTGCTCATATAGATAAGGAAGTGTAAAATACAAAAAAAAAATTTACCTCCTTCATCATGTACTTTGGTCATTGAGCTGAAATGGCTCAAGTGCAAATTCTCCCTTGCTACAAGTGAGTAGGGAAGTGGTTGTGCCGACCTTTTCTTCATCTTCTGGGCTGTGCATCTCTCCATATGCTGATATACATTCAATTGAATGCCCTCTCAAGCGAACTCCTCCATTGAAGGATTGTATGCATAGAAATGCATGGAAGGAAAGTCCACCGATGATGCATGTAGATCTTCCTCCTTGTGCTTGTGACTCCTAGCCAAGAAGATCAAAACATAGTAAGGGGTACTATCATCCATTACTTCCTCATGCTCCTCTTCTACATGTGTCCATGGTGCATTAATTGTGAAGTGGTCTTGGGGACACTTCAGCAATCAATCCAAGCTCCTAAGTGACAGCGCTGCTAGCCTTTGGAGTAGGGCTACTGTCATCTCTAAGTTCAATTCTTTGACATAGATTGTGTCAAAGACTCCCCAAAATTCTGTTGTACATGTAGAGATCCTCCCAAGATGGAGGGGCTACTCTTTGCACTATGCTAGCACCATTCCCTACTCTTGCATCATTATGCCAAGTGTGAGAGAAAATCTGCCCTTGCTCTCTCTCAATCCTCCAAAGCAACAAATGACTTTGCTGCCTCACCATACCTCCATCATACAACCTATGTGGTGAAAACATAATGATGTAATGATCCTTTTTCGGGATTCTCAAGATTCTATTTCAGAGATGGACTACAGAGGAATTTACGGGATATGTCACCCTTCAAAGAAAGGGTGATATCTAGAGGCTACCTGGCCAACTGTAGACTCTATATATAGAACTTGGAATAACCCCTTTTCAGGATTCTCAACAAGGTATTCAAGAAAAACGATGTATAAGAAAATATGAGCAAGAATAATGCATATCAGGGCCGGGATACCCTCATTTATGTTGTATGTGACTTATATATGTAATTTCATCAGAAAAAAATAAGTTTAATCACATTAAACAGATCTCCCAAAGTCAAGACTAGTTAGAAATTAGCCAAAGAGAAAGGCTGTTACAAGATGAAAACCCCAGCAACCAGAATTGCATAGTTTTGACTGAAACTTACAGGAGGACAGCCAAGGATCTGATATTTCAGAGTTATGACAGTATATCAGATTTACATTTAACCTTATTTCCTCCACAGCAGATTAGAAAAGAAACTAGGGAAAAATACCTTCAGAAATTAGAGCTGCAACTAGGAATAAACTGCAGAAATAAATAGACAACGTTATTTTTCAGATGGTTCAGATGATGTAAATTACATTTCATATATTTGACATATTTATGGATAAAAAATCAGATCTAATACAGATCTGGAAACTATATGACTTTAAGAACAAGATCCAATTGGAATTACATCAAAATATTGCTTAATAAGCTGTAGATCTGAATTACAAATTGCAGTGTTGCAGAAAACCTAGAAATTTCTGAAGATAACTTTTATTGCTGAAAGAGATCATATCTATAGAGACATGGATCAAAAACCCAACCCATGGATCACGAAGGGAAGGCAAGCCTAACACCAAGAGATCTTCCTCCAATATGATGGCAAACTAAAATAAGAAAACCCTCTCACAAAATAATGCAGTATTAAGCAGAAACTGCGCAGAGGGTGAAGGAGATTGAATAAAATAACTGAAATTTCAGATCAGATACAAAATATGGATATAATAGCTCTTTGGAGGCTGAAGAACACATTCCAACAAAAAAATCCTCTCAGAACAAGCTAGATCTAAGTAGATCTAGAACACCACTTGCTACAAATGATAGCAACTGCAAAACCCTCAATGGGACAACGCTGCTCATGAAAATAGAGCTTGGTCTCAAAACAGATAGTGGCTCACTTCAGAAAAGAACTACTCCAATGATCCTCAAGGGAAGAGATGAAACCACTAAACAGCAATTCCAATCACAATCCTCCACTAAACAACAGAGAATGGTATTTGTCTAAGCAGATAAATACTTCAAAAATATGATTATCAACAACCTCTTCATGTTGACCTCCTCCTTATTTTATAAGATGAGAAAGCTCTTTCAAACCCTAAACCACTTTGATGAGTTAGCCCTCTTCACATTAGAGGCTCCCTTCTATAACTACGTAGTCCCTTTTGGAGATGAAATGAACCTAGACAGCGCAATTGATTTGGTCAAGGTGGACCCAATCTTTGGCTCAAACCTCTTTCACATCTACAAATGATTATTTACATAGCCCTAATTTGTCTTTATTCACATGGGCATTGATTTATTCAGAATTTTTAGGATTTTTACATGTCCTCCTTTATTCATTTATTCGTAAAATATAAATTAAATCAAAATTGAATGTTTCCTCTTAGCTAAGGCTAATTAGGAACATTACAAATGATCACATCACCATCCTTATTGCCCCATAATGAAATTATCATGCCAATATTCCTTCCTGTTCTCATCCCATGGGAAAGAACATGTCATAGGGTGACCAAACTCTCTCAAGAGTAGCGAGCGCAGCATTGCCTCTTGATGCCCGGTGTCATAGACTTGCAAGAGGTTTACCCTTATCTTGCCTCCCATCCACATCCACTCAACTCCATGTGGATGCCTCCTAGATTTTCCCATCTTGGCATTCCTCCACTGAGGTCTACCATCCTCCCATATCAAACCTTTCTCCTTGCACTTCATAAGAGGCTAAAATGCAGGTCCTTGGAGACGTCCAAGAAAATAACTTTCATCAATCATTATCTTGGACCCATAAGGATCCAAAGGGACTGAAGGCAAGGTCTCCTTGATACTACCTCTTGATAGTGCTGTAACCCTCCTCCAGTGTGATTTGACTATCTCATGCATCAACTCTAGGATGCACATTTGATTCTGCATGAACCTTCTTGGAGCAAATTTAACTCCATCCTCCAAGAATTCACACTCCAACCTCAAGGGTTGTGTGTAATTTATCAGGGATACATGAGGTTGAGAGTTCAAATCTCCCTCGAACCCTTCAAACTTACATAGCGTAGTGCAATCCTGCTACTCTATCTCATCAATCATTTGATCCTCGGCCATATGCAAACAAATCTCCAACCCTTTCCATAAAATTTTCTGAAATGTTAAGACATGGAAAATTATGAATACCTTTGTGAGCCTTTTGGAACATCTTCTATGGCTGCAAAAGGTCCTCCCTTCAATATGTTGGCTGATCCAGCTGCTGGTTTAGAAGGTTGCTCTCTCAAGGTCATGGCAGCAATGGTAATTGTCTCTTCCCATGGTGGTGCGGGCTTCCTCTCTTCTGATATTTCTCCATCAAAGGTTCTAACCAGCCCTTGAATAACTCAAGAAAAGAAATCACTCTTGTATGGCTTGAGTGGCTGAACCACCAAACATTAGCTTCACCCTCCAGGTGCAGCGCTGCAACTTATACTACCTCCTTCTCTACCATTGGGTGAAGTAGGAAGAATTCCTTAAGCTTTATTGCCCAAGCTCTAGCTGTAGTTGACCCATCAAATGTAGACAACAGGAACCTATTTCCTCTCATCATTCTTTTACTGCATGGTCTTCTTTCTTCTCTTAGTTGAATAAACTGAGGGAAATCTAGGGTTTCTTTGAAAGCCCTAGGATGGAACTTGCATTCCGCAAAATATCCACTTAAGATCTCAGGATCTAAGTGGTCTCCTTAATCTTCACCTCCTCTATGAGAATAGGAAGTGCATGCATATTTTTTTTCCTCTTGAAACCTAGAGGTTTCACTCCAGCTCTCTCCTCCTTGAAACCATTTAGAATTTTAAATGAATTTATCTTCTTCTTTCTTATTGGATCTAAAAATGAATGAGATTAATCTCATCCTCTCCATAATTTTGATCTCATCTTCTCCTCTTTGCTCCTCTGATAGCTTGATCTCACAGGTTGTGCCAGAGATCATGCTCTCATACCACTATAATGTTCCAAATCTGAAACTATGTAATGAATAAGCTGTATAAAGGTCCTGTTATGATGAATAAGCTTAAAATATACATAATAACCACATAGAAATTATTTTTATCTATAACAGAAACTGGTACTTCGTTTCATGATCCGGAAAGTGGGGAAAAAGGGTATTTTATGCCCTAAAAAGGTTGTTTTCATAAATGAGTGTAAAATAGGTAGGGGAAATGGCTGGATATGATATCTTAGGTCATGAGGGACCTATCTCATAATTACAGCTCAAAATAATTCTCCTATCTATGTTAAACAACTCCTCCTTTCCCGACTAGGCTAGAAAACCTTGATTTCCCATGACTTTGCTAAACAAGAATTTCTGAATACAGTGAGAGCGTAATTCCCAGGAGTGTTTCTACAGAAAATGATGGAATAAGTCTGATATGAAGCTTATATTATTCAAATAATATATAAATGGAGGTTTAACCTCTTTTACATCAAGAAACATACACCCGACAAGGGTTTATGCAAATATACATGTACAAAAGGTAGGACTACAGAAAATAACGCAGTCTATAGAAAATATGCATTAAACATGACTTAAATAACATATCAGAGCTGAATAATATAGAAATATGGCCAAAGGCCTCTCTGAAAACTCCCAGAGGGAAATAAGCACCTCCTCTTATAAGATGAGCACAAAATCAAAGGGTGTAACACTGCTGCTGTTGCCCCTGCATCAAGGACACAGTTTTCTGAAGTAGACTGTGTTGTGGTTGAATGAAAATGAATGGCCTCAAGCCAAATACTAAAATGAAGCTCATATCACTCCCCTTTGATCCCTTAAGAAATCTGATCTTAAGAGAGGATGGAATTCCTACACAGGAATTCCTTGCACTAAGCAGTGCAGCAACTCCAGCTAAATAGTTGAAGTATGCAATTGCTCTCTAGAAAAAAAATATCTGAATACATGAATGATTCTCCTTTGATTCTATGCCCTCCTTTTATCTTTGGTGAGGCTTCTCACCCCGGACCCCACACAAAGTTGAGTTGACTTCTTCATGAAGCTTCCTCTTTCAAAACTACGCTGCCCTAGCTAGCTTCCCTCCTCTTTGTGACAACGTTGTTGAATTGGTCAACTATAACCAATCCACCTGCAACGCCTCTGTTCACACCAAGGGATATTCAATCCGGTTCTCATATGTGTGTTTAGGCTGATCCTTGTTCACATTGAGATAGTTTAATTGAGTGTTTTCTTCCTCCTCAAGAATGCATGTTGACTTAGTCAAACTTGACTATGTCCTCTCCAATTTTTCCTTGTTCACACTTGGAAGTGTAAATACAACTCCTAAGATGATTTCCTTCCTTACTAAGGTGGAATTTATTCATAATTTTATTATTCATGGGCCTCCTTACACATTTATTCCTCTTCTAAGTGAAAGTAGAAAAATCTAATGTTCCAAATTGCTATGTGCAAATTTGGGAACATTACACTCAACCTGTCCCTCCACTTCTCCCTCCAAGTATAGAGGAGGTTGAATGTAGTCTTACAGTTCCTTCCTCTCCCACTGCAACAACTACAGAGGGGGCTTCTAATACTAAGAATGAAACCCTTGGTTAGGAATCATTTGGTTGGGATGAGGATGGGAACTTTTGGCCTCCAATTCAATATTAATTAGCATATTAGAAAGGTTATTTATTAACTTATTCATTTATTCAATTCTATACTCTTTTGATTCCCTCTCTTGATTTGAAGTAGAAGCCTCTTCCCTATTCTTTCTTCTGGCTTCCTGTTCTGTCTTCCCCTTAAATTTACCAGTAGAAGAAAATTTTTCTTCTACCTATAATGCATCAGTCTGGATCTGATCAAGAGGTGTGGATTTTCTTTCTCTTAGGGTGAACCTGAAATCTGGTTTGAAAGCTCCTACGAAGACCACCTTAGCAACTTCTTGGGTAGGCTTTATTTCAGCAAGAAGATTATTATAGAGCCTATTGAACCTATTTATGAATTCCAGTACATCATCATTGTGTCTCTTCCTTAGAGCATTGAACTAGGTGAGAACGTATCCATGGTCCCTCTTTTCTCCCCATTTTAATGTGAAGAAATTTTCCATTTCTTCCCAAGTGTGGACTGTGTTGTTGGCTAGAGACTTGAACCACTTCCAGGCTTCTCCATCCAAGGATCAGATGAAAATCCTTAACACCACATCTAAGTGCTCTACATTCACATTCTCAGGATAGGCACATAACTTTTCAATATGTCTCTACACTAGATTTTTATCTTCCCTAGTGAACCGAAGCAAGAGCTTGAGATAATCTTGTGAAATTTCATCCAGTAACTGAGGTAGAGGCAGTGGAGCATACTTTTTCAGGAGGAAGCCAGGTCCAACCATGAGGGGAAGTGGTGGTAGGTTGTGAGGATGAGCTAGTTGAGGTATAATAGGTATGTGGTGAGTAGAGGTTTGGGTATTTGTTTTTAGAAACCTTTTGAGTGATGAAACTTCTTTAACTTCTTCAGCCTCGAGAGTAGGGTGCAAGGGAGGTAGAGAAGTATCAGCATTTTCGGCTTTATATTTTATGAAAAAATTGGCTAAAGTAGAGGCTTATGGAGGATACTTAAGTACATGAGCTATGGAGCCAGGGCCATAGATGTCATATTTCTGAGATGAGGAAGGCGAATACTCTAGATAAAATGAGGGTAGCTTAGCCTAGCTTGGTTGCTTTTCCTTCTAAATTCTCTTAAATATGATATTTTTGGGATCAGATACAGAAGTGGT
Organism: Pinus albicaulis; assembly: GCA_034641835.2. NCBI lineage: Eukaryota > Viridiplantae > Streptophyta > Pinopsida > Pinales > Pinaceae > Pinus > Pinus albicaulis. Next base: position 639,310,004 of record CM076584.1, on the reverse strand, counting down.
TTTCAGCTGGAAATTATATGATCGAGTATGAGGCCTTCTGTAAGCCATTATTACAACTAATTTGAACCTTGATAATAGTGGAGTCGCCAAAGTGAGGGCTATCCAACTCTTAACCCTTCCTACTCAGCTGATTGAAGGGTCAACATAATGTCGTATCCCAGGGAAAATATTTTCTAATTTGTTCCCTGGAAACGGAGCCAAAAATATTTTGTAGCTCCTAGAGACAGCCTTGAGTTGCAAAATACCAGTGCCTAGGACATCTTGTAATCAGAGTTTATATCTAGAAAATTTTAAGGGTGCCTCTAACAGAATATGAATAAAGAGGATAATGATTGTGGTGGTTTAGGAATGATGAAGACTTTGGAGTTTGATTCATGTGAATTACCCTATGCTCCGAGAGGGCTCAGGAGGTTGTATGGCTTGGTGGCTTTTCAAATGGGCCAAGTATGAAACAATGAGCAAAGGCTTTCAAGATATGTAGAGTTGCTGAGAAGGAACAGAGAAGGAACCTGCAAGAGATAGGCTTAAAATTCTCAAGAATCTATCTCCCGTGAACTCAGAGGAAGAAAATATAAGTGGAATGTGACCAACAATAGGGATTTTTGGATTTCGAATTAAGGGGGAACAACAAGTTTAACACATGAGCATTATTCATACACAAATTCTTTAATAAAAATGCATACCACCAGTAGCTACATTACACGAATCATCAAATTAGTAGAACGTTGAAACATGATTATACATAAACAGGAGATTACTGATAAACAAGAAAATACAGATACATACTACTCATTTCTCCATCTCGAATCCAAATAAACAACATTTTATATCATATTATGTTCAAAAAAACTCTCCCAAATATGCGTCTCGAAGCATAAAAGGCATAGTCATACAATACTATAGCAAAAATTCCCCAAAATTCAGAACCCTTCATCCATATCTGAACTCTCTACATATAGAATTCTCCTTGAGGGTTTATGATCGAATAAACTTTCATGATCAACCCACACATGTGAAAATCAAAATATCATAACCAAATCGCAGAGAGTGCATCGAGCAATCACTCCCGTAATCAAAAAATCAAAAAATAATTAGGTAAAATCAAGACTTCAACAACGAAACATCATAATCAGACAATAAAAGAAACCACATAGTTGGCCATGGAGGCCAAATATTTGAATCTTCAAATAGGGCGGCGAGGAGTAGCCGTGAACAAGTGGGCAGTTTGGCTTCCATCACATGATTCCACCTGCCATTGAAAGCCTCCACTCCCTTATTCTCATGATTTCCATTAACCATAATGAAATGGCCAACTGTGATGCGCATGCTTAGCTCTTTAGCGGGTAGTTCTTGGAAAAACTAAATATACCATAGCTGTGTTTATTCGGAAAAAAACCATGTTGTGCTTGACTTGAAAAACTGAAGACCGGGCTTCAGAGAGGGGCATGTACGGTTTGTGGTATTGAATGGGGGGGGGTGCGAAATATATCATGACCCATGGGATGTGTGATAGGGAGTGGAGATGATGGGAGTATGGCGGAGGTTTAGCGGTGATAGGACGTGTGGATAATGTATGGAAATTATAGAAGTAATGGTAGATTTAGCGGGAGTAATGGCAGTAAAAACACCTTTTCCTTTATAATAGTGGAGCTAAAATTGAGGCCTGCATCATTAACAAACAACGGGATGGTTAACACTAAAAAGAGTGGGAAAAAGGCCGTGGGAGGGATTTGATTATGTCATAAGGAGGTGGGGCCACCTGCAAATCGCAATTTGGAGTCGGTAGTTTGTTATTATGAGAAACAGGGGGTAGAGGTTTTGATTTGTGATTTACGATATCGCAATCGCAAAGTCAAGGATTATTGTAGGTAAATCATATTGCAAATCACAATCAAGAGTCAGGGATCAGGACAAGTAACAAGAATGAAGCAATGTGAAGTGCGATGTGCGATGAGTGGAAGGTGACGTGGCATGACAGAGGTGGGGCTGCCCGTAAATCGCTATTAGGAGTCAGGAATTTTTTATTATGAGAAACGTGGGCTAAAGGTTGCGATTTTCAATTTGTGATATCAAAAATCGCAAAGTTAAAGATTATCGTGTTAGCTCCCTATAATCAGCAATATTGGAAAAATTCCGGTCGTAGGGAGAAACGTCGTTTCAACCACTTTGGGATTCTAGGATCTAGCCCTCCTAAATCTGGAGAGGGATCTCTCCAATAAGTGCAAAGATGGATTTGTCTTTGAAGTTTTGGGTAATGATATTAGGCTAGTTATGAAGGCCTAGGGTTTGTTTTGTTTTTCGATAGTTGAGCATGATTACTGTTTGAGGTGGAAAGTTCTAAATGTAAAGAGTTTCAAAGGTGAGAAGTTACAAGCAGATAGAACAAGCATTGGCTAGGAAGACAGATAATTTCAGGTTTTATTCCATTGGGCTATGGAGTCATAAAAGGGTTTAATTGGAACAGCAAGAGGCAAGAGTGGTCCATGGGGAAAGTCATCTATGTCTAAGGATCTCTTTGAACATTGATTTATGGAATGAAATGATACAACAAGAAGGAAAATTAAACAGATGAGGAATAAAGAGCAGCCTAGGATCTAGTAAGTACTTTTAAACTAGCCAGCCTTTGAAAAACACTTAAGAAGAACATAAAAACAAACTAGGATCTGGTAAGTACTTTTAAACTAGCCAGCCTTTGATACACTTTCATCAGAAAACATTTTAAAACAAAGGGAAACTTGAAGGAAAATGTTGGAGTAGAAACTAGCGGGTCGGGCTCACCACAAATCCTCTCCTAGCTCTTCTTTACTTGGTTACTTTCAAGTAAAACAAAAAGATGACACAGAATGGCCTAAGATCTGGTAAGTACTTCTAAACTAGCCAGCTTTTAACACATTCCAAGGGAAACGTTCAGACATCCTTTGGGGATAAAACTAGGACCAGGGCACACCATATCTTCCATAGTTCATCTCTACTTAACTAGTATTGAACATAACTTTCAAGAATAATATTCAGCTAAGGCAATAAGACGAGGGAACGCCAACATTCCTATGCTTTAAACTGAAGTAAATCATTCCCAAATAACACAGATTGGAAGAAAACATTCAGATAAATATTTTCAGTCAGAGAAGGGTACTGATATACAGTAGGTCCTAACTCAATGCATGCTGTTCTTTATAAGAGAAGATGAAACACAGTGAAAACAAAAAAAATGACAAGTTACAATGAGAAAAAAATCACCGTCAACATATACTAGGATCCCATAAATCAGCTTGTATTGATGCTCCAAACCAGTTATAGCTTTAAGTCCAATGCTTTAGTTTAGAAACCATCTACACATCTCATCCTAACCTATCTATCACCAGCAGAGCTCCAAGGGCCTGTGAACACTATTTACAGATAGAAGTCTCAAGCTCAATTACATTTCAATGTTCTACAACCAACCCCTCACTCATCTTCTGCAGAAGTATATATAGAAGAATGAGGCGGTGAGATCTGAAAAAAGATCTCAAAAACTAATTAATACAGACTTAAATGGCTTCTTGGCCTTTGAGGGGATCAATGAAGAAGCTTACATAGGTGTCTTCTATACTAAATGATTTACATAAATATTAAGCTCGGTGGGAGCTTTTGTTGACCTTTGAGGCTCTGTGTGATGTCGAGGTTACTCTGCTGATATTTTTTCATTAGTTTGTCTGCAGAATTTATCCTCTGGTTGCGTTGTGAGGCAGATATTTTGTCTTGATCAATAACTTCAACCTCTGATTGAATACTTTGAGGCACAGGTGGAATTCCAGTAGCTGGGAGGAATCAATTTGCCTCAAATGTGGCGGTGGAGGCTTTCTGTTGATAAAACACTTAAGATTTTCTTCAAACTGTGTTTTAATTAGGGATTAGGCTTTTTATAATCATTCTTAGTTGTGATCCCCACAAATATGTCTTCAATCCTTTGTCCTGGTACATTTTTGTCTTCGACACTGATACTCTCTGACTATGCTTGATTTACTGTGTTTTTTGCTGATGTGCAGGGCTGCGCAGGAGTGATATGGCATCAATGCCTCATGAATCACCGATGAAACGTGAATTTTAAACCCTGCGAATGATTTTCTTTGGTGAATAGAAGGCAGGAGGATCGTCACCCTCTGCCTTTGAAATTTCTTCAGTCATGGCGGAAAAACCATTTAAACCCTGCAAAATACAAAAAACTATTATAAAATCTTGCATGTATAGGTTCGCTACTTCAGAAGGCACGTGGAGGGAGCATGGCTATTGGATGGAATCATCCAACGGTCGAGATTGATCAAGAGAATTCAAAGATAAGGTGGAAGAATAGTTTAAATCAGAGCCATCGATCGCACAGAGATCGACAATTGGGAGTGGAGGTGAAAAATAATGTGACAGGGTCACTTTATTTGGAAAAAATGGAGAAAATATGTTAAAAATAGTGTGTGGGGTTCGGGATGATCGTGGGCCATTGGATGAGATCGGCCCACACGATCAAAGGTGGAAAACCAGGTGCCAATAAACCTTAAAAACTAGTCCATACTTCAAAATTTAATTAAACCATGCTGAGTAAAGTTCCTGGGTCCGGATTTGCTAACTGGACGAGAAAACACGGAGACCCGCCCCAATAGAAATCAGTCGCGTGGATGCTGATGTGGCGCTGGGACCATTGGCACTGCTATGGACGAGGGGACCGGGAGATGAAATATGGGCCTTCGATCTACAGACCAGATCGACGACAGAGATCTGTTAAACACTGCGTCGTACCCTGGTTAACTGTCGGGCTTCTTCGGTGAGCGATCGTTGTCCGATGAGCGGCCTCAGATCGGATGGCGCATATCAATATCACACCCACTCCACGTCCGAACTTTAATGCGTGATGAATGACGGTTTCATGAACAGTGCTCAAGCCACGCGTCAACAGGTGTATGGAATCGCTGCAAAATAAAAAATACCGCCCCGCTCTCAAAAGCAGTGCGATGGATAATGCTTGGTTTTGCAACAGTGAGTGGATGGCGAGGACCACTGGGTGATGGATTTCGCACTGTCGATCCGCAGATCATATCGACGGTAGAGATTGAATAGAAAATTAGACTAGCGGAAAACCTTAGGACATAACAAAAATGTCAAATTTATATAAATGAAAGGTTTGAAGTATTACTTTACACTGCGGCTTGGCACCCGACTGTGGGGCCTTTGGGTGCATGGAAGATAATATGACCGGGGGTTTTTAGAGGAGGGAATAATCACAATTGGGTGACGTGATAAGCGCTTGGAGGGCTGGAGCTCAGTTCTGGTGCTTAGGCATATGGAGGGGAGGGTTAAGGATTTAGCCCAAGGGGCTTAAGTCTATAGCATATAAAAAATATGATTTTGTTAGATTTTCAATGGCCTTCAAAGGAATTTGGGGGCTTTGATAAGGCTAAGAAAGAGTCTTAAACCTTATCAAGGGGCTTTTGATGAAGGGAAAAGGGGAAGAACATGAAAATGAAGGATTTTATGGAAAAAGAAAAGGCAAAGATGAGGTTAGTCTGGAAGAAGGGGGAAAAGGACAAGGGTGCTTGTAACAGTATTCTTTCTTAGGAATCAGTAGGATTTTAGAGTTTTTAAGAGAGGAACAACAGTGAAGATTTGGTCAAAGGCATGAGGCCTTCAAGAGTCTTCAAGAGCCAACACTTTTTGCAACAAAATTTTTTCCTTGAAGGCTCCAAACAGTTTAAGCCACCTTTTGGTATAACAAATTTCACAGGTGGCTAACATATCGTAGGTCAAACTCATATCGCAAATCATAATTAGGGTTGGTAGTGGTTTATTGCAAATCGCAAATCAAAAGTTTCATCACAATCGGGAGTCGAGGATCAGGATGGGTAACAGGAATGAAGAAATGTGAAGTGTGATGTGTGATGAGAGGAGAGGTAACGTCACGGAGAGGGTAGGTCCCATTTACATCGCAATCGGGGAAATGGTGTTGGCGGAGTTAAAAAAAGTGTAAGTGCAATAAATTTGGCAATGAGAAAAGGTAAGTGGGTACCAAAAAAGGTTTAGAGCAGAGAGAAATGAATTATGAATGATAAAGGTTCATGCAGAAAAGGTGAAGAGGGGTAAGGTTTTATCGCATTGGGGGTTTTGCGAAGGAGTGCAATGGTAACATGTATGGAGTTTTGCGATATGTGATCAGCGATTGAAGAAGGGGCTCATACCAAAATTAAAAGAGGAGGTGATATTACATATACCATTTGTGAAATATGATATATGTAAGGTTTGCGGGATATGGCCAATGGCTTCTAGATCATAACACTTGGACAACAACTCTTTCCTCTTTTGACTGTGGGGTGTCTACTTGACCTGTGATTGAATTTCTTGGCCTTTAATTTAGCCATTCCCACTCTTCATTTGCTTAACTCTCCATGTTGCCTTATTTGTTCATAAAAACCACAAGATAACAGAAACAATGATTACAAAGGGAGGAGATGGTCCCTCACAGGATTTCCAGCTGAAATAATGGAAACTTCCTTCCTCCAATATATTTGCAAAAATGGACTGTGCAATCCCTTGGGTAATTTTTGCTGCAAGGAGGTATTAAATGCTGGCATGAATGCTAGATATGAATATACAGCTCCTGCAAGACTAATCTCGAAGCACAAGGTGAATGTATGAATCCTCCACTGGTTTCCTAGCTAAAATGATAGAAACAACCTCCACCTGTCAAACCCTCAAGCAGGAATGTGTAATTCCTGAGACTGAATGTGCATATGAGAGTGGCTAAATGTGGCACCAATGCCTGATGATGTATGGAAATTGTGAGCCCTGGTATTGCACCAAGAGTGCTGCAACTCCCAGGGGGCTACCCTAGTTTACTTTATCAACCCGGGGTTCGTACAAACTTGGAGGTGACAGTTCTATATACACAACAGATGCATTTTGTTGATGTCATCCTCTTATGCTTTACGAAAGGGTGCTATTTCTTAAAATGTGATAATGAAAGGAAAGTAAATTGCTAGAAGGAAAGGATAGAAAGGAAACTAAACTAAATTGCTGGAAAGGAATGACAGGAATGAAACTAATTTAATTTGCAGAAAAGGAAATGATTGAAAGGAAACTAAACTATAATACTAAAAAGAAATGATAGGAATCGAACTTATTTAATTTTTAGGAACGAAATGACATAAATAAAACCAATTCTAAACCATACTTAACTTGGCTAAATGGCTAAATGCACTCTATTTATACTATGGTCTATCTACCATGATTCTACCCATGCAACTATGCTATCCATGACTTAATCCTAACTGAAAAATCGTTGATTTTGCAGCTTGGAGGAAATAAAAGGGCTAAAGGGTATAATGGAGGGCTTACTATGAAACAGAGATTAGAAGTGTAAAGTGGGGGTTTAAACCTTATAATACCTTATAATATAGCGCAAATATTCTTTGGAGAGGAATAATTTTAAATATGTGATGGCAGAGATAAGATGGAGGCAAAAGTTGTGATATGTGATATCGCAATCACAATATCGCAAAATTAAAGGGATAGTGGAAGTGTTGTTCGGGAAAGGGAGTGAAGTGAGAAATACGATACTGAATGCGATGCGAAATATGATAGCGATGTTGTGGTGCAATTTTGGTATTTCACAATTGTGGTTTAGGGGAAGAAGATAGTAAGTGAGGTGCGGGGCCAAAATGTGATAATCCGAAATCCGAGAATTGCGCTAAGGCTAGAATTGCGAAATACGAAATACGATGATTGAGAAATGTGAAAAGGTGATCAGTCAGATGATGTGGCAGTAGGATAGGTGGTAGATATCTTTAATAATATCACAATCGGTTGAAAGGAGCGGTAAGTGTTAACGAAGGCCAACATGAATTGTGAATTGCAAGAAAGTAATGGGCTTTTCAGAAAAAGGTGAAGGTTCTTTCAAAGGTTTTTGACATAGAAATGAGGAGTGAAGGAGAAAGAATGGAAAAATGAATATTGCGATCGGGATATGGAAGTGGAAGTTATTAACAAGTACCAAATGGGAAATGTGATTGAAAAAATGAGCGATTGTAAGTCCAAAGGGGACAAATGAGGTTTCTAATATTTTTTACTATTTTTAATAAAAGAGCGGCAAAGGGAAGTAGAAAGGGATATAGCATTTGGGCTTGGAATGAGAGAGCATTAACAAATATCACAATTGATTTACGATTTCTGATGGAGCGAGGTACGGTGAGTGGGAGTTTCGAGGAGAAAGGGTGAAATTCCAATTCTAATGCTTTTCAAGCGTTTTGGGAATGAAAAGTGGCAATGGAAAAAAAAAAGAGAAAAAGGATGGAAATGGAGGCACAACAACAATGCTCAGGTGTGAAAATACAACTGGGAAAAGAAGCAGGATGGCTTGATGATATTCTTGGATATTTTTATGCTTATTCTTGCAAACAAAGATGTGGATTCATGTACGAAAAATATAGGAAACGCATGACAAAATAGTGAACAGAAACTAGTTTTTGGTCCTGTGGGAAGGTTCGCCCTCCTCGAGTTATATTGACAGAGATGAGGAGGGGTTCTTGATCCAAAGATTATCTTGGTTTATCTCCTCTATTCTATCACTCACAAGCAAATGAAAAATTACATCAGCACACTGAAAGAAAAAAATAAGCAGCGATGAAACTATGAGAAGCACAACTAATTGAATGACAGAAAGAAAACTAGCTTAATGGCAGAAAGGAAAATATAGTAACAGCAGAGAAGCTGAGGCACATGGATTGGGCCCTAACCCATGAGCCTAGCTCTCTAAAACTTAAATCAGTCGAATGAAATCAGTCTTCTCATTTCATAAAATAACAACCTCATACATCTCTGAAAGTTTTATCACTGAGTAAAACAATAGAAGCTCAATATCTTGCAACAAAGTTTCAACTAGAATCGACTAACTCTTCCTAGCTCTAGCTCTGCTCTATTTACTCTACAGGGCAGCTACCAATAACTACCTAGAAAATAGTGGTTGAGTCCACTTAATTCCAAGTAAACAAATATTGAGTGCACTCCTATTTGAGTTTCTTAGCTTCCTCTGGAATTCAAATTGCTGGAGAGAATCCTTGGGGATCCTTTGGTTGCCTTTGGAATTCGAATTGCTGGAGAGAATCCTCGGGGATCCTTTGGCTACCTTTGCAATTCAAATTGTTGGAGAGAATATTTGGGATCCTTTGATTGCATTTGAGAGTTAAGGAGGGTGGACAATCCTTCAATAATTTCTCCTTTATGTCTCCTCCAAGTCTTTATGATAAAATCCTTATAAAAATGCTTACTAAATGATGATTTTTTTCACTTAACCTCATATTAGGCACTCAAACTATGTTAGCCTTAATCACCACCTATACTAGCATCATAAAACCAAATAATTATAAAAATGCAAGAAAAAGAGTTATAACAAATCAAAAAGGTGAGCATTAACCCCTCCAAATATGTCTAATGATGGAGCTCATCATCACCCCCCTACTGAATGGTTGCTCATCCTCTGAGAAACTAATCCTGCTCCTACACTTCCTTCAAGGCTTTGATAGCCCCCCTGATTTCCTGAGAAAGGAGTGTGGGAGTTTCCCCAAGGGGGTAGAAACCATTATTCTTTTCTGCATTCTCCCATTCTCTATCTTGTGCATCTATGTCGTTGTGCATCTATGTCGTTTTCATCATTCAGCCCCAGCAGCAAAGGTGGCCTAAGCTTTAGTCCCAACCATTGGATATTTTTGGCCTACATAGCCCTCTTATATAATGGTGCCCTTTCCAATGCACCCCTCAGTCTTTCTAGAGTATTGTACTCCTTGTTCTTGAGGCTGTGAGGGAGGTTGTTCCATCTCCTATGGTTAGTCATAATGCACTCATCTTCTATCTACCTAGAATGGCTAGTCATAATGCACTCATCTTCTATCTACCTAGAAACATCATCAAAGTGCCCTATCACCTTGGTTTGAGTCTGTTAGGGGCCTGTAATTTGGCATATTGGAAAAACCATGCCAAATGATAGGGTAACATCAAACCAATCTTTGGAGTCCTAGGACCTATCCTTCCTGGACTCAGAGAGGGCTCTCTCTATTATGCGAAGGATGTGAAATTGTTCACTTTCAATGATTGATTTTAGGCTAGTTGTTAAGTGTAATTTTTTTGTTTGTTTTGGGTTGGGGTAAGATGATTAAGTAGGATAGATAGAATGAGAGGTTTTCAAATCAATAGGGCTATGGGGTCAGATGAGGTCGAGGGTGTATAAATGATGAAGCAGAGTGTATTACAGGGCCGATTTAGCAAGGTTAATGGATCCTTTAGGTGATGTATGAGGTCTAATGAACATTAATTTTGGGAAAACTAAGAGGCCTTAAAAATATATAGTCTGAAATCAATAACTCATGAGGTAGTTCAAACCATTAATCTCTATGAACAATACTCAAACTGATAAACGTGTAAGATGAACATTCCGGTGATACATAGAAGCATTAGAACTCCTAACTTTAGAAATTCACCTTCAGATTTTTTGGAAAACACATAATATAAACAAACAACTCAATATATGGAGAGGGAACTCCTAAACAGCATATATCAAGCTATCAGGAACTCTGAAACAAGTTGGTAAGCATAGTCAAAGGGAAAAATTGAAATGAGACCTCGTTGTCTTAACCTAATAAATCAGTATTCCATAGAAAAGCTTCACAATAGGGTTTTGAAAAATTTGAATAAGCAAGGAATACCATGAATCATATTTATAAGCTAACACAATAACCATTCATGAAAAAAAACAAGTTTTAGTGGGCCTAAGGAGAAATCAAGAATTCATTAAGATGACTAAAAGAAGAAAACATCAAAACTATAGAAAACAGGAGGTTTGAGGTGTTTCCATGAGCATATCTCAACCTGTACTTTTCGGATATATAGAAACCAAGTAGAATGAAAAAAAATTAGGACAAGAAAACATTAACAAGTTAGGAAAACATCACCATTCACCAAGCTATGGAATCCTGCAAGCAAGCTTCTCCAACATCAAGCCACACAAGCCATTCATTCACTTCATAAAACCAATATCTTGTCCAAGGTCATAAAACCATGTATTACTCTTAAACACATCAAGTCCCAATTGTTTAAAATGAATCATCATGTATTATATAACAAATGAGTAGAGGAGAGCCTACTAGAGCATCTAGAAGCCTATTGGCCAAAGAGAAATATCCTAACTAGTCCAAGTCACAAAAATATCTAAATAAATATCTTTCCCAACTATAAATGAAAATAAAAATGAATTTTAGGCCTACATGCCTAAGAAAATTTTCCAAACGCACATTTTTCCCACCCAGCCACAGGAGTGTAGCACATTTATCAAACAGTGAAAAATTTCCAGGTGCGTAACATAGAAATAGGCCCTGTTGCAGCAGTATTTTGGAGGTCTTCCCGACACCAAATTTGGCCCCATTATGGATCGTTGGAAATACTGATGAGTCTACTTTTAAAAAAAATTTGAGGTGTGCTGATTGGATGCCATTTACGTCCTCAAAAATCAAATCTCCTAGCACTGCTCTGTGCATAACACCTGGTCTGAAAAGGAGGCAGAAAGGTCAAATTATTGTTGTTTTTTGACCTTTTGAGGGGGTAAAACTACTCCAAATGATCTGAAAATTGGTGAGTAGACTGTTGGTGATGCGAAAAATCCAAAAATGTAAAATTTGAGAGCTAAATATGCACCAAATTTGTGCGTAGAACCTAAGGTGTTGCTCTCCTAGGGGTCAAAATTTGGAAAAAAAAAAAATTGTCCAAATTGCCTCAAAATTTGTAGAGAGACCCCTCAAGAGGTTTTGGATACCTATTGAGAAGCCTCAGCCAATACTCCAAGGCTTTCATGCACTTTGGCTCCTTTTAGGTCTTCTAGTTCAATGAGGGCCTTCTTTAGCTTGGCGCGAGTAAGCATGCTTTTCCTTGCATAATGTTTGGCCATTTTCTTTTGTGCGGCAAGGCCCCTCTTGATCTCCTTGAAATGCTTATGTTCCTCTTTGTAATAGTAGATGACCCTTTGAGCCATACTAAAATCCATTTCCCACTCCTGAAGCTGTGCATCTTTTTCCAAGAGGAGCAACCTAGTTTTCATCTCTTGGTCCTCATTGTCACTATCTAGATCAATGAATTGAGATCCTTGAGAAGTCTTCTTGATTCTTTTTCTCCTTCTTACATGTACCTTCCGCTCACCTTTTTCCACCTTTCCCTTTCCTTTGTCTTGATGCTTGATTGCTGGAGGAGAGATGGCCCCTTGCCTTTTTGAGGTAGCAAACACATCTCTTTTGCCTCTATGATAGCTGCATGTGAGAGCTTTTATGATGGTGTCTCTACCTTCGGAGGTGCCACAAGCCTTGTCATATTTTTCATCATAAGACCCATTGTTTTGGCCCTTTTTCTCATCATGGGGCTCATTGATTTTAAATTTTTTTTCTTGCTCACAATCTCCTTCTTGAGAGGCTGCCTCTTCTTGGTCATCATCACTCTGTTTTTCCTCTCCTTCACACTCTGTTTCTATCACATAATATTCAGCATTTTCACCACTTTCATCATATTTATTAAGCTTTGCATTTTCCTCAATGTTTTCAACCTTTGCTTCACTTGCATCTTCCTCTTGATTTCTATTGTCATCATTTTGCTATTTGTTGTGGCTATTATCACTTTCATGCTCACTATTTTCCTCTTCCTTCTCTTCTTCATCTTCCTCTGCTTCTGTCTCACTATCCTCTTCCTCATTATAGTCATCTGTTTGCTCTTCATTAGAGCCACTGCCAGCTTCTTCACTTGGTACATTAGGAGAAGAGATAGGGGGTGAATTCCTCTGTGGAGAAGGCATATGGAGAGATGATGGAGAAGTGGAGGTAGGTGGTTGTGAAGTGGAGGGTAGAATCTGCTGAATGAAGTCAAGATGAAGCTTTTCAGGAGTGAGTTCAACTTTTTTAGATGTTTTTTGTTGCCACTCAATCTCCTCTGTCATACACAATATTTTTCTCCTTTGCAAACCCTAACCAAGATATTTAAAAATAATTTTTATGTAGCCTAAGGTTTGGCTTAATTAAGCCTTTAAATATTACTTTACCTAGACAAATGAAAGCTTTGAAGGTGAAAAAACAAATCACCAACCTTGTGTCTTGACTTTTGCAGAATCTTTGAAGGTGAAAAACCAAAATTTTGACTAATTTTAGCAATTTTAGACAAAATTTGTCTGTGCATAACACCGGTGCATAGTGTCAGGTCGTCTCTGGCCAGTCGGGCTCATAGGAGAGTAGCGAAGGTGCGTAACAAGCTGGAGTTGGGCCAGTTGGGCCTCAGGAGTGTAGTGTCGGGGCGTAACAGGAAATTTTATGCACTCTACTATGTCTGTGCGTAACACCGACCTAGGTGTGTAGCGTCGGGCTCTGTGCGTGCAGAGCAGTGTTAAATAACATTGCATTTTCCTCTCCTGTGCATAGCGCTGAAGGCCAGGTGCGTAGCGCCAGCCTTAGTGCGTAACGCCTGGAGATTTTCACTGATTTGCTCAGAAACTTTCGAAACCTTCTCTCAACGGCTTCCTTTGGCTTGGAGATGACAAATGGTGTGGGGGGAAGTACCCAAAAGGCCTTTATAACCTTATTTGAAAGATAAATTTGAAGCCAAACCCACTTTTATAATTTTCATTTCCTTTCACTTTTTCTCACTGTGTTTTTAGCCTTTTTTGGTCCTGTAAGTGATGTTTTGATTAAAACATTGTTCTTTTTTCACTGCTGGAGGCCTCTTAAGGTTCTCCTTCATTTTTAAAATCTTCCTGAAGACGCCTAGCCCATGCCTCTCAGCCTATAATTTGGAGAAGGAACTTGTAATATTCCAAAATTTTCACATCAGCAAATTGAAATATTAGATTTTGCTAATTTCACCTAGGAGAGGAATAAATGGGTAAGGAGGCCCATGAACAATAAAATATAAATAAATTCCACCTTAGTAAGGGAAGAGATCACCTTAGGAGCTTGTTTTACACTTCCAAGAGTGAACAAGGACATTTTAGAGGGAGAAATAGTCAAGTTTGACTAAGTCAACAACCATTCTTCAGGAGGAAGAAATACTCAAGTAAACTAGCTCAATGTGAACAAGGATCAACCTAAGACACATATGTAAACTAGATTGAAGATATCTAGTGTGAAAAGAGGCATTGGAGTTGGATTAGTTGACCAAGTCAACAGCATTGTCATAAAGAGGAGGGAAGCAAGCTAGGGTTGTGCAGTTTTGAAAGAGGAAGCTTAATGAAGAATTCACCTCAACGTTGTGTGGGGTCCGAGGTGAGGAGGCTCACCAAAGATAAAATGAGGACATAGCATAAAATGAGAATCATTCATGTATTCAGATATTTTTGGCTAGATACCAATCACATACTTCAACTATTTAGCCAGAGTTGTTGCACTGCTTAGTGCAAGGAATTCCTGTGCAGGAATTCCATCCTCTCTTGAGATCAGCTTTCTTAAGGGACCAAAGGGGAGTGATTCGAGCTTCATTTAAGAACTTGGCTTGGGGCCATTCATCCATACTCAGCCACAACGTAGTATCTTTCAGAAAACTACGTCCTTGATGCAGAGGCAGCAGTAGCAGTGTTGCATCCTTTGATATTGTGCTAGTCTTTGAGGAGGAGGTGCTCATTCCCCTCAGGGAGTTTTTTAGAGAGGCCCTTGGCCATATTTCTATATTATTAAGCTATTTAATTTCATATTCAACCATTTATAATACCTAAATGCAGTAATTGTGTTATTTCTACAATGTTACTTATTATTCATGCATTTTGCCGGAAACCTTTGTCGGGTGTCCTGTTTTACTGTATAAGCTTTTAAATCTCCATTTTTTTATTGTTTGATAAATATAAGTTGCATATCAGAATTATTTTATAATTTTCTATAGAAACCCTCATGGGGATTACGCTCTAACTGTATTCAGAAATTTATGTTTAGTAAAGTCATGGGAAATCAGTGTTTTCTAGCCTAGTCGGGAAAGGAGGAGCTCCTTAATATAGCTAGAAGCATTAGTGTGAGCTGAAATTCGGATCATAGGTCCCTCATGACCTAAGATATCATATCCAGTCATTTCCCCTACTTAATTTTACACTCATTTCTAAAAATAACCTTTTTAGGGAAAAAAATACCCTTTTTCCCCACTCTCCGGCACATGAAACGAAGTACAAGTTGCTGTTGTAGATAAAAATTATGTATATATGTTTATTATGTATTTTTTAAGATTATTCATCATAATAGTACCGTTATATAGATTATTCATTGTTGAGTTCCAGATTTGGAACATTACAGTAGTATCAGAGCATGATCTCTAGCACAGCCTGTGAGATCAAGCTATCAGAGGAGTAAAGAGGAGAAGAAGAGAAAAAAATGATGGATAGGATGAGCTTACTCTCATACATTTTTATATCTAAGAATAAAGTAGAAGAGAAATGCATTGAAACTCTAAGAGGGTTTCAAGGAGGAGAGAGTTGAAGTGAAACTTCTAGGTTTCAAGAGGTAGAAAAAGATGCATGCACTTCCTGTTCTCATAGAGGAGGTGAAGAGAAAGGAGACCGCTTAGAACATGAAATCTTAAGTGGATATTTTGAATAATACAAGTGCCAACCTAGGGATTTCAAAGAGACCCTAGATTTTCCTCAGTTTATTCAACTGAGAGAAGAGGAAAGGTCTTGCAGCAAAGGAAAGATCAAAGGCAATAGATTCATATTGTCTGAATTTGATGGGTCAACTACAACAAGTTCTTGGGAAAGAAATATTGAGGCATTCTTCATACTTCATATAGTGGAAGAGAGGGAGGTAGCAGTTGCAGCGTTGTGCCTGGAGGGTGAAGCCAATGCTTGGTGGTGCAGTCACTTAAACCACACAGGGGTGACTTATTTTTCTGAATTCACTCAAGAGCTAATAAAAACCTTCGATGAGGAAATATCAGAGGAGAGAAGACCCACACCACCATGGGAGGAGGCAAGTACCAGTGTTTCCATAGCCTTGAGAGAGCAGTCTTCTACATCAGCAGTCGGATCAGCCAGCACATTGAAGAGAGGACCTCTTGCAGCCATAGAAGATGTCCCAGAGACTCACATAGGTATGCATAAATTTCCATGTCTTAACATTTCAGAAAATTTTATGGAAAGGGTTGGAGATTTGTTTTCATATGGCCCAGGATCAAATGATATTACTAAGATAAAGCAATTGGATTGCACTGCACTGTGCAAGCTTGAAGGGTTCAAGGGAGATTTGAACCATCACCCTCATGCATCACTAAAGAGTTACACACAACCCTTGAGGTTGGAGTGTGAATTCTTGGAGGGTTGAGTGAAATTTTCTCCAAACAAATTCATGCAGAAGCAAATTGAGATAGCCATAACACCCTGGAGGAGGGTTACAGTGCTGTCAAGAAGATGCAGCAAGGAGGCTTTACCTTCGAGTCACTTGGATCCTTATGGGTTCAAGATAATCATTGATGAGAGATATTTTCTTGGAGGTCTCCAGGGAGTTGCATTTCAGCATCTCATGAAATGCAAGGAGAAAAATATGATATGGGGGGATGGTAGCCTCTTTTGGAGGAGTTCCAAGATGGAGAATGCTCAGAGGCATTCATCAATAGATAGGTGGATGTGGATAGAGAGAAAGAATCTAGAAAGTTACTTGCAACTCTATGATACCGGGAAGCAGGAGGCAAGATTGCATTGGCTACTCTTGAGAGAGTTTGGCCATCATGTGGCATATCCTTCTTTAAGGGTATGAGGGAGGAGGATACTTGGAAAAGTACTTGCATCATGGGGCAGCAAGGAGTGTGGATGAATTATGATGATATGGTCATTTTATTTTCACTGCATCAGTTATATGATGGAGGTATGATGAGACAGTAAAGACATTTGTTGCTTTGGAGGATTGAGAGAGAGCAAGGGAAGAGTTGCTCTCACATTTTGCATGATGTTGCAATGGGAGGAGATGGCAACATTATGAGAGGATTATTTGACATTGAACATGTCCAAATATGGATTTATGAGTTGGAAGGAGCCTATTTTCATAAGTCAACAGCATTGTCACTTGGGAGCATGAGCTTATTGGTGGAGTGTTCCCAGGATCACTTCATATTTGATGCACTTGGTGGGCATAGAGGAGGTGAGATTGATAGAGTGGTGGATGGACTCATTGGTTGTTGTGGTATGCTCTCCTTGACTTGGATGTCCAAGCATAAGAAGGAGGATTTTCATGGGGCATGTGATTCACTCCTCTTCAGATTGATATTCCATACCACTATGGAGGATTCATCTATGGATCTTTTCACCATCTTGCTTCCATCACATGGTAAAAACTTTGTTGTTGCACTTATTGGTTGTTCATCACTATATCTGTATACTCTTACCATGGCCTTGCAATGCATTACTCTACAAAGGGGCAAGGTTCTCTTTAGACTCCATGGTCTATTTTTAGCCAGCTATTATGATGGAGACATCCATCTAATGTATGATCCGGGGCAAGTATATGGTTGCTTCTTGTATGCTCAATTGACATATCCGACGATATACTATTTACTAGTGGATGTGATGACTTATACAACAAGCCATTTGTCAAGAGACAACTTTCCATACCATTTCCTAAAGCTGCAGTGGGGAAGACTACACTGTGACCACTTGGGAGACTGTTGGTACACTCTAGCACTACATAGAACCTTTAGTATTTCTCTCATTGTGATGTTGATCATGATCCTATGTGTTGATATTATTCTTACATATATGAGGAGCATGGTTGGAGGACAGACACATGGAGTGGATGTGTTCTTGGGGGAGAAGATTCCCCACACTTTCTGCATTGCATGCTCTAAGGGGAGCATGAGATGGGACATGGCCTCTATAGCAAAATATTTGTTTCTTTATGAGGAGGGCCATGACATGGATGGGATACCATATGGAGGTGAGTTCTTGTCCATCATGTATGAGATGGTTTGGGCTAGCTTGATTCACAGTGCTGGGAGAGGGACCCTTGGAGGTTTAGCTTCCTTCTTTCCATATGAGGGAAACACTATTGCAGCCCAATATCAGTAAATCCTCTACACTTGTCTTAAGTGGAGAGGAAGGTAGTGTGGGGTATGTTACTATGACTACCATGACCAAAATTTCAGCCAACCTACTTTTCCAGAGCTTCAAGTAGAGGATGACTTGCATGTGTTACCATTTTGGAGGGTGGCTCATTTTTCTTGGTTGATAGCTTGGGGAGGAGAGATTCAAATGGGATGATGAATCCCAATATATATCAACCCTCATGCTTCAAGAGGTTCTTCAAAAATCCCATTGTTTCCCCCATGGATGTTTCATTATCACATCATGTTAGCTATTTGGGATGTTCTCCAATAGATGGCTTGCAAACTTGGGAGGAGAAACTTGGAGATATATTGATGATACAACATCTTGATCCTTGTATGATTGCATCATATGAGGTTTCTACATGGGAGAAGAGGATACTCTTCAGTCTTATCCTTGCAGTTTCTTAAGGACAAGCAAAATTTGGGAGGGGAGGACTGTAATATTCTAAAATTTGCACATGAGCAAATTGGAATATTAGATTTTCCCACTTTCACCTAGGAGAGGAATAAATGTGTAAGGAGACCCATGAAAAATAAAATATGAATAAATTCCACCTTATTAAGAGAAGAGATCACCTTAGGAGCTGGTTTTACACTTCCAAGTGTGAACAAGGACATTTTAGATGGAGACATAGTCAAGTTTGACTAAGTCAATAACCATTCTTGAGGAGGAAAAAATACTCAAGTAAAATAGCTCAATGTGAACAAGGATCAGCCTAAGACACATATTTAAACTAGATTGAAGATCTCTAGTGTGAAAAGAGGCATTGGAGGTGGATTAGTTGACCAAGTCAATAGCGTTGTCATAAAGGGGAGGGAAGCAAGCTAGGGCAGCGCAGTTTTGAAAGAGGAAGCTTCATGAAGGAGTCACCTCAAACTTGTGTGGGGTCCGGGGTGAGGAGGCTCACCAAAGACAAAAGGAGAATCATTCATGTATTCAGATATTTTTGTCTAGATACCAATTTCATACTTCAGTTGTTTAGCCAGAGTTTCTGCACTGCTTAGTGCAAGGAATTCATGTGCAGGAATTCCATCCTCTCTTGAGATCAGCTTGCTTAAGGGATAAAATGGGAGTTATTCGAGCTTAATTTTAGAACTTGGCTTGGGGCCATTCATCCATACTCAGCCACAGTGCAGTATCTTTTGGAAAACTGCGTCCTTGATGCAGAGGCAGCAGCAGCAGTGTTGCCTCCTTTGATATTGTGCTAGTCTTTGAGGAGGAGGTGCTCATTCCCCTCCGAGAGTTTGTTAGAGAGGACCTTGGCCATATTTATGTATTATTCAGCTATTTCATGTAATATTCAGCCATGTATAATACATAGATGTAGTAACTGCGTTATTTCTGCAGTGCTGCTTGTTATTCATGCATTTTGCCAGAAACCTTTGCCATGTGTCTTGTTTTACTGTATAAACTTGTAAATCTCCATTTCTCTATTGTTTGATCAATATAAGTTACATATCAGTCTTATTTTATCATTTTCTATACAAAAACTCATGGGGATTATGCTCTCACTGTATTCATAAATTTCTGTTTAGTAAAGTCATGGGAAATCAGTCTTTCTAGCCTAGTCGGGAAAGGAGGAGATATTTAATATATCTAGAAGCATTATTTTGAGCTGAAATTTAGATAATAGGTCCCTCATGACCTAAGCTATCATATCCAGCCATTTCCCCTACTTAATTTTACGCTCATTTCTGAAAATAACCTTTTTAGGGCATAAAATACCCTTTTCCCCCACTCTCTGGATCATGAAACGAAGTACGAGTTGCTGTTGTAGATAAAAATGATGTATATATGTTTCTTATGTATATTTTAAGCTTATTCATCATAACAGGACCAGTATACATCTTATTCATTACTGAGTTCCAGATTTGGAACATTACAAAACTGTTTTGAACTTTTAACACCTATACACAGCAAACTCATTATTTTTTCCATTTCTCCTTTTGACTGTCATTTTTTATTTGAAACATTTTTTCCTTTGACCTTGTCATTCTTTCTGTGGGAAAAACACCTTTTCCAGCTCTGTGAAGTGTTGTTTATGTCTTAGTCATATTTTTGCATAATAGTCTTTTGACAAAGAGGTCCTTGTTGGGAATTTCACTGTTCTACTATAAACTAGGGGTATATCTGTTTTTTTTTAGGTCACTATTTCATATTAAAGTTTTGACAGCTTCCCTTATCAATAATGACCCATGTTTGTCTCTTTTGGCCACTGGAATATGTCTCTAGCTGTTCTTTAGAGAAAGAGGCCTTTGAATCTGACATTTCTTGCCTCTTCCTACTGATACCCTTCATCATCTTTATGCCTTTGGTGTAGTGGAGTATTCATCTTCATGTCTACCTTCCTTGCTTTTCTTTAAAAACCATGATTTTACCCTTTGCTGAGGTGGAGTTAGTGCTTGTCTGCCAAACCATAGGGTAACTGGAAAACCCTTGAAACCATCTTCTATGATGAAGGAGGTTTCTTGGTCACTATTTTGACCCTATTTTCCTATTTTCTCAAGCTCCTAAGTTTGTAGGAATAGTTCAGAAAAAACAATCAGTGCTATCTTCTGAGTTGTCAAAAAGGCACTTATTAAACTCACTATTTTATGCCTAAACCATTCAATGATATTTTGAACGATTTTAGGAGTTCTTTGCCTTTGTAGCCTTAGCATTGCTCTATTACCTGGTCAAAACAGTCATGAATCTGAATTCCCAACAAACACATACCTTGTTGCTTTTTTCTAGGTTGTGAATGGTCTTCTTTGCAAGAATGCAAGCAAAGGGCACCTATCCCTCTACAAGTTTCATGTTTGAAGCCAAAAAACAATCTTTTAAAGATCTTTTTGATTGATGTACAGTGTTTCTTATGTGCCACTGTCTTTTATGACCTGCATAGACCTTTTGATGGGATGCACTTCATAACACTTTGTCATGAGAAAATTTTCTTGCTTGTAAACTTAAACCTATTTGTATCTTGCTACCAGTTGTGGATGCCTTTATAAGTTTTTTAGGCCTCCTTCTTTGACTCTATTCTACTGTTGACCATTTACAAAACATTTTTGTAGAAATGTTTGGACATGCTAAATTGGTGCTTTGTAGGCTTACTACTTGATCAAGAGGATACCTTTGGAGGTCTTTGATGTTCTTTGGCCAATAATAGGCCTCGTCCTTGTGTTCTCTTGACTTCACCTTTGAATACTTGTGGAAATAGTGCATTTAGAATCATGATAGTGCATAACCTAGGTGACCCTATTTGACTTATGGTAATGTCCTTGGCATAGGTTTTTTGACTGAAAAATTTCAATCAAGGTTTGGATGAGGAGACAGGTTTTTTGACACTCTATTATGCACTATCATCCTAGACAACTAGAAATTTGTGTTTACCTTAGAGGGCTTTAGAAAGGGAGTTTTGAAATCACCATTGATTGAGGAATTTGGTGAGTAGGAGAAAAGTTTGGTTTACTTGGCGAAATAAGGTATGCAAAATAGAGGGTTTAGGAAAATACAGACATAGTGTTATAGGCAGAGGTGGAAAACATAGTGAGAGTGAGGGACATTGGTCTTTTCTGGGCGATAGACTGGTCATGAGTTGACAAGGAAATGGGATAAATAGTAAATTTCTATTTGAGGAGATTTCTAGAACTCACATGATTCTTGAATTTTGTTTCTTAGAAATCTAGGACAAAGAATTTAGTCACCTAAATAGGTCAAAATTATTGATGACTAATAGATTCTGAAGGTAGCGTTCAACCAGTGCAAGGTCCCTTTCAATCTCTCAATGGTTAAGGATGTCTCCTCTTGGGATGAACAATTCTAGTTTGATATATAAGAGCTCCCTAGTTCTTCTTCACATGACTCTCCATATGTCTTTTTCTCTAGTGTCCTCATTCATCATCCAAGATTCTAGAGACATTAGCTGCATATCCCCCATTATTGAATTGAGGTAACAAGTATCCAGATTCGTAGGCACAAGGTTATGCACATAAAACTCTGCCATTTTTTCCTGATCAGCCATGTTATCTTGCTTGTAGAAATCCATGATTTTCCTGCAATCTTGGAAAGGTAGTGATCCATCGGAGGCTAGAGTTTTGATTTGAAATATGAGCCATTGCTCCTTGAGGTACATGGCATATGAATCAGAAGGGAATATGTGCTAAAGGGATTCTATGGATAAGTCTGCCATGGTGGCTACTTGCTGCAATTTTTCCTTTAGTGATACATTCTATGTGTGTAACTTCTACAGCTGCTCCTTCAGAATGATTTCTTTGATTCTTTCCTCCTCCCTTGGTGATTATTAAATGATAATCAGGCTCGTGGGAGGATTTTCTTGCTCTCTATGACTTATCCTCTTACTCTTGTCAGCTCTGAAATACATAGAGGTATGTATTTTTCTCTTTGCGATTTGAGGAGCTAAGGTGGCAACTACCTCTTTGTCTTGAGAGGATCAGGTGTTGTGTTGTGAGTCTACTTCTTGCTCACTTTCAGCTACCTCTATGACTTCTATTGCCATCTCTTTCATTTTTCCTTGGCCCTTTGTCTTTTCCTATCCTTATTCTATTTCTTCTTCTGGTTCTTACTCTCTAAGGTTAGGAGTAGAATTCTTCCTTTGTTTTATTCTCTCTGTTAATCCATGATGGACTACGTGTTTCCTCCCCTTATCCTCCTCTACTCCACTTGATTTGAATTTTTTTCTTTTGCATGCCCAGGTGGCATGACTTTGCAATTCTTCCTAGTCGTACTTCGCGATGGTGGCCAACCTAACTGACCACCATTTTTCCCTTTAAAGTCTAAGTCTACAAATTTAATTATTTCTGGATTTTATGGATGCATAGCAAGGGGTGAGAAGCTCTACATGTGTTTACCTGTTGTTTTCAAGGAATTTGTAGGATTTGGAATTTGGAGACAAGCCTCTCATATGTTGTGTTCTTCCTTATTTTCTCGTTTTCTAAGTGAGCAGCTTGCTGAATGAGAAAATATCTGAGTGAGTTGCTGATCTTTCTTGTTGTTTCTTCCCATTGTAGATGTTGCGTGGTGGTGCTCTAGATTTTGAAATTTGGGTACCGGAGGACAGGTGGTTCCCTATGGCTTTGATCTTTGCCCTAGGGAAAAGTGTCCAAAAGAATTTATTTTTTCTCTTAAAGTGACTTTATAATTTTATAAAGTCAAATCTAATTTAAAAGTGACTTTATGTGATAAAGTTACTAAAGTCTAATTTTAAAGTGACTTTAATAAAGTCAATGTAAAATTAGAAAGGAAAAGTGACTTTGGAAATAAATGACTAAGTGGGTCTTTATTAAAGTGGGGTGAATTAAAAAATAGAAAGTGATATTTAAATGAGCATTTAATCTCAGCCCTAGATCTCAATCTATTTCAGCCATTGGATTTAGGGATTCCCCAAAAGTCACTTAGGGTTAGGTTAAAGGAGGAAAAGGAGGAAAAGGTCATTCATTCTTTCATGAGCAAATTGAGAGAAGGAGAGCAAGAGAGCAATGGATATTTCTGGACAGTGAGGAGAAGGAGGCAGTAGCTTGGCACACATTCCAAGGCAGCATTTCAGCAAGACCGTACAGCTAAGTTAGCACAGTGAAAGGCAGATTTTATGGGCATGGTTTTCTAGAAAGGGAGGCTGTACAGCAAGCTTGCACAGAAATCGAGGAGCAGAACTGAAGATTGCTGGCACATTTTTCAAGGGAGGCCGTACAGCAAGTGGTTGTACCTTGGCACGTATTTCTAAGCAGAAATCCATACAGCTGTACAGATGTTTTTCTGCACAGAAACCGAGAAAATCGTACTACAGAATTTATGGCAACTTGCACGCTTTTCTAGGCAGTTTGTATAGCAGCATTTAAGGCTGAAATTTGGGCACAAAAATCGAGGAGGCCGTACATCATTTATTTTTGTTATGTTTTTGCTTTTTGCACATTTTCTGATGCGGTGGTTAAGCACGGAAAACGAGATAAGTTGTAAAGTCTGTTTGCTGATTTTTTTGCTGAATATTTCTCTAACTGTAAAAATCATTTTCCAGAAATAAGAAGGAGCTTTCGAACTGGTTTTCCCCAAGAGTTGTAGGGGCTTTTTCCAGGGTCACATTCACCAAAAATCATTGTGTTTAAATGTGTTGAATGGCTGTTTGCATCTGCTGATTTTTATTTCTGTATTTTCAGCATTCTGTAATTTTTTCCAGAATTTGTGTTTTCAGCAAAATTTATTTTCCAGCTTGTTAAATGTATGGATATGGGAAAGGGCATTTAACTATTTTAGAGTAATAAGGTGAAACTGAAAACTGGGGTGGGAAATGAGAAATTTCTACACTAGATGCCATGGGTGGCACTCTTGTCTTTCTTGGGGTCTCCTTTATTAGCTCCTCCTTGTTTTTCTTTGCAGTCCATGAACAATTTTTTTTTTGAAGGAACTTCCTAATGTTTGTAGCAGTTTATGGCTTGCTTTCTTTTGCTACATTGTGCTCGAGAATGGAGGAATATCGTGTATGGAGGTGATGGAAGGAGTTATGGAAATGAATATATTGAATGATGGGACAGATGGTAAAATAGAAGGGGAGAGAAGATGAATGCTTCCCTGTGTTCCCAGAAACCATTAATAACCTGCAAAACAACAAACACGAAAAACACAGAGATGCAAATGT
The DNA here is from genome assembly GCA_034641835.2 of Pinus albicaulis. NCBI lineage: Eukaryota > Viridiplantae > Streptophyta > Pinopsida > Pinales > Pinaceae > Pinus > Pinus albicaulis. The sequence goes on along the minus strand of CM076584.1, from coordinate 639,285,267 downwards.
GATTTTTTTATTTTTGTTTGTTTTTTTTTAAATAAAGTGGGTTGTTGTTGGCGCGAGGGGTCCTGGCCCAAGTTCGGAGGTTAAGTTTTTCCAACAAACCAATATACTACTGGCCCTTTCAGTAGTGACCTTCTTGCATAGGCCAGAGTCTCACCCGAAGTAGTATGGAAGGGTGTCAAAACCAGGTTTCCGCACCCTGAGAGAGAGAGTAGGTAACTCAAGTAGATCTACATTCGCATATGATCAGCTCACACCAGACAGATCTATTCGTAGGATAGTTAACAACATAATTGAAATATATAGAGCTATTTTTATGCATAAATCTAGTTATTAACTCTGCATCCATGTGCATATCAACAGTAATCAGCACATATCATCATAACGCATCATCAACCTAGTACAGTTATATCATAACATAAACAGATTCACAGCATAAACAGATAACCAACAGTATTCATAACAGATCCAATAGTTCGCATCAACAGAAATACATTAGAAAAAATAACACGAAAGTACTTCAACCATATATGGATATATTATTATCCAAAACCAATACAATTTGACACAGCCTGCGCACACATCCAGCAAGGTGCACACACAGCAGGACTGAGTATCTCCGTGTACACAGCCATTAGGAGTCCTTACCCTAATGATCAACAACAGATCTAACAATTCGCACTTAGCATCAGACTTAATTATTTACTACCTTGAGACTCAAAAAGGCTCATCTATTTATATCGACTTAGCCTACACTTCCAATGGTCCGCAAACCGTGGTTTGTGGACTCTTTGTCTACCCTTGACCCATTACATTGCATTCGGGGCTTTGACCCACCCTAAAATCCCTGTGCTAGACTAAATAATATAAAAAATATACAAAATTCACAGCTTTTAGGGGACCCTATTCCAACAGTCCCCCAACACAATCTTGTCACTCGTCCCAAGTCACTATGATGGTGGGGTCTCCACCTGTGCCTACAGTAGTTTAACTGCCTTGACCAGTGGGGGAAACACTCCTTCACTCTGAGCAGAAGCATTCTGCGCAATATCCACTAGCTTCTGTGAATTTGGTCCTTTTGTTGTTGCGATGACACTCTCCAGAGTTTGGTTCAATTGTTTAATAGCAACATCAATATCATGTGAGAGCTTGAGGGCGTCATCAGCGCATGGCTTAATATGGTCACTAAGAGTCTTCTTCTTCTATCTAAGTTCATCGATATCATCCCAAAGGGCATGGCTAGTCCACAGTCGTGCTAATCATTGAGCAGGAACCAGAGTAGGCATTATGGCTTCAATATGCTCGAACGCTTCTTCCTTCTGTCACAGGTCTTGGTTGAAAGGTCCTACAACATAGATGACCCATATTTCAAATGCTTGTAGGGCCATTTGTGGTTGAAGGGGAATTTCATCCCTACGAGACAACCTTCCGATTCGTTGGCATGTATTGCAGGCCTTACAATAGTCGTGAGAGTCACTATGCAGGGTACGCCACCATAATATAGCTCTTAAGATCTTCTGCATCGTTGTCTTCCCTACGAAGTGACCTCGTGCTACCCCATCATGGGATTTTTCCAAGATAGCATGCCGTTCATGTTCCAAAACGTACCTTCACAACACTTCATCAGCTCCCATATTATATACATGACCTGTGATGATGCTAAAATCCGCAGCATAGGTTACCGACTCTTTCTTCTGTTGCACCGAATACGTCGTAGGTGCTATGCTGGTAGTCAAGAACTGAATGATGTCAGCGAAGTGTGAATCAACTACCTTAATAGAAAATATTTGTGCATCAGGAAATCCTTCTTCCAGGTTGGTTGGTTCCTCACTAGTCTCAATTAGAGACAAGTGATCCGACCCAACATTCAAATTTCCTAGCTTGACAATGATATCAAAGTCGTATTCCTATAACATCAGTAGCCATCGGCATATTCCCCCCCACAACACAGAATTATTCACCAGGTACTTCAAAGTCAAATGATCTGTAAACATTTTGAAGTATCCTCCTAACAAATAGTGTTGATACTTCTGTAAGGCATAGACCATCGCCAAGCTCTCCCATTTCGTGGTATAATAGTTGCACTTTGCATTAGATAGTTTCCTACTAGCAAATGCAACCGAATGATCAATGTCTCCATCTCTAGGCTACGTAAGGACCACTCCCAGGGTGATTCCTGAGGCATCGACGTGAACATGGAACAACTTTTCCCAATCAAGAAAAATGAGGATAGGTGCAAAGACCATCTTTTATTTGAGTAGCTCAAAGCTTTTCTGACACTCGTCATCCCAAAAAAATGAAACATCCTTCTTAAGTATATTTTCCATAGAAATGTGATTAGCGCGTACCTCTGAATGAACTTCCTGTAGTAGCCTGTATGTCCGAGGATCGAATGCAATTGCTTCTCAGTTATAGGTGCTACCAGATTTATGATCACTATAACCTTCGCAGGGTCAACTATCAACCCTTGTCGGCATACTATGTGTCTGAGAAAGATTCTGAAGGGTATGTAGAAGATACACTTCTTGATATTCAAGGAAATATATTTTTTTATACAGAAATACCACATCATGCGTAGGTTTGAAACGTGCTTCTTTACTAAGCCGAAGACAGTCCAATCATCAAATTAAACTTCTAGAAATTTGTGGATGAACTCCTTGAATACTGCGACTACTACTCGTGAAAATATAGCAGGGGCATTCTTGAGTCCAAACAACATAACTGTATACTGGAAGGATCCCCATTCAGTGGCAAACATATTCTTGCTGCGATCTTCAGGTGTGATTCTGATCTAATGGTACCCTAATAACCCATCTGTGAATGAGTACGCTTCCTTCCCTCCTATGCTATCAAGGATTTCATCTGACAAAGGCATAGGAAAGGGATCATGCACGCAAGCATCATTCAATTTGCACAAATCCATGTAGATTCATATATCTCCATTCATTTTTTTCTCCTGGACCACCATTGGCTTACCCAATCTGACTGCTCGACCGATTCGATGGTACCTGCAGCGAGCATTTTATCGATTTCTTCTTTAACCTTTTGCTTATACTTAGGATTCAGCCAATAAGGTCGCTGCTTTACAAGGCTCGCATCTGGTTTTAGCATGATGTGCATGACCCCTAGGTCCCCTATGATCCCCTTAAGCTCTAAAAACTTCGTCAAGAATAAGTCTTGATATTCTGTGAGAAGTTCGGCAACTTTTCCTTCTGTATCATCATCCCAATAATCCCCAATTTTAGCCAGCTTAAGCTGCTCTTCCGTGCCAATGTTGACTTCTCGCAGCTTCAGAGGCTTCGTAATGCCTACTGCTTGTAGTGGGGGTCTTGCAACTATGCGCTCTCCCTCCGATTCTAGGATAGAGATATTGTGCGGATCCTCATTCCACTCTTTAAGGTTATATTGCAGTAGTTGAAAATATCTTGCATCTGTGTTTCCCATATCGGTACCGCAAGTGATGTGTAGGGGCATGACTAATCATATACGAAGTTTTCTATATCTTGCAGAGCTTCGTCAAGCGCCTCCATTCCTCCTATTAGCCCATATGTCCCTACAAAATTGTCCTTTAATGTTTCCCAGTGATGGGTGCGCTGATGTAGCTTCGCATCTAAGTACCATGTAGTGGGAATTGGTCCCAAGGCATGAATAAATAGGTGAACCCATTCTTCTATAGTTCGATCACACCATTTTTCCATCCAAGTGAATGGGTACTCGCGTAGGTCTCCAGGGCCAAGGAATGTTTTTACGCACAAGTGGGACAGAGGTTCAAATTGTAAGATCATCGTATCCTGACAGTCTTCCCAATCCAGGAATGCCCCTTTATGCGTATCCCACCACCTTGTATGTGTTGCGTGCATAGCTAAATTAAGGGCCCATAACCTTTTCACTCTTGGAACCTCAACTTCAAATGCTCGCAAAAACTCCTTAATGCTACTAGTTCCATCAAAATAGGGTAGTTCTCTTACCTTGGAGGAAATGCATCTGAAGTCCTTCGTGATCCTAAGGCAGCGTAGCACAAATACATCATGTAACTGATTCTGCCAATTTTCCATGACTCCGTCAGAATCAGAGAAACATTCACTATCATTTTCCCAGCAGAGTACACCATCGGTTGTGGGATTGATCCAATCTTCGTCCCATGTCGTTAACTTATAAATATGACCCACATCTTCTTCTTCATGCATTGGCTCTATATACCGTTCTCCTTTTGCAGGGTCTAATGGTACTATCACCTGTGTTCCTTCACTCTCAAATACCATGCTTCGTTTCTTCAAGTTGATAATACCTCCCATATCTATGGCCCAATCTAATCCTAGGAGCACAAGACAGGGTTCCGCATCTTCTATAATCTGAATGATCTCAAAGTCAGCTTGGACCTTAACTCCTGCGATATCTACCATGATCTTCGATAATCTCCCCAACGATATGATCTTCTGCTGATTGTCCATCCGCAACTGGATAGTGTAGCATTCCAACTTGGGTTCTCCCATTCACTACCAATTTTTCTTAAGTAGGACATTCACATCTGAGCCTAAGTCCAGAATAACCTGATCCATCTCATAATCACCAATTTGCGTGGTTAACCGCATTTCCCTACCAGTGTGATTCTTATGCTTGTAAAGTTTGTGCACGTCCTTAACTTCTACGGGTGGGGTTGCTCTTTCTTCACATCTATCTATCAAAGCTTGGAGGTTTTCTATGACCATTTTCTTGCGCAACATCTTCATACATGCCTACAGAAATGGTTTGACATCATCATCGAATCTAAGGTTCACAAGGGCCTGAGGAGTAGATGTCTCAACTTTAGCAAAGTATTGGCGAGCTGCGACAAATGTTTCCTTTTCCTTCTGTAAGTCCAAACCCTATTGATTGATGGATTCTTTTTGAATAAGAGGCTTCACCTCAGCTTTCTCCGCAGGTCCCTCGGTGGCCATGTCATTGCGCATTACGACATTAACGCTTGGTCCTTCATATTGAGGTTCTTCCTTAACCCTTTGTACATTCTACGTAGGTGTCTGCTGCTTTTCCTACATCTTGGATATCAGAATCGAGTAGTCTTTGATCACATGGTCTAGTTATCTATAGTATCTACAGGATTGTATCGCAGGGTTCATGCAGTCCCTTGCGAAGTGCCCTATTTCTCCGTAGTTATAACAGATCAATTGTCCTCTCCCCCTACCTACACTTCCACCACAGTCCCCTCCCCTGCCCCTAGTTCGGGAGCCACCCATACCTGAGGGGGACCTTGGTGAAGAAGGGTCTGATTGTACCCTACATAGGTTTCCCCGGTCTATCATCAAATATTAAGTTTGGCAGTTCTTCTCATCATGTCCTATTGACCAGCAAAAACTGCACCATTGTTGCTTCAATTCTGGGACATATGCACCTAGGCAGGGGAAATGGTTAGTATCGTGCAGGCTAGCTACACAACAATAATCACACCAGAGCACAGGTCCACTTGGTCCTGGGTGCAATGGACTCGTTCCCCACGCCTGTAGGTAGTCTGCCAGTAGTGGGCACTAATCCTTGGTATGCCCAGATACCCTACATCATATGCATCATATGTCTGGACTAGCTTCCTTCCCTTGGTCCTTTCACAGATTATGAATCTCCATGTGCATCGCCCCCATCTTCTCTTGGATTTGTTGTACTCCCAACTAGGTATCATCCCTCGGTGCAACTTCCAACTTTATAGCAATTCCAAGGCTTTTTCCTGCGATTCAATGGCTTGGTGACCCATAGGTACGTGCAGGTGAGGTAGTAACATAGCAATGAACCATTCCTTGTGTTTTCTGTCATCATACACAAATTATCCTTCCCTGATTACCTTCTTCAGCCATTCGTCAACTTCCCACACAGACTCACAGTTTCCTCGCTTGAAATATTTTAGATCGTTCACTATCTAAGAGTAGGACTTAGGCTTCTTGAAACTTTTGTTTCAAAGAATTCTTAATTTCTTCAATGGTCGCATTCGCATGGTGAGCTATGTATCCCATATACCAGTCCAAGGATATTCCTTCAAAGGCAAGGGATAGTTGCACCCTTTTCACAACATTGTTGGCCACATTTTGCGCAATTCATACCGATCCATATCTTCATCCCCTATGCCCTTGAAGGTAGGTAGCTTCATGTGTGAGGCCATATCATCTTCTGGTGGTGGAGGTACGGGTGAGATCTTACCCCTATATTGAGTTATAGGTGGTGTATTTGGAGGGTTATGCACAGCTGAATTCCTTACGGGGCTTTAGACAAATCTATCTCCTTCTTGATTAGTTCTGTAGTATTTTCCACTCCGCGTTGTACCCTCACTCTGATCAAAGCTCATTCACTCTGTATGGCTACATAGAATTCTCTTTTCACACAGTAATGTCTTAATTAGTAATGGTAAGGTTTTCAGAAACTTACCCTGGAAACCCTTAAAGAACCTCCACGCTACCTCTGAATAGGACACGAATTGATCTATTGCAAATTTTGTCATAAATCCTCCTAGCACACTGTCCACCCAATGGTCTATTGTGCGGGTGATGGTGTTATTAGCCTTCTCTAACTATTGGATCAACTCTAGGTTCCACTACATGACTCGTTCATCCCTCCAACACTTCTGGAAATCTACAATCCTTGCAAGCCACTCCTGAAGCTCGGTCGCAAATGTAACAAAGAAAATTTCGTAGATATCTATGAAAATGTATCTATTCTTCCACTTCTCTACTATCAACTTTGCATTGCGATTCTCTTTCACTGCAAATTCCTAAACTTGATTTTCAAAACACTCTTCAATTTCTTTCTTCTCAAGTCTCTAATGTTCTCTTGGCATTACTCGATCCCTCTCTCAAAATTCTCCCAGTCCTGGCAATGGAACCATTTGTTGGCTTGATGGGTCCTGACCCAGGTTCGGAGGTTAAGGTTTGCCAAAAAACCCCTATACTACTAGCCCTTTCGGCAGTGAATTGCTTGTGTAGGAAAAAGTCTCACCCGAAGCAATATGGGAGGGTGCTGGAACCAGGTTTCCACACCCTCAGAGAGAGAGTAGGTAAGTCAACCAGATCTATGTTCGCAGCTAATCGACTCACACTAGAAAATTCTATTTGCAGGATAGTTAAGAGTATAATTGAAATATACAGAGCTATTGTTATGCACAGATCTAGTTATTAACTTTGCATCCACGTGTGTATCAGCACATATCATCATAATGCATCATAAACCTAGTACAGTTATATCATAACATAAACATATTCGCAACATAAACATATAATCAACAATATTCGTAATAGATGCAACAGTTCGCATCAACAGAAATACATTGATCAAATAACACAGAAGTACTTCAACCATATCTTCATATATTATTATCCAAACCCAATACAATCTGACACAACCTACGCACATAGCCAGCAGGGTTCACACACAGCCAGTAGGAGTCCTTACCCTAATGACCAGAACAAGATCTAACAATGCACACTTAGCATTAGACTTAATTCTTTCCTACCTTGAGACTCAAAAAGGTTCATCTATTTATATCAACTTAACCTACAGTTCCAATGGTCCGTAAATTGTGGTTTGTAGACTCTTGGCCTACCCTTGACCCATTACATTGCATTCGGGGCTTTGACCCACCCTAAAACCCCTGCGCTAGACTAAATAATATCAAAAATATACAAAATTATACAAAATTCACAGCTTTTACGGAACCCTATTCCAATAGCTGTTGTAATGTTCCCAAAATTAGCATGAAGCTAATTGGAAAATTGATTTTTCTCATATCATCTAGGAGGTGAATAAAATGGGTGAGGAGACCCATGATTAGGAATAAAATCCCTCATAGTGTGAAAGGGATCAATGTAGTAGCCTTATTTTTCACCTTCCAGTGTGAAAAGGGGCAAATCCATGATGGCAAGGCCAAGTTTGACCAAGTCAACAATGCTGCCAAAGAGGGTGTGGCTTACTTGGGAAGACAATGCACTTTGAGAGGGAGGAATATCACTTGTGGAAGAAACCCTAATGTGTGGGGTCCAGAGCAAGGATGCATCCAATTGCATAAAATGAGGAAGAGGCTGCCATAGAGAAACATGTTTTAGTATTTGATTATTGGTCTTGTAGACTCTTTGAATTCTTGGGCTGTTTAGCAGAGTTGCAGTGTTGTTTAGCACGAGGGATTCCTCTTTAGGATTCCTTCTCCTTCTTGAGAGACCTCTTGAAGGATTGCACTTCATTTCTCCACATCTAGGCTTAAGGCCAAGCCACCTTCTTCAGTCACAGCATTATTTTTGCTGAAGTATAACATTGTGTTGCAAGGTGTTGCAGTGGAGGGTTCCACAACACCATTCCTTGGCTCATCTTTCAGAGGAGGAAGCTTCTATTCCTCGGTAATATTAGAGTGAGGAAGGTTTCAAATCTAATTTTCATATCTTGGCATCGATCCAAGCATCTCCCATCACCAACAGAACATTCCCTTCTCTAAACTACATTATTTCAGTGTCTACCTGCAGTGGGGGTTTGCACCACTATTTTGGAGGGTGAGATCTTCAGTGCTAGGATCAGCCTTACACTCGGGAGATCCATTGGAGGAGGTTGCTTCAGATTGGACATCATATTCAGCCATCTCCATCTATTTCCAGTTCTGAGTTGCAGCTGCTACCCTGCAACTCCGACATTTCTGCAGATTTTCCATTTGTATATATATTTCAGTTAATCCTTCTAAGGATTGTTGTACTATTGTTTTCAGGGGTTGAGAGCTTTCTCCCCCATATTTCTTGAGCCTAATATTTTCATATCATTATATTTTCATTCATCATGTTGCAATGTCACATATAAACTATGTATTCATAGCTTGGGCACTCTTGTGTAGCAGTGTTTTGTCATATTTTATGTACTTGTTTCTTGAGGCTGATTATTGCCTATCTAGAGTAGCTTTCCCCTCAAAATATTATATATATTTTTCTGCTATGATCTTAATAATATGGCTATGAGTTCTTCTATCATTTTCTGAAGTTGATGCAACCTTGCACTTTCATTATCATGTTTGCGTATTGTTGGATATTCACATTTGGAATATCTTAAGGTATTCCCAATAGTGTAGAATTTACCTATTTTGGGATATTACAGTGGTATCAGAGCTACAATCTTGGCTCAGCATGTGAGTCTCAACCAAAGGAGAGTATGGGCTTTATCTCATCATATTTCAGATCCATGAAGAACCTCCCCAAGGAGGATAAGCAGATAAGAGAGGAAGAACCCTACACTTCCTATTATCATCGAGAAGGAGACAAAGAGATGAGCAAGAAAAAGAATCCATATTCTGGAGGAGAAAATGGGGATAGGCTTACAAAGCTTCTTCCTAAATCTGTACAAATTATTCATGAAGATTTCAAGAGAATAAGGAGGGAGATGTATGAAGAATCTCTAAAGGAGTTTGAATCTAAAGCAAACTCTAGATTGTCATGTAAGGAGTGTGAGCAAGCATCCACACACCATAACACATAGCGCAGTCACATGCCCATGATTTCCAGGAGAGAGATGTTTAAAAGAGGAGAAGAGGTTGCTAGGAGGGAAACTCTTAGTGATTTTCTGAAAGAGTATGAGTCTCAAACTTAGAAATTCTGAGATCATCTCAGTTTTTTAGAGTTTTTCAAGATCAAGGTGAAGGGATGAGAGCAGCAGGATATATTTCTTCTATATACCTTTGAAGTTTCACCTACATGTTCAACCAAATCTTGGGTGGAGGATTTATATACCTTCTTGCAGCACCACCAAATTTCTGAAGATGAAGACATCAAAGTTGCAGTGCTGCATATGAGAGGTAAGGCCTATGCCTGGTGGATCTTTGAATCCTTTTCTTTAAGAAATGTAAACACTACATCTTATGCAAGTTTCACTAAGGAATTAGTGAGAAGATTTGATAGAAGGATTCATGAGACATACATGGTGGAGCTAGACAAGGAAACTAAAACAAAATCCTTGCATGAAAATGCAATACCACTTCAGAAAACCATGGAGAAGGTTGCAAACTTGCACCATACCTTGTTGGAAGAAAGGATTTGATCTCACACCTTTAAGCAAGGAATCATGGAGACCTCTCTTTCAAAGAGGGATCCAATCATTGGGAGGTTGCCCATTCATGTTGTAGAGGTTGAGGGAAACAACGTTGTCTCATCTAGAGATTACCTAGTGCCTCATGCAGAGGAAGGAGGAGCTCTTGCTCCGACTAGAGGGATTCTTGCATCTTTGCAAGGAATTCCCCATGATCTCATGTGTGGAGATCAAGGCACAACTCATGTGCCATTGTTGAGGAGGTGTGGAGCCATGGAGACATGAGGAGGAGGTAGGGAGGATAACCAACATCATGAGATGAGGAGTACCCAACCCTATCGACCTCAGGAGGTTGATACACCCAAGGAGGAGACTAGATTGCACATTAAGGGCATGGAAATATTTTTCCATTCATATATGTAGTCATATCTTGATGATTATGTCTCATTGCATGGAGACATTTCACCGAGGAGGTCATTGGATCAGCAGAGGAGGATGGATTTTTCACCTATTGAAGCACCACCCATTGATTTTAGAGGAGTGGAGACCTTGGGAGAGTTTGATATAGCGTTGGGAGTCTTGGGTAGGCTCAAGGAGGAGAGACATAACACTTTGGAAGAGTTAGCACAGCTACCTCTTTCATCTTTGAGGATGAGAGGAGACTCATTTATGAGCCACTCCCTTGGCATGATCAAAACATATGGTAAGGGTGTTGATTGTTTACATGATGATTTCTCTAATGTATGTATGTATCCCTTGACCATATATGTGGAGGATGTTGCTCCAAGGAGGAGCATTCTTTCTTTTAGGATTCATGGTCTACTTGAGGCCATAATCATGATTGATATCCATTCCCTAGGAGGACTTGGGGAAGAGGTATACTATGGAGGACATGCTCACTTTACACTATGCATATTTCACTTCCTTCATACTTATGAGGAGATTGGAGCAGCAGGAAAGTGGTTGAGAAGCCACACATTTTATCAGTCTCTATTGTAGTTGAGAGTCAAGCTGTGTTGGTTTCACTTGAGGGACCATTGTCCTTCTCATTTATTACATATGGCAGCAAGCATGATTCTCATTTTTGCTCCCTTGGTTCTATTGTTTCTGTCTTTATGAGGAGCATGTTTGGGAGAGAGACACATTGGATGGATGTGTCCTTTGGGAGAGAAGATTTCCATATTTTTTGTAGTACATGTTCTAAGGGGAGCATGGGATATAATATGGCCACCATAGCAACACCTTTGTCTCTTTATGTGGAGGGCCATAGGATTGAATGGACTCCATATGATGGTGACTTCCAACTCATCATATATGGAATGGTTTGGGCTAGCCTGATTTGCAACGTTGGAGGAGAGATATTTGGAGATCTAGTCCTCATCTTGCCACTTGAGGGCAACCTTATTGCAGCCTAAGATCAGCCAACACTCTACACTTATCATAAGTGGAGAGATGTACAACTTGGGGTAGGATACCTTGTCGACCATATGTAGATTTTCATCCCACCTACTTTGCCAGAGCCAAAGGTGGAGGACAGTTTTCAGGAGTTGCCTAGTTGGGAGGTGACTCATTTTACATGGCTAATAGCTTGGGGATGGAGGATCCATATGGGAGAGATAGTTACCATTATAGTTCAGATCCCATTCCTCAAAGGGACCTCTAGACATCACTTTGTTATCCTCTTGAGTATTTCACCTTTACATGATGATAGCTTGATAGCTGACTTGCATGCTGAGGAGGAGCAAGGTGGAGACTTGATTGATGAGATAAAATCTCTTTACTTGGAGAAGATCATCATACATGGATGCTATAGGGAGAGGAGGAGAAATAACTCAGTCTATCCTTGCACTTGCTTGAGGAAAATCAATCTTTGATAGGGGAGGACTGTAATGTTCCCAAAATTAGCATGAAGCTATTTGGAACATTGATTTTGCTCATATCATCTAGGAGGTGAATAAAATGGGTGAGGAGATCCATGAGTAGGAATAAAATCCCTCATAGTGTGAAATGGATCAATGGAGTAGCTTTATTTTTCACCTTCCAGTGTGAAAAGGGGCAAATGCATGATGGCAAGGTCAAGTTTGACCAAGTCAACAATGCTGCCAAAGAGGATGTGGCTTACTTGGGAAGACAACGTAGTTTGAGAGGGAGGAAGATCACTTGTGGAAGAAACCATAATGTGTGGGGTCCACGGCAAGGAGGCATATAGTTGCATAAAAGGAGGAAGAGGCAGCCATAGCAACATGTTTGAGTATTTGATTATTGGTCTTGTAGACTCTTTGCATTCTCGGGCTGTTTAGTAGAGTTGCAGTGCTATTTAGCACGAGGGATTCCTGTTTAGGATTCCTTATCCTTCTTGAGAGGCCTCTTGAAGGATTTTACTTCATTTCTCCACATCTAGGCTCAAGTCCAAGCCACCTCCTTCAGTCACAACATTATTTCTGCTGAAGTATAACGTTGTGTTGCAGGGTGTTGCAGTGGAGGGTTCCACAACACCATTCCTTGGCTCATATTTTAGAGGAGGAAGCTTCTATTCCTCGAGAAGGTTAGTGAGGAAGGTTTTAGAGCTGATTTTCATATCTTGGCATCAGGCCAAGCATCTCCCATCACCAATAGTGCAGTCCTTTCTCTATACTATGTTACTTCAGCATCTACCTGCAGTGGGGGTTTGCACCACTATTTTGGAGGGTGAGATCTTCAGTGCTAGGATCAGCCTTGCACTCGGGAGATCCATTGGAGGAGTTTGCTTCAAATTGGAAATAATATTCATCCATCTCCATCTATTTCTAGTTTTGAGTTGCAGCTGCTACCCTGCAACTCCGGCATTTCTGCAGATTTTCCATTTGTATCTATATTTCAGTCAATCCTTCTAAGTCTTGTTGTACTATTGTTTTCAGGGGTTGAGGGCTTGCTCCCCCACATTTCTTGAGCCTGATACTGTCATAAAATTGTATTTTCGCTCAGCATATCGCAGTGTCTCATATAAACTGCACAGTCATAGCTTGGGCACTCTTGTGTAGCAGTGTTTTGTCATATCTTATGTACTTGTTTGTTGAGGTTGACTATTTCCTATCTTGAGTAGCTTTCCCCTCAAAATCTTGTATACATTTTGCTGCTATGATCTTAATAAGATGTCTATGAGTTCTTCTATTATTTTCTAAAGTTGATGCAACCCTACTCTTTCATTATCATGTTTGCATATTGCTGGATCTCAACATTTGGAATATCTTAAGATATTCCCAATATTGTAGAATTTCCCTATTTTGGGATATTACAGCTGCCTCCATGGAGTTTTTCAACCCACAAACTTTCCTTCGGCGCCTTAGGGAGGTTTTCACCCATTGATATTTATTCGATTTTCTTATTTTTTTCTCTTTTTTTTTTTTAGTAGGTGAGCTGCCTCCATCAAGGTTTTCAACCCACAAGCTTGCCTTGGGTGCCTTAGAGAGGTTTTCACGCATGGATATTTTTTTTTCCAGGAGGTGTGGGAAAATATGGAGTATCCCATCACATACACCTCTCTTCTTATTGAATTTATGAACTATGCCCTTGACAAAGGCTTCTTGTAAATTTTAAGTTTGTGACCATTGACAAGAAAGGGGATTCCTTCCTCATATATGGTTCTGGTTTGAATTGCACCATTATCAAAATATTTTTCACTGTGTAAGGTGCCAACCATCTTGTCATCATCTTGCCTTTTAAATATTTAAACCTTGAATCATACATCAACGCCCAATCTCCTTCTTGTAAGGTCTTTTCTTTGATGCTCTTGTTATGACAGAACTTCCTTTGCAGTTGAACTACCTCCGTGTGAAGAATTTCTTGCATTCTGAACTCATCCAATCCATTTAGTTGCAACAACATCTCTTTTTGAGTGTTTGATAGATCTAGATTTAATTCAACTACCATTCTTAAAGTATTGAATTCAAAATCAACTAAAAGTAGAGCCTTCTTACCATAGACTAGTTCATAAAGAGTGAATCATGTTGTTGTCTTCCAAGTAGTGTTGTAGGCCCAAGTAGCTTCTACCAATCTATCTGCCCAATATTTTTTGTTGTTTCTCACAACCTTGGTGAGGATGCTCTCTAGAGCTTGGTTAGTTACTTCCATTTGGCCATTTTCTTGAGGGTGATAGGCAGTAGAAGTTCTATTCTTAATCTTATGCTTCCTCAAAATATTCTCAATAAGGTGAGAGGTGAATTATGCTCCCTAATCAATGATTATTTCTCTGAGGTACCCAAACTTGTAAAACACATTCTCCCTCAGAAATTCTGCTACTTTCTCCTTAGTTGCTACCTTCACTTCTTTTTTTTCATCCCACTTTGTCAGGTAATCAGTGCAGACTATGATATACTTCCTTTGTCTCGATGGTGGATCGATAGGTCCAAAAAATTCCATGTCCCACTTGTTAAATGGCTCAATATCCACCTGAGGGTGCAAAAGCATCTCATCCCTTTATGTTGGTTTTCCCATCCTTTGGCACTAGTCACACCTACTCATCTATCTTCTGGAATCTTGGTGAAGGGTAGGCCAATATTATCCTACCTGCAAAACTTTGTAAGTAGTTCTCTTTGCATCAAAGTGGCATCCACATGGGATGTCATGAAATTCAGGAGGATATCAAAAAATTATTCCTCCCTCACACATCTCCTTAGTATTTTATCAGGGCCTAGCTTGAAAATGTTTCCCCCAATCTATGTGAAAGGGGTACTTTGTTTTATGATTTTTCTCCTCTCCCCAAATGAAAGACTAGGAGGGAGTCTCCCAGCAGCCAACTAGTTGGAAATATCAGCAAAACATGGTGAGAGTGATGATATATAAAAGAGATGCTCATCTAGTAGCTAGTCATCCACCATTCCTTCTTAACCTGTAGGGAGAGACAACCTGGACAAAAAAACTGCAACAACATTATCCTTTCCAAGTTTATCAACAATAGTAAATCAAATTGCTACAAAAGTAACAACCATTTAATTATCCTAGCATTAACATCCTGTTTTTTTATTAAATACTTGATGGCTACATGGTAAGTGTGAAAAAAGGTCTGATATCTAGTTACATAATGCCTGAATTTGTTCAAGGCATGGAAAATGGCTAACATCTCCTTCTTAGTAACAATATAATTTATTTCAACCTTGGACAAGTTCTTGCTGATGAAATAAATGTCATAAGGGATTTTGGCCTCTAATTTTCCTAATGTTACCCCTATAGCGTTTTTGGATGCATCAGTGTGGATGTGGAAAGGAAAGTTCCAATTTGGGCCTTGGGGGATGGGAGCAGTACTCAACTTTTCCTTAATGAGCTCAAAAGTCTCTTGACAAGGAATGAACCAAATAAACTCAGAATATTTGGCAAATAACCCAAATAATGGCAAAGCCATCTTGCTGAAAGCTTTGATGAACCTTCTATAGTAACCAACTAAGCCTAAGAAACTCCTGACATCTTTATACTTTTGAGGAGAAGGTAACCTTTTGATGATAGTGATTTTGTTCGGGTCTACCTGTATTTCTGCTTGGGATATAGAGTGTCCTAATACAACCCCTGCTTTCTTCAAGAATTCATGTTTTTCTATGCTCAAGGAGAGATGCATCTCAATACAACTTCTTACTACTTTACCCAAATTGGAGATAGCTTCCAGGAAGTCATCCCCATATGGTGTGAAATCATCCATGTTTATTTCGACAAATTCATGGACTAACTAAGAAAATATTCTCACGACAGCTCTTTGGAAGGTAGTTGGGGAATTGCACAACCAAAAGGGTAAGACTCTATAAGAAAAGGTACCCAAAGGGCAAGTGAAAGTAGTCTTATCCTAATCTTCAGGGATCATTTGAATCTGATTGTACATAATGAACCCATCTAAGAAGGAAAAGGACTTCTTCCCCGCAAGTCCATCTAGGACTTGGTCTATAAAGGGAAAATGGAAATGGTCTTTCTTCGTGGCTTTGTTAAGTTCTCAATAATCAACACAAATTTGCCTCTTCCTATTCTTCTTTGGGACTAGGATAAGAGGAGATACACACCCACTGTCGGATATAGGATATATGAACCGTGCATCCAATAGTTTCTGCAACTCTTCTTTTCCTATGTCCTTCAGAGCTGGGTTCATCATTATTTTGGGTTTTCTCACATGCTTACATCCTTCTTTGATGTAAATATGATGTTTTCACACTGAAGGATGCACCCCTTTCATGTCTTTTTAATCCCAGGAAAATGCATCAAGATTCTCTTTCAAAAGCTAGCATAGATGCTTCTCTTCTTCATACAAGAGGTTTGGGTTTATTTTCAGAGATATGGATGGGCCAAACTCAATAGCCTTGGTGGAGTCAGAGGTTGACTCAACTGAGAGAACTTCCATCCAAGGTTGGCTTTTAGACTGTTTGACTAAGGTTTCGAGAGGAATGTTAGTGGAGTATTTGATTTTGAATGGCATGGCCAATAGTTCATCTTCATCAATCTACCTAGCTCTAAGAATAGAATTAATGGTACATAGGGGCATTGTTATATAACTCATCACATTCATCCACCAACCCTTATAGGGAGATCACCAGTCAATGGAAGGTTGGGTTGGAGGATATAACACTAGATGTTTAGACAAAGGCCCATTTCATAGTCATGTTTGTAGCACGACAAATGTATAAGTATTATGATGTCTGGAATCTTGATTCAGGGTGTGTAGAAAAATGCCACTTTATCTGCTTGTAACAAACAACCTAATAACGAAGCCAAACCTTCATGTCTTCGGATATGTGGAGTTAGATGATCAAGACAAATGCTGTAAAAATCTAAATCTATGCATTAGAAGACATTAAATAGTAGAAAAATAAGATTTACTCCATAGATCCAATAGAGAAGACAAGAATATATCCAATGAATATTTTTATTAATGGCACCTAGGAGGAAAACACAAGAGGGTGTTCCCTGTTCTCCTCAATGGGATGGGTTCTTGTAAGTCCTCAGCAGTTCAGATTTAGAAATCCTCTCTCTTGATGGTGTAGAAAACCCAGACAAAAATGGAAAAGTATGGCTATGATTATGGATCAATAGCTAGACCAAGTGTTGAGATCCAAAGTGATCTTTAAGCAACAAAAGGTGACAAATGAATGGGAAAACCCTTCTGTTTATAACAAAATATTGAGTTAGTCTAGAGATTGGTGCATAATTAAAATATTATTAACCAAATCTAGATCCAATTTTTATGGAATATTTTATTATATTTGTTGGAGAGAAAAAGGAATTTGACGTGATTCAAATCCCCCTTATTTGTAAATAATAAATAAATAAATGATTTACTTATCATTTTAAGGATGCGATTAAAAATTAATAAATAAATAAATGATTTATTTAATTATTTGAGAGATTGAGTAATATTTAACCAAAAATATTATTTAAGTAATGTTTAAATAATTATTCTTAGAAAATAATAAGGTAAATAATGATTTAACTAATTAATTTCCTTATTTTGAGTTAAATATAACTTGGGAATATTAATTAAATTGTCTTTTAACTAATTATTCCTTGAGGAAAATCAAACAAATATGGATTTATTTAATGTTTCCCCATGAGGTTTCCTGTTTAGACCATAAACAACTTAATAAAGGTGGTTTACTAAGTTATTTTTAATAGTGAATGTGATTTTACTTGGGGTAAAATTGGTCTTACTTGGTGTACTTGGGTCTATCTAATAACAATGGATTAGATGACCAAAAAATGGTGTAACAAATTTCCCCCCAGCATGAGAGCGTTAGGAGCTAATCGTATGACTGGAGTACATTATAAGAACTAAATCACTAGACAACAATGGGGAAGTCAAAGAGAGAGGATTGTAAGGTAGACCAAATTGTTGAAATAAATAGACCCTGAGGAGGTGACTTGTAGGTGCGACAAGTCTTTTTGATAAGTGAGTACATGCTATAGGAGGCGAGGGAGGCATACCTATGCCCACCGAGGCAATAGTAAAAACAATAAGGCATCCAAAAAACCACGAGACGACATAATACTAGCATAAACATGAGCTATATAAATAACACGATAATGAATCCCACATACATATTGTGCCTGGGATAACATCTAGGACTTGTACAATGATATATGAGTACATGAGATATAAATGCAACCCAGATGCCCCTGAAAATAGGAAAGGGCTCTAAAAATCCAACTGATACATGCAAACAAAAAGGCGTTGCAAGCGGCTAAGGCTGACATCATCAAATGTATGGAGCTACATCAAAGGCTATAATGAAGAGGTCATCCGAGTGTGTGGGGGGCTACATGTAGGGCCACCCCCTAATGAGGGCTGAGACATCTCACACACACCTAGAAATCATCGATGTCAGTTGCTGCATCACTGAACCATCAAGTATACAGATCTCGATCATGCTGAAAGGAGCTAGAGCTAAGAAGCAATCAATTCAAACAGCAATAAGGAGTCCCTTTGCCTGATCTGAGGCACCGAACAAGAGTGGGAGCTGGAACCAAGGTACACTGCCCTCTATACCTATCTTCTGGAATGAATGAGCTTATGTCGACAGAAGGAGGTCTGCCATAGGTGAGACAATAAGGGATCCTCAACTAAGGCACGAGAGAAAATAGAAGAGTGATTGACAGACTGACACCGATGATGATGATGAAATGGGGGGGACTGAGTAGTGAACAGAAGACTTCCATTTTTAGAGCATAAATGGCATGGATGACCTGAAAATGACTGACACATCATCATGAGGGATAGGAGATAGTGGGACTGAAGGCCATAATGTGCGACATGAGAGAGGGACCAAGAAATGAAGGATGGAGGACTATAGCAGGGTGTGACGGGACTCGGGATAGACTCCATGAAATCAATGATGACTCAACTTGGATGATCTAAACAAGGGTGAATCGATGGTGCTTCCACATAGGAAAAGGGTCCAATGGGGACCATAAAAGAATGAGTACAAGGTGGTAACTCATGACAAAAATCAACATGAGCATGGAAAAGTATGGAGGCAACATGGTGCCCTCAGTACGAGTGTTGCAAGTGAAGAAATTAGATTTTGAGGAAGGGTGAAGTGGCGCTTCATGGGAAAAATATGTCCCGGTGATGTATCAAATCACTAAAAACTAATAGATACCCATTTGAAGGCTCGGTGAGAGCTTTCCAATGGTGTAGATGGTTTGGTAAATGAAGCTACAGTTGGATCGTAGCAGGCGAAAGAAAAAATAGGGGTTTCTCTTTTAATAAGTCATTTTCCCTCCAAAATCATTCATTTGCATGTGGAGCTGTGGTGAATCTAGAGAGGAGAGAAGGCCCTAAATCTTGTGGCGATCGTAGCAGACAAATCGAACATTGGAATCAAGATCTGTCAGTTGCAGGTAAGAGGCCTAACCCTACTTTTTATTTTTAGTGGATTAAAAGTTTAGATTAGGTCCCTAAGGCTTAGTAACAGCCCTCTACTCCTCTTCACAGCCGAGTCGCACTTTTTGGCCAGAAAAGTGTGACCTGTCTGGGAGGGGTGTTTTTGCGCTGTTTTTTGGCTGAGCACTAAGATTTTTTGATGAGAAATAGTATTTCTTATATTTATATTGATAAATATGATGTTTTTGTGTAGGTATGGCAGAAATACGAATCAATTGGAGAGAGAGAGAGACATGGGTGCATTATGGGCAGAGATGCGGGAGGATCAGGGTGTCCGCAGTGCTTTGGCCACGTTTGGGGTTCTGAAGTTTGTGGAGAACCCTTTGATGAGAGCTGGGGAGCCCTTATTGGCCTGGATTTCCAGCTATTAGGATTCGGACCATGAGGTCTTTATAGTGTAGGGGCACTGGATCAAGTTGACGGTCCAGGATATATATCTCCTGACTGGTCTTCCACCACTTGGGATGGTAGGGAATACTCAATTAGTATTACCGCGTGGGCGGAACATCATAGAATTTTTAGAGCACCATTTTCGGTTAGGTCTACAATTCAAGGGGACTCGGATACCTATCGAGGAATTGGAGAGGTTAGAGACTCGTGTTGTGGTCGCAGCGGTGCTGCGGATCTTGGGAAACCAGGCACTCCATCACATCACGGAGGGTCAAATGATGGTTGTGGAGAGTGTTTTGAGTGGGACCTACTATGGGTGGACCCAGATGATGCTGTCTTCATTGAAACGATAGTTGTCGTTATGTAAGCAGCAAGTGAACCATGACTGTGCATATGGTATAGTTTTGTGCTCTTTCATCTTTGAGAAGATCCCGACACTTTGACCTCACATACAACTCCCAGATGGAGGCTCGAGAGAACCTAGGATGCGCCGGTGGGGGAGACTATTGTGCAGAGGAGGAGGTGGAGTAGTTGGACGAGTGTTCCATCCTGATATCTTAGTTCATTGGGATCATATGCCACTATATATAGACGACTATCCCTATAGTTGGATGAGTTACTGTGGGGAACCAGATCTGCCACTGCCGCCTGGTCGTGTATGGGGACCTGATGGTGAGTGAAAATTTGATAATATTTTATGTTCATGTAAATTTTCTAGAATATTATATGTGTTACTGATTCTTTTACTTTTGGTATGCAAATACAAACACCGGTAAAACTGACTAGGTACATGGGACGACCTATAGTATCGAGGGCCGAAGGATCTAGTGGAGTAAGGGCATAGCACAATGAGGATGCAGCAGCCCTTCTGAAGGATATCCATCATAGATATGAGAGGCTTCTGACTGGTGTTTCGGAACGTGGTTGGCAAGACTTAGATGACCAATACATAGATCCATGTATTGGTTTACCCTCAGAATGGTGAGGGGTCATGCGGCGCATGGCGATGGCCAGACAGGGCATGCATGATCTACGAGCTACGGGGCAGAGCCATTGGCCTGAGATCCTCCAGATAGTGATTAGTATGTAGGGGCAGGTGGTGCCCCCAGTTTTGATTTTTTGTAACATGCTATGGGCATGTCATATATATCAGAGTTGATGAACTCTAAAACATTTTATACAACACATACTATGGATATGCATCGTTTTGATATTTTTATGTTATTTTCTTGTGTTAAATGTGTGTGTTAAATGCCAATCCACAATATGGTTTGCAATGCTATCTACATAGTGATTTTGTGCTCTAGGTACATGACTGAGTGTAATGATTTCAAATTCACGTATCAAAAGCTTCACTCGTAAATATCTTTTGAATAGGATAGGATTATGCACACGATATACACCATTCAATTGCATGACAAGAAGCAGGGAATCTAAACGAACATGAAGGTGGAGGATGTGATGTGAAAGGGAATCGGCTAATAAACCTCGTACAACATCATATTCGGCCTGATTATTGGTAGCAGTACCAATGCATACACTGTTCGAAAGAACAAGTGCCTGCAAAGGGGTAAAAATGGCCCAACCTGCCGAGGCTAAATTCCAGGAGTAGCAACTTGCACCATTGGAAAAATTGATATAAGGTGTTGATGAGGGGTCCCTCTGAAATGTGCCACAAGAAAATAAATGGGAGGATAAAGAAAAAAGTTGGCAATATGTGCATACAGTAGAAATCGAATGCACTCTGCGGAAGGGAGTGATCTGGGTAGGATGTCTACTTCCCACATGCCTCCGATGAGGGGAAGTGTGGGAGTTACTAGAGATGTAGCTTGAGCTCAGGCTTCATAATTCACCAAATGTATGGATGATTGCATCCCGTCTATGGGCAGAAAAGATGAGTTTAGGGGTGGACGTAGCTTCCATGATGTCATCATCACAATAGGAGGTGGAAGGATAGGAGGAGGGGACACCACATGACGTGGCGAGGCTACTTGACTCATCATCATGAGAAGAAATACTCACATGCACATTATCGCAGGGGATGATATAAGAACAAGCAGATAAAGGATCTACTAATGTTGAGCCCGGGGTATTTGCTGAAAGGAGGTCAGGCGAAACAACAAGAGAAGATTCGAAGGGAGCTTCTGTCGAGGGTCTCAAGGATGATGAGAGGTAGAGGATGTTGGCCGCATGCTCTGCCATTTTGACATCAGGGGGAGAATGTCAATAGGAGCAAGTAAATCCTCAGTCTGGCCTATAGCATACTGTGCAAGCACAGGAGAAGAGGATTGATTCTGTTCAATCTTGTACTCCCGAACTACCTCCAAAGAGGCACGGTAATGTGTAAGGCGGGGACAATGATGGGAGTAATGGCCATGGAGACCAAAAAAAGCACAAGGGTGCTTGGTGTGGATATTCTTGGTATTCTTAGTTGCATTCGATGAAGAAGCAGAGGTTTCAGGGACCGTAGACTCAGGGAATGCGACATTAACCATGGGCCAGATGCGGGACAACTCGGGACAAGTATGGGTGGCATGACCGATGACATCACACAAAGCGCAGGGATTTTGAGGTAGAGGAGGTGCAGGGTCATTTAAGGCATCTTTGTCCTTTGAGACCTTTTTGTGAGCTCATCCCTTCTTACCCGAAGCGGTCGCAATAGGAGGCAGATCCTGTTGAGGTGGCTGAGGCACTGTGACAACGGGAGAAGTCAGGGGGACTGATTAAACCAGGGTCAAAGCAAGATAAGGTTTAGGTTGACCTGGCGAGGTGGTGGTTGGAGGATCAAGGTACCAAAACGAAAGCCCAATGGTCGAGTTAGGGAGAGAGAGGGTGGCCATGACAGGTACCGTACAAATGCCTGGTGGAGGGATTAGGAACGGTATCTGACCGGAGAGGTAATGGCCGAGTGGGACGGCTCCTAAATGGTTAAGGCCTGAAGGAACTGACCTAGGAGGCTAAAGAGGCTCATGAGTACCAACTGAAAGGCTAGGAGGAGGAGCTCCAAGAGGCTGCATCAAAGGGCTAGGAGATGGCTGCGAAGGGCGAGGGGGCTACTGACTAGCCGAGGCGGGCCTCTTGAGAGAAGCCTGAGATGATTGCATCATGCAAACATTCGATGAGCAGGGATCAGAGATAGGAAGAGGAAGACTAGGAAATGTACCAAGCAAAGAGGAGTCCTTATAGACGCTGGGTGAGACACTAGTCAAAGGTTCGATGGTTTGCTTGTTGGCCACAGAAGAAAAATGGACTCAGGGGAGGTCTGAGATATCGGTTCGTAATATTTCAACTAGTCAATGGTGACTATATTTTCGCTATGGGGGAGGGACATCTTGTGGTGAACCACGGAAGGGACAGCAGACATCACATAAGTGTAGCTACGACCCAATATAATGTTGTAGTCTAAGGGGGCGTTTATGACTTTTACGTCAACGCAAACTATCTTGCCCGCAAGAGTGATAGGACAATTGCGGAATAAGCCAATGGGCTTGGAGGTGTGGCCATCCCACGCTCAGAGAGTGATCATGGAAGGAGCCAGCTTAGGAGATCTGAGTTGTTTCCAAACTGAAGCAGACATCACGTGAGTGGATGCCCCCTCATCAATAATGCATTGAGAAACGTTGGCGTTCTGGATCTTGACTGGGATTTGGAAAGTGACAGAAGTAGGGAGAGGAGGATGTTATGACCGGTCAACATCAAAGAAAATAAAACGATCATCAAAAGGCCTTACAGTGCCCACAGTAGACAGAAGAGATTTTGACAGAAGAGATTTTCGTTTCGAAGGGCACGACTGGAGGAGTTCTAGCATTGAAATGGCAGCAAGGGATTGTGCCAAATCATCGACTATGCTATATGAATGGGTGGCTTTGCCATAAGAAGAATTTCAGCGTAGTGGACCCTTAGGGATCTTGGTATGAACCTCTGCCCTAGGCTGAGGGAACTTCAAGAGGCCATTAGGTGTTGAAAGAGGCTATGTAGAGACCAAAGGATGCGACTCGGGGACAGATGTAGCAGGAGGCTTTTTGTACTGACGGGATAGAGTCTGAAGATTGATGTCTATGATTGAAGTTTGATTGGATTTCATCATGAGAATCTGTTCATTGGGGGTACTAGATAGAACAGGTTGGGTAACAGTGTAGTATAAAGGAGTTTGGGCAAATAGAGGAGGCATGTTGTACCTTGAATACATACTACCAAGAGGGGAAGATGTGTAGGAGGTGTTGGCCCCCCCTTAAGGAAAATCAGAGCCCATGGGAGGTTGAGCAATGATGACACACACACGGCACCAAGGAAAAAGAGACTGACAAGGGCAAGGAGGTGTAAGATCAACTGATTACAATGTCGAAACAAGGGTAGAGAGGTGCAAGATCAATTGATTTCAATGTTTTAGAGTGTTTTCTTGGTGATGTTAACCAAGCCCTTTTTTTCTTAGGGTGTGTGTGTAAAAGTGTGTAAATTTTAATTTTTAAACCCAGACATTTGTAGAGAAAAACAAAAACTGTTTTTTATAGTTGTGAATAAACCTGAAAATGACAGTATATAGGCCTGAAAAATAGAAAATAAATAGCTAATAATGCAATAATCTAAACCCAAGAAGGTGGGCCTCTCAACAACTAGTCTATAGGTGAGTGAAAAAAACTAATCAAAACACACTAAAACAGCCAATAGATCTAAGGTCAGAAGGGACAGGGATCTAAAGGACAAAATCTGCTGGAAAGTGGTGCAGAAACAACAACGAATTAGAGGAAGAATTTCTGTAAAAAGAGGTGGCAAAAGGCTATCTCCAGGAGGGAAGCGGAGTGCACCCTAAAGTAAAACCCAAACAAAGGTAAATGAAGAGATTTAGATGGATAACAAGCTGATCTAAAGTGGATCTGAAAGTGAGATATCAGATCTAAAAAAGTGGCTGAAGACTCTGAAATTTCAGACAACCTGCAACAGCAAACACCCTTCCACAAAAAGTGGAGGGTATTGAAGCCCTAGGGGGCTAGGTTCCCACTTAGTTGAGAAAAACAGAACAAGTACAGGTCCAAAATGGGTGGAGATGGAGTTCAGACAACCCTGAACAGAGGCTTAGCAAAACCCAGAAAACTTTCAGAAAAATCCCTACAGAAAGTCCAGGTCGCAGTTTTTGACCTATTTTCAGGAGCGGTCGCACTTTTTGGGCTGTAAAGTGTGCCCTAGAGGTACAGGTCGCAGGTTTTGATCAGAAAAGTATGACATGCACTTTCTGCATTCTCAGCGATAGGTTTCAAAAAAAATTTCCGTCTCAGCTCTGGCTGATGTCTGTCACCTACGCAATGGGTCTGAAAACACGTGGAAGTTAGAATTTTTATTGTTTTAGGGTTTTATGGGTTAAAAACAACATCAAGAATAAACAAAACAAGGAGCTAAAGAGAAACCCTAGGGTTTGAAGTCGCTGAATATGCAAGGATCATAAAAACGACAGTGATCGTCATGGTAAACCCGTGTGGAGTCGCCAGTTGTTAGTATGAATCTTGATTCGAGGTGTATGAAAAAAGACCACTTTATCTGCGCATAAAAAACAACCCTAACAGCAGAAAGGACTGCTAATATCCTTAAATATGCAATTAGATGATCAAGATAAATACTGCAAAAATCTATATCTATGCATTAGAAGACATTAAACAGTAGAAAAATAAGATTTACTCCATAGATCCAATAGACAAGACAAGAATATATCCAATGAAATTTTTATTAATGGCACTTGGGAGGAAAACACAAGAGGGTGTTCCCTGTTCTCCTCAATGGGATGGGTTCTTGTAAGTCCTTAGCACTTTAGATTTAGAATTCCTCTCTCTTGATGGTGTAGAAAACCCAGACAAAAATGGAAAAATATGGCTATGATAATGGATCAATAGCCAGACCAAGAGTTGAGATCCAGAGTGATATTTAGGCAACAAAAGGTGACAAATGAATGGGAAAACCCTTCTATTTATAACAAAATATTGAGTTAGTCTAGATATTTGTGCATAATTAAAATATTATTAACCAAATCAAGATCCAACTTTTATGGAATATTTTATTATATTTGTTGGAGGGAAAAGGAATTTGACTTGAGTCAAATCCCCTTATTTGTAAATAATAAATAAATAAATGATTTATTTATCATTTTAAGGATGTGGTTAAAAATTAATAAATAAATAAATGATTTATTTATCATTTTAAGTATATGGTTGTGTAATAACCAAATAAATAATGATTTATTTAATTATTTAAGGGATATTGAGTCATATTTAACCAAGAATATTATTTAAGTAATGTTTAAACAATTATTCTTAGAAAATAATAAGATAAATAATGATTTATCTATTTAATTTCCTTGTTTTGGGTTAAATGTAACCAGGAATATTAATTAAACTATTTTTTAACTAATTATTCCTTGAGGAAAATCAAACAAATATGGATTTATTTAATGTTTCCCCATGGGGTTTCATGTTTAGACCATAAAAAACTTAATAAAGGTGGTTTACTAAGTTATTTTTCATAGTGAATGCGATTTTACTTGGGGTAAAACTGGTCTTACTTGTTGTACTTGGGTCCATATAATAACAATGGATTAGATGACCAAAAAATGGTGTAATAATAAGCATCTGCAGTGGCTAACCAAGGTCTCCCTAAGATGAGAGGATAACCATTAAACTTGGTTTTTGGTTGTAGGACAAGGAAATCTGTAGGATACTCCCAAGAGTCAATGGTAACCATAACATCCTCAACAATTCCTTCCAGATTTACTTTGGACTGATCTGCAAGTTGCAGAACTTTTGTGGCTTTCCTCAAATTCCTTTCGAGATTAAGTTTCAACATAATTTCCTTGGTCGTGACATTGATGGAAGCCCCTAGATCAATCAGAGTGTTGGGGACTATGACACCATTTATATTCACATCAACAACTGGACTACCAGGGTCTAGGTACTTTGGAAATATCACCCTTCCTAGCATTAGGTCTAACAGTTTTCCTACCCCATTGATGGTGGGGGTATCTCTCTTCCTTCTCCTAGGTTTCTTGAAGAATTTTTCTTTGATGATCCTATTGTAGATAGTGACATCCTTAATGGCCTGGAGAAGTTGTATTTTTACACACAAATTTTCCAATTCTCCTCTGGGGTGTGTTGACTAGGGTGGATCAAGGGCTCAGGAAAAAGAGTTTGTTGGATCTTAGTGTTACTCCTCAACCTCTACAGGTGGAGATGGAGGATGGTTTTCTGGGAGTACTCTTCCCGACCTGAGATTAACCTCCTGTATCTCCACATCATAAGCTGGATAGGATGTTTCTAAACTGGGAGCCTATTGTTCTATTCTTGTTAGACTCATGTATTTCACAATATCACAAGGTGAGTGATTATTGATTACATTTTTCATACTGAAAATAATATTCTATGGCTATCATTTATTTTCAGAAATAAAGGGAGATCCTGACTGCTAAGAGGAAATGAATATATTTTCCTACTAGCTCGGTTGCAAGAGGAAAGTGTTGTTGATTAAGTATGGTGGTGAGAAAAATCCATACTGCCCCCATTCATTCCATCTACCCTCTTCCTACCCTTAATTCTTCCATTTTATAATGTCCCATGCTTCATTCCTTTCAAACCCCTTCTTTAACTATTAAAAACTCAATTTGTATAGTTGAAGAAACAAGCTCCGCCCACCCACTAATAGCCATACCATTTTCCCATTTTAGCTTACCCTATTAGCATCTTTGCCCCCCACTTTAGGCTACTTGATATACATATATATTATGAACCACATAAGCCTTACCTTACCGTAAAACCTTTTGACCCTTTCCTCACCTCCCATTGCACATCGTAAATCGTAGATTTTTATTTTTACATGTTAAGCGATCACAGGTTAGGAAGTTCAAGTTGTGATGTGATAAGTTAAATGTCTGTGTGGTTAAACCTAAATGTTGTGATGTGCAACGCGATAAGACTTTAAAATTGTGATGTGCAACATGGGTGGGACCCGATTTCACTTCACATATCGCAAAGTTTAACATTCACCTCCCACTGTTTATAACAAAACCTGCAATCTGCGATGTTGCGGGTGAGCCTGCCTTCTAGCCACATCACCCTTTTCCCCCACCACACTTCGTACTATGCAAATATTAGCACTTACCTCCCAATATTCATATATATAAACTTACTATATGTGATGTTGCGGGCAACCCTCACCTCCCTGCCATGTCATCTCACCCCCTATTACAATTTGCAATCCACAAGACTTACCTTTTGTGTTTTTATTGATTAACCCCTCTGACCCTCAAATTGCGATATATTCTGCATGCCTAGTCCACCTCAAGATTTTCCCCCACTTCTTTAATCAAAAACTCATTTTTGCTTTTGGCCCCCTTCTCCCATTCTAGCTTTAACATAGTTGGGGGTCGTAAATAGGTAATATTATGATCCGAACCCTCTGCAACATGTCTTCCTCTTTCCATTTCACACCCCCCCCTCTCCAATACCACTTACTACCCTCACCCTCTATGAAAATGGTTTTTCTATTTAAACAAAACCACCACTGTCACCAATACCACCATGCCTGTCCTCCATCATCTATCCACGGTCACCAACCTCCATCCCTTCACATTTGGGCTTATGGGTATGCGCGTTATTTTTCCACATGGCAGGAGGACTCGGGTAGAACCCGACAAGGAGTAAAAAGGCAGAGCGAGGTTAAATGTCACAAAGAAACATATAGAAAAGGTCAAGTCCGGCATTTTTTGATATAATAGTAGAAGCAAAAGGGGCAGAGAACACATCAGCATAGCTACTGATCCAAGCACCTTATCAGTTTAATAATCAAACAACAACTTTCCGAAGATGAAGATCCAAGGCGTCAAAGCCTTCCTTGCCTCTTCGGCATCACACCAGCCAGATCCTAATCATTGTACAATTAATACTGGATTGCTAAAGCCACTGTTATGACCAAAATTGTATTATCACTGCCTGCATGGTTCCACTTGGAAAAATTTTAGTTTGATTGTAACTAAGAACTATCATTGTAACAAACAGAGGAACCGACTTAAGTTTTTGTATAAATACTGCATACATTAGCAATATGAAGGAGGCTCAGACGGGGAAAAAACCATTGTAATAGATTCTGTTGGTTGTAAGCACTCTCTTTTGGATGAATGAATGAGTATGTTGTTTTCCAGATTCTTGTGTTATGATTTGTGCTGAAGTGCTTCTCCCATGTAATTTGTGATTCTTCTGTTTTACATATTGTTTTCTTTGTTTACTGCGGATAGAAATTTTTGTGTAGGATTTACCACAAGGTACCCTGCTCAGTCTTGAAACAGTACATTATGTTTTCCTCTAAGAATTGGATGAAGAATTTAGAGACGGTATGCTCTTCATCCATGTTGAGGCCGGAATGTATAATTCAAAGACGGTATCCTCTGCATTCCTGTTAAACCTTATCTCCTCCTCTTTTCCATTTTACAAGATGTAAAGATCCATTGACATGGCTAACTTTCCTAGTTTCACTTGACCTCAGTTATTCATCCATTTGAATCTGTTTGCAGCTGTTTGACTCCATATCACAATGGCCCCCTTCTTTTTCCTCAATAATAAATATTCAAACCAACACCTATGCACTAATAGCTAGTCTAAAATTCCCCTATAAACAAAGCTATATCTGATAGAGAGAGCCCTCTCTAAGTCCAGGAAGGCTAGGTCCTGGATTCCAAAGTCGTTTGATGTTTCCCTCCATGGTTTTGTCTTCATCCTTAGGAATTATAGGGTGACAACAAGTCCTTTGTTCAGGTTCAGATTGGGCTATGCAGGTATTTGGGGTAGCCTAGGTGGAGTAGCATGAGTAAGATGAGGTTAAGGTTGGGGTGGAGGCATTAGAGCAAGTGTTTGATTTTGCTGAGACCTCCACCCTTGGGATGGACTATTGCACTAAGGTTGTTGTGCAACGTACTACTCGAAAAGTTGGTTTACTGGATGAGGATGATATGAAGGGTTGTAAGGCCAAGTAGGAGGTGTAGACTAGGATGGAGGAGTGGGGGTGTACCAAGGTTTCATGGGTGCAGTCTGATTGTTGTGATAGTAAGAGTAAGGTGCACCTTGCATACCTTGTTGATATGGCTGAGGACCTTGAGGCCTTCTCTGGTTGATGAAACAAAGTTGCTTTGGCATTGCTTCCCCACCTTGATATACAGCCTTAAGTCTAGGTAAGGAGGGACACTTGTCTGTGGCATGATTCTACTCACAGACTAAGCAAACCTCTAGGACATTCAATGGACATTAATTTCTTGGGTGCTTCCGGGTACATCTAGGACAAAATATGGCCAGGGCTCTCTCTGCTTCCTCTTGATTCCTTTTGACCTGCATTGTGTCCATTTGAAAATAAAAGGTGTGCATCATGTCACTCTTGAAGTCCTGTAACATGTTTCCAATCTCATCTTTGATTGAGGTGGAAGAGGAAGGGTTATTGGATGTACTCTGTTTGGCTCTACCCGTCTACTTAAATTCCCTAGAATGGTTCTGGAAGAGTTTTTTTATTGTCTCATAAGGTAGTTGGAAGACATCTCCTGTTGATAACATATTCAATTTTTCTATCATCTCTTCTTTAATCCCTCGAATAAGTATACGTTTAAGTGATGCAGGATCAAGAGTACAGTTGGATCTCTTATAGTTTAATTGAAACCTCTATTCATAGCCCTCTAGGGATTGATCAGAACCTAGAGTCATCCTAAATATCTCATCCTTAATTTCCTTGGACCTACAGTAGTCTCAGTACTTGTTTTTGAAGGTATCTTCCATCTATTCCCAGGTAGTGATGTTGTCCCCAGGTAGACCCATGAACCAGCGCAAGGCTGCATCCTTGAGGATGGATAGGAATAGCTTCAACTTTTGATCATCAGAGGTATAGTCATAAGTCCTACAAACAACATCAAATTCAAAATGAACGTGTCAACGTCCTCAAAGGTAAGTCCATGGAAGTGTGGTAGAGTTGAGGGGCTAATGTTTTCATCTTAGTTTCCCCATCTGCCTCTCTTATGGGAAAGGCTCTCAGGATCCCAGCCCTAGTTAAGATAGGTGAAGCAGGTCCCTTAGTTGAAACAAGGTCTTCTTCTTCTTCCTCGAGAGGATCCTCAAAGTATTCAGAAGGCTCTCCTATAGGGGGTTCAATCTCACTGCCATTGAAGAAGAGTGAAGGGTGGCTAGGAGGTGATGTGGGGGTTTTAGGTAAGATCTGTACTTGAGTATTCCTAGTCCTATGAGGCATTTAATTAAATATTTTTGTATTTTTTCAATATTTCTGAAATGGCATGAAAAGAAAATAAAGCATAAAAGAATGCTAAAAAAATAATCAAAGCATATACTAGACACCTCCCTGCCAATGGTGCCAAAAAGTGGTGAGCCATGGTATTGCACCAAGAGTGTTGCAACTCTGAGGATCTGCCCTACTTTACTTTATCAACCTGGGGTTTGTACAAACTTTGAGGTGACAGTGTGATATACATAGCAGATGCATTATTCTCATGTCATCCTCTTCTGCTTTACGAAAGGGTGCTATTTCTTAAACTGTGATAAGGACTGGAAAGCATATTGTAGGAAGGAATTGATAGAAATGAAACTAAATTAAATCATTGGAAAGGAATGACGAGAATGAAACTAATTTAATTTGGAGAAAATGAAATCACTGAAAAGAAACTAAACTATATTGCTGAAACGAATTGACATGAATGGAACTAATTTAATTTGCAGGAAAGAAATGACAGAAAGGAAACTAATATTAAACCACACTTAACTTTGCCAAATGGCTAAATGCACTCTATTTATCCTATGGTCTATCTACCCTGCTTCTACCCATGAAACTAAGCTATCCATGACTTAATCCTAATTGAAAAAGTGTTGATTTTGCAGCTTGGAGGAAATAAAAGGGTTAAAGAGGCTAATGGAGGGCTTAACACATGAAATAGGGCTTAGAAGTGGAAAGCGGGGGTTTAAACCTTATAATATGGCACAAATATGCTTTGGAGAGGAATAATTTAAAATATGTGATTTCGGAGATGTGATGAAGGCAAAATTTGTTCGGGAGTAGGACCGAAGTGCAAAATACGATGTCGACTGCGATTCAAAATGCGATTTCGATGTTGTGGTATGATTTTGGTACTTTGAAATCAGGGTTTAGTGGTGGAAGGTAGTAAGTAAGGTGTGGGGCCGAAATGCGATAATGTGAAATGCGATGATTGTGAAATGTGAAAATGTGATCAATCAGATGATGTGGTGGTAGGACAAGTGGCAGATCACTATAATAATATCACAATCGGCAGAACGAAGCGGTAAGTGTTAATGAAGGCCAACAGGAATTGTGAACTGCGATAAAGTGATGGGCTTTTCAAAAAAGGGTGGAGTAAGGTTCTTTCAAAGGTTTTTGACATAGAAATGAGGAGCGAAGGAGAAAGGAGGGAAAAATGAATACGCAACCGGGGTCTGGAAGTGAAAGCTATTAACAAGGACCAAATGGGAAATGCGATTGCGAAAAGGAGAGATGGTAAATCCAAAGGGAAAGAATGTAGTTTCTAATGTTTTTTATTGTTTTTAATAAAAGAGTAGCAAATGGAAGTAGAAAGGGATATCGCATTCAGGCTTGGAATGAGAGAGTGTTAAAAAAGATCACAAGTGATTTACGATTTGCAATGGAGTGAGGTATGACGAGCGAGAGTTTCGAGGAGAAAGGGAAGAGGTATAATTCTAATTATTTTCAAGCATTTTGGGAATGAAAAGGGGTGATGGACGCAAATAAGAGAAAAGGGAGGGAAACGGAGGCACAAAAGCAGTGCTCAGGTGTGAAAATATACCTGGGAAATGAAGCAATATGGCTTGATGATCTTCCTAGGGATTTTCATGCTTATTCCCACAAACAAAGTTGCGGATTCATGTACGAAAAATAGAGGAAACACATGAAAAAACACTGAACAGAAAGCATTTTTTGGTCCTGTGGGAAGGTTCGCCCTCCTCAAGCTCTATTAACATAGATGAGGAGGGGGTCTTGATCCATAGCTTTTCCTTCTTTCTCTCCTCTATCCTATCATTCACAAGAAAATGAAAAACTACAACAGAACACTGAAAGCAAAAACTAAGTAGCGATGAAACTATGAGAAGCAGAACTAATTGAATGACAGAAAGAAAACTAGCTTAATGGCAGAAAGGAAAATATAGTAACAACAGAGAAGCTGAGGCACATGGATTGGGCCCGAACCCATGAGCCTAGCTCTCTGAAACTTAAATCAATAGAATGAAATAAGTCTACTCATTTCATAAAATAATAACCTCATACATCTCTGAAAGTTTTATCATTGAGTAAAATAATTGAAAGCTCAATAGTTTGCAACAAAGTTTCAACTAGAATCGACTAACTCTTCCTAGCTCTAGCTCTTCTCTATTTATTCTATAGGGCAGCTACCAACATCTCCCTAGAAAATAGTGATTGAGTCCACTTGGATCCAAGTAAACAATGATTGAGTCCACTCCTCTTTGAGTTGCTTGGCTGCCTCTAAAATTTGAATTGTTGGAGAGAATCCTCGAGGATACTTTGGCTGCCTTTGGAATTTGAATTGCTGGAGAGAATCCTTGGGGATCCTTAGGCTGCCTTTGGAATTCGAATTGCTGGAGAGAATATTTGGGATCCTTTGGCTACCTTTGAGAGTTAAGGAGGGTGGACAATCCTCCAATAATTTCTCCTTGTTGTCTCCTCCAATTATTTATGATAAAATCCTTATAAAAATACTTAATAAATCATGATTTTCTTCACTCAACCTCATATTAGGCACTTAGAGTATGTTAGCCTTAATCACCACCTATACTAGCATCATAAAACCAAATAATAATAAAATTGCAAGAAAACGAGATCTAAGAAGGCGAAAAGGTGACCATTAACCCCTCAAAATATATCTAATGATGGAGCTCATCATGCAGCTCAAAGAAACCTTCCCAGAGTAGGCACTCAAATTCCCCCATGGGTAAGGGTGGTATTTCCGCTTGGAAACACCTGTGTGCTAAACAGCATTGCAGACTTAGCTAAACAGCATAAGCATGCATAGAAATGCCACATGAAAAATATATATCTAAAAAAATAAAAAATAATAATGCAAATCCTCCCCTCTATTGCTGCCTTCATCTCCCTTATAAGCTTGGTGAGCCTTCCTTAGCCCTAGCCCACCTCATAACTACACTGCACATGTGGCCACTAGCCTCCATGAAGACTATGATGTCTCCCCATGTTCTCCACCATCTCTGCATTTAATTCCCACTCTCTCCATCATGTGTGCATTAAATGCACCACTTCCTCCACTATCTCATAATTAGTGCTCTATGATCTTACTTTTATTGCACCATGATCTCATTTGACTTCCTCCATGATATCCACTCTTCCTTCATTTATGAAGCTGCTCCACTACTCCATAATGTAGATCTAACTCAAAATTATCCACATACACACATCAAAAGTGGATTTTATTCATCTATGGGGTTTATGGGTCCCTCCACCCTCTTATTTACTTAATTAATTAATAAAATTAAGAACTCTAATATTCCAATTATCTGATGGAAAATTGGGTATATTACACAAATGTAGATACCGTTCGACCAGTGGCTTGTGCACAGCATGTGGGAGAACTAGTAGAGAGGAATTTCGGAAAAGAAGTCCTACAAGATTTTGATTTACCTAAGACTCTTGTTGATTTGCAGTAGCATGTGGAGGGATTGAGTCTTATGATATCATATATCTGGACCGAGGAGTTACCTATGAGGCTGTAGTGCCATACCATTGGTTTTCCTATCTGTAGGATGAGGATTTTGCGCATCATAGCCCAAGTAGTGACATGATACCATGAGAAACACTAGTTTTACTTAGATTATGATATGTCTATATAGAATTTGAGGTCAAATGACGAACGTGTCTTGGACATAATTCTGTAAAAAACTCAATATAAATCTATTTTAATTTTAGTGTTTTTCTATGATTATGTGCAATCCTATTCAATTGTATGATGTGAATTGAAAATATATCTTTACTTACATTGCAAATGTCTATTTAATACATAATTCACCAGTGAATCAACTAGAGTGTTAAATTTTATAGAAATATGTTGATATTGAATGTAATCAATTTTTTTTTCCAAAATACGAACTCTAAGGAACATGCGATGAATTTCTGGATTTCAGACAGTATAAATGCCAGTAATCTGTAGTACGACAAGTTGTGAGTCCATCCTAATGATGATGCGATGAATGCCAAGTGAAATTGCATCAGAAAGTAGTTCAATCAACCCGCTATACTCAGCAATATTGTTGGTCGATTGACAAATACAAATCCCATGGAAGCTCACTAACTCACGACTTGGAGCAAATATGGCCCGTGTTGCAGAGGATAAATTTTGTGTACCACAACTAGCACCATTGGCATATCCAACAAATGGTTCGGAAGATTCTGACACCTACAAAAAATGCAAAGCATATTAGTAACCACATGAAAAAATCTAAAAGGAACACTGCTACACACACGCAATCAAAGCATATAATATAGTGTTTAATACACAAAATAAGGCATAGTAATGTTTAAGATACAGCCCATTTCTAGGCTTTGACAATAGAATCCAATCGTAATCTACCAACTCGTAGGCACCCTTATCTAGAATGTGCTTGACCATGTAGGGGGCGTGCCATAATGGGTCAAATTTTTCGTGTTCCTATATTATCAGATTCCTGATCATAAAGCAAGACCAGGTCTACTTCCGAGAAGGTGTGAGGCATGGCATTGCGGTCATATTTCACCTTAATTCGTCTCTTATGCGCTTCGTTATCCAATGCGGCTTTACGACGTGTTTCATCTAGATGGATGAAATCTAAAAGACGTGCCTCTTCTTCAGAAGTGTCAGGTAGCAAGTCAATTGCGAATTTCAATGATGGTATTTCGCATTATATCGGTAAGATAGCTTCCAAACCATAAACCAATTGAAAGGGAGTGAATTTAGTCGCATTTCTCACCGAGGTTCGATATTCCCACAAAGCCGAGTACATGATCAATTTCCAGCTTCCTTTATGAACCCCAATCATGCGTTGAAGCATGCACTTAATAATCTTATTGATAGCTTCAACTTGTCCATTATCTTGCAGATAATAGGGGGTAAAACTATCATATGACAGTCCTAACTTGGTAGTCAACTCATCCGTCATGTGATTGAAATTTTTTTTTCCATGATCTGCTACTATGGCTTGTGGTACACCAAACCATGAAACCACATGGTTAAAAAAGAACAATGCAATTTTCTATCCCATTTTTTTGAATGTAGACATCGCCTCGGTCTACTTTGTAAAATAGTCAACGACGATAATAATATACCCATGCCTCCCGGTCGAGCGGGGGTTACATGTCACGAAGTCAATGTCCCATTTTGCAAATGGTCCAAAAACAACGATAGGATGCATTGGCATTGGTGGCAGGAAAACTTTATGATCAAATATTTGGCAAGCATGACAAATTCTATCCGCAACAATGCAGTAGTGAAATATGGTAGGCCAGAAGTAACCAGCGCGGAGAATCTTCTGCGCGGTAGTGTAGCCATACAAATTTCCATTGCATGCGCCAGAATGGAAATCATTTAGAACTTTTTTGGCTTCCTCATGTCGACACCATGACGATAAAGTGTATCGTTGACGATAAGATAATATTTGGCTTGGTATCGAATACGCCATTGTTGTGAGCGAGAGGTATTAGGCTGAAAATCTTGGGTCTAGAGATAGATGATTAAATATCCATACCAGGGGTCACATGACTTGATCAGAAAAAAATACTCATCCAGAATTGATGGTCCTATATTAGGATCAGTACTACTCGAAGGAAGGTCACAAATAAGCTCAGAAAACATCAAAGACTTCTTTGACTTGGATTGGATGAATTCCAAATCAAAAACCTGCAAAATAACGATCCATTTTGAATATTTCCCCCCCAGCAATTGACGTGATAGAATGTATGTCATAGGGTTGCAATACGAAATGAAAATGGTCTTTTGGAGCAGGATATAATAGCGAAATCTTTGTATAACTTGAAATACTGCCAAAGAGAGATTCTCAATTTATGTGTACTTATGTTCCATATCACTGAGATTATGACTCAATAATATATCGGATGTTCAATCCCATATTCTTCTTGAACTAAAACCATAACAATAGTTGTATTTGCAATGGCAAGATAGAGGAAATAGTCACTCTGAGATTTTGGGAGATAGATTAATGATGTTCGTATTAAGGAATATTTAAGAATACCAAAGGTAGCTTGTGCAACCTCATCCCCATGGAAGGGTACCCCCTTTTTCAAGAGTTGAGTAAATCCTTTAGCCATTTCAGCGTAGTTAGGAATGAAACTCCTTAGAAAGTTAGCCTTCCCTTGGAGTCTCTATAACTGAAGAAGATTGGAAGGAGCAGGAAAATCAAGAATAGTCTGGACCTTCAATGGATCAAGCCAAATTCCATCTTTCGACAAGAAGAATCCAAGAAAATGACCAGAACCAACACCAAACTCACATTTGTGCAGATTGAGGCATATTTTATAGTTACGACATCATAAAATGATCGCCGTTAGATGTATTGGGCGGTCAACCCGTTTTCATGAATGTGCGGGTAGGTCATCTAGATACGGTTAAACTATGTGCTTGATGTCATGAAAATCATAATTCATTTCCCTCTGGAATGTGGCCCCAACATTCTTTAAACCAAGAGTTTACAATAGGTGAATGTGCCCCAGCGACAGATAAAAGCTTTTTTATATTGGTCCTATGGGTGAATATTAATCTGATTGTAACTGGAGAATCCATCCATGAAAGAAAATATTTCACATCCGGCACATTCATCAATAATCTAGTCAATAAAGTGAGTTAGATAGTTGTCTTTCATACAAGCATGATTAACATCCTGATAGTCAACACACACACTAATTTTCCCCTGCTTCTTTATGACAGGAACAATGATAGATACCCAATCGGTAAGTGGAATAGGGTAAATCAATCCAGGATGCAAGAAAATTTCACCCTTTGATTTAATGGCAATAGCTTTATTAGGGTGAACAGGACGAAGGCATTGTCGCACCAGCTTAACATCAGGATACATTTTAATCTCATTTTCAACAATGTTGGAGTCGATACCTAGCATCTCCTCATATGACCAAGCGAATACATCTCAGAATTCATGAAAAAGAGCACAGTAAGTGTCAAGTTCAAATGGAGAACAAGACACACTGACATGAATGTTCTCTACAATATCGTATTTGGTCGAAATATCGATATAAATTGTTTCTTCAATATTCAATGGGTTTTTCTTGGAATCGATGGCATGGATAGGAATATAATTCGTCAAGAACTCAACGACAGTAGGGTGATATAGTTTAAATGGATTATCTTCACTATAATCTAGAATATGGGATCATTGATGTGATCATTCCCATGGTTCTTCTTCCGACATCATGGATTCCATAATGCTATCATCACTCAAGAATACGCGTGAAAATTGATCGAAAAAAGTACAAAAATTTGAAGCATGATCAACCCAAATGGTCGCATAAGACAAGAAAATTGATTGCTATGCTAGCTCAATTGGACTTAGTACCATGATTTCGTCCAACCAAACTAATTCAGAATCATTGGGTATCTCCCTTAAGTCAGATGAAGTGGAATATATCATATTTTAGGTCTCTATATGTGCAATTTCCACTGATGTCGCAGGTGACGGTAAAAAAAGGTGCCCATTAGGGAAGGATTCTTATAGCATCCTACACCAATGTTTTGAAGAGAAGGTGGGGGTCCGTGAACTAATGAAACACTTCTAGTTACTTGGGAACGAAAGGAAAAGAATGAGATTTGATCAATGGTCATGATACTTCCTTTATCAAGGAAGATTATCATACAAAAAGAAGTAGATACTACCGAAGCCATAGCGTAAACCCATGGTCTTCCAAGTAATATGTTTTATTTGAGGGGCCAGTCAACGACCTCATCTTCAATAGTAAATGATTTTCCCTATAGTTCTACTTGCAAGTTATTAATAATTCCACAAGGCTTATATGTACAACGGTAAGTGATTGTGGCAAAGTAGGTGAGCCAAGTCACTTCCAGCAACTCATTGACATGATACAAGTAGATGCATCTTCATCAATGATAGTGAGATGAATGAGGCGATTCAAGACATGTACTTGAATCAAGAATTCCTACTCTACTGGTAGTTTTGGCACATAGTCTGCATGATTAAATAATACAAGATTTGAATCTGTTGGATCAATTGCACCGCTTGGGGAAAACAAAGCCTGCTTCTGGGAGGGACAATTCTGAATTACTTCAACCATTGACATAGTAGAAGGCGACTGAGCCAAATCTTCTACTACAATATAATTTTGAGTTGCATGAGCTCGAGGGTTGAATTTCAATTTTTGAACTACTCCCTTCAGTGAATTTATTGTTAACTCTGGAAGGATAGGTGGTAGAGCCGAGTCAGATGACGTCGAAGTCGAAGTGGTAGGTTGATATGTAGCCTAAACATTGGACGAAAACAATGTATTACTCTAATATTTGCTTCGTGTCGACACCAAAATATCATTTTTGGGCTTTGTAATGGATAGCATAAGCACATGCGAACTAGAAGTAGGATCCGTCATAGCCAAATGTGTTTCCAGGTTTGGAAAATGTTTTGTCAACACTGTAGATTTTGTAGAAGTATTAAGAAGCTTTGGGACTTCTGAGTGGTGAGAACAATATCGCATAAAATTCTCCTCATTACATATCAAACAAGGGTAATGAGGTTTCTGAAAAAAACCAGATGAATCAGATGAATTTTCTTGTGGGGGTGAATTTGATTTATTGTTGTCTTTCCCCTTCTTCATATTTCCTGGTTTCTTATCATTTTTTATTTTTTAGATGACACGGAATCGATTTTGGAAGAAGATGGAGAATTAGATGTAGTATGGTTTTGATTTGAAATAGAAAGTGTAGGACCAGATAGTCAACTTGTTGTCGCAGCACTAGCAGAACCAATCACACCATCGTCGGCATGAATGTCCTGACCAGATGGAGCAGGAGGAATAAACAAATTGGTCGTGACACATTTGGAATATTTTCATAGAGCATTCCTGACTGAGTGTAAATCAAAGCCAGATACTAGGCATGTGCAATGACTTGTTCTTCAGTGACAACACCACCTTTGGCCACATCCTCGGTGATAGACGGAAATAAGGACTTAATAAAACACTCATATAAAAGTTGATGGGGAAAAAATGTTGTAACCATTTGACGATGATGATGCCACTCATGTATTTGATTAGATAAATTAGTAGCAGTGGTCTGTTTAAAGCTGGTCAAAAGTTCCATTCCAGTTTCATATCTGATGTGTAACTGGAAGTGGGTTAAAAAGGTAGTGGCTAAAGCTGCAAAGTTATCAAATGAAGCTCGTGGTAATTCAATGTACCACTTCACAGCTGGACCAGAAAGAGTTAATTGGAAAATATCCAATCTATCATAATCATCATTTAAGGAGTTTGATGAACATCATAAATGATAAGTCATGACATGCGTAGAGGGGTCTTCTCTAGAATTTCCATTGAATTTTGGAATGTCTGAGGGTAATTTATGTGGAATCACCAGCCACCAAGGTAAATAATGATTTGGATCATTAGTGAGCCGATTTAAAATCTGGTAATTCTAATTTTGCAACAAATGGCAACTGTCAACTAAGGTTAGGTTGAGCATAACCAAGATAAGATGGAATCACCTAAGTAGTAGGCCTTTGCATACCAACAAATGGATTTTGTTGTTAGTAACCCAGATAGGGGTATGTTTGTTGTCCAGGTCCTAGATAAGCCTGATACTATGGGGATGGTTGCTGTGGCTACCATGGTATCTGATAAAATGGTTGCTCACTAGGATAATTCAGACTCGGTTGTGAATAAATAGGGCTAGCAGAAACTTGTTAAGAAGGTAAACTAGCCTGCAGTTGCAAAATTCCCAATACAGATGGTTGTTGAATAGCAGTCAAGGAAGACTAAGTCTATAGACCCAAAACTTGAGGGTTATGGGTGGAAGGACCTGCTTGTGCAGACTGAGCAACATCCATAGAAGAAATGACAGGCGTAAGAAGCACAAATGCGACAGGTTGAACTGGTTGATATTGATACACAACTGTTTGCGGTTGAACAGGAAAAGTAGGCTACCATTGGCAAACCGGAATTCCAACATATGATGGACCTAAATATGATATAGTACTACTATATGGACTAAACATTTGTGGCCCCAGTGCATATGGAGTATAGGTATATTGAACATACTAACTTTCATATGATGGGTATCGATTAGATACTAGATAAGATGGATTGTAATTGGACGGACCAGCCTGATATTGAGGGTCAGGTCATTCAGTACTCATGATAGATAAACTAGATATAATTCCAGATGATGACATGGGAGAAGTCCATGGACTAGAGGAGATACCATAGTAGGTTCCATTTAAAGCTTTGTAACCCGATGGGATGGATAGACCACCATACAGATGTTTCTCAAGTGTCATTGAAAACATCAAAGATGAAGCGACAGTTGATGATGCCACGACTATAATAGAAGGTATAGTCTGGGATGTTGTCTCTATCATGGTTAAATAACCCAGAAAATACTCTAAATAATCTAGGGGAACTTTAGAGTCAAAAGGATCAATGGAAGCAGAGTCGGTCAAATGAGGAAAACACTAATATAAATGAAGCCCCAACCAAAAATGAGTGACAGTCCAAGGAGTTGTCTCTTCCTGAACGTATTCATCTATCGAAATAAAGCCAGGTGGAATCACTTCATCGTCAAGCCTGAGATACATTTCAGGTGGTAAAATTTGTAGTAAATAGGAATACTCGACAGTTACTAATGGTTGAGGATCAAACGGTTGCACCAGAACAACTTCTTATTGTTTGACTTCAGGATCAACTACTCAATCAACTTCCAATTGAACAAGCTCGGGTTCAGGATTCACTGTTTCACTATATTGAATTTTAGTGTCCTAAGGTAACTCTGAGATTTATGTCTTAACAGTTGCGGATAAACCAGGATCAGTAAAAACGACTCGAGACTTGGTACTCAAAGGATCAAATGTCTCTGGTATATCAAATGATGTAGCACCAAGAGTTCTAGAGGTACCATACTCGGTAGGGTGAGCATCCCTTCATCTACTAGGAGTCACTTCTGGAGGTAATGGAGGTTTATTCGATGTCATACGTGAACAACGAGGAAGGGGTTGATCTTATTCCATGATTTCTGATTGATTTTATACAAAATAAAAATAAAAAAAAGGGTGATACTAGTCAAAATATTTACCAACCGACTGTGAACTGCAATATACTGCCTCAGTAAAAAAAGGACTTATTATACGTGCATGAAATCTCCCCAAATGTTGTGTTTAGTGTATCACAAGTACAAGGCAGCTGACTCGGTTACCTATGGATGGTAAGTAACCTAAATTTTTCCTCCCAAATATAGGTGAAGGTACATGGAGGCCCAATCCATGTTAGCATTGTCTAGTGCAAAACCACACAGTGAGGGCATCCCCTTATACTTTTCATAGTAGAACACCACTTGATATACCTGAAAGTATGTAGACGAGCTCTGATATACTTACGTACGTCGAATGAGGTATCACACTCAGAATATATCGCAAACAATTAACGACATCTGTTATGTTTAATGAAGTTGGAACATGTCTCTAACTTAGACCTATAAATGTTATCGTTAATGTTACAATGCTTCCTTAGATAAATTCAGATAAATTTTATTTGATCTTGATTATCAGTTTGTCTTTCAATTTCACCACGAGATATATTTAACATTCCTAGAATGCAATTAGAATGATAAGCATTTTTTTCGAAATGATTTTCGACAATGAAAAACTAACTAGTAGGGATAAAGAAATCAAATAATTTGCAATCATCAATGAGCACATATAAATGCAATGTTTCCCTAAACTATTCCTCAACTAGCACTCACAATCCCTAAATGAAAATGCATGTTTTTATTTTCAGTTTGCTTTAAGTTTAGATGAACTAAAAAGAAACTAATGCACAAACAATCACTCAAAATTTTCAAGAGAAACAAATATTGAAATGACAATTCCTCTTTTTGAAAATAATGAATTGATTAAATGTATAATTTAACTTTGGAACTATTCACAATGATAAAGAAATCAAAAAGAAACATTGATCAAAAAAATCCAAAGTGAGGCAAGAAGAGTAAAGGTAAACTGGTCTGTGGAGGTATTCAGTCACTCAAAACTTCAGCAAGAAAACACTGACATGAATTGGAA
This sequence comes from Pinus albicaulis, assembly GCA_034641835.2. Taxonomy (NCBI): domain Eukaryota; kingdom Viridiplantae; phylum Streptophyta; class Pinopsida; order Pinales; family Pinaceae; genus Pinus; species Pinus albicaulis. The sequence goes on along the minus strand of CM076584.1, from coordinate 639,242,109 downwards.
AAAGACAAAAGAGATAGGTTTTGGTTGGTCACAGGGGAAACACACCCTTGAGTGGGAGATGGTGTCTTGCAGAGCACTGTCCCTAAGCCAGTAGTGCTATGCAGAGCACTTTTTCAAGACCAACAATGATTTGGTGCCAGAGGACTCTCTGAAAAAGCAAGCAATCACACTACTTTTTCTAAGACACATTCAAATGATTGAAAATAAATAGGTAAAGTCTAGTAGATGTTGATGGACAAGGATAAAACCACCAGAGATGATTTGTCTCTCCCCAGTATGGTCGCCAATTTTTCTTACGAAAATACAAACCTATGGATAAATATGCTTTTCGTAAGTGGGTGGTTCACTTAGAACAATATAAAGACACGTGTCTAATATTTTCCTTAAAGTGAATAGATAAAGGGAAAGAAACCTACTTGTAATATGTTTAATTTCCCTGTAATATTCCAAAATTTTCCTACAACAATTTGGAATATTAATTTTTGCTGATTTCACCTAGGAGGAGAATAAATGGGTAAGGAGACCCATGAATAATGAAAATATCAATAAAATCCCTCATAGTATGAAAGGGGATTATCATTGGAGCTGGTTTTCACACCCTCATGTGTGAACAGGGTTATTTTAAAGTGGACAAGGTCAAGTTTGACCAAGTCAATAGCGCTGGGCCAAGAGGTGGAGCACACTTAGAGAAACGGCGCAGTATGAACGGGAAGAGGGTTATTTGGTGGAGGAAACCCTAAGAATATTGGGACCCATGGAGAGGGGCTTTCACTTGTTTAAAAGGAGGGCAAGGTAGCCATTATTCCTCATGCTTGTATTATTCATCTCATTGTCTATTCAGAAAATTGTGCATCTTTTGCTGTTTAGCAAGAGTTGCCGAGGGAATTCCTGTTTAGGATTCCTTCTCCTTATTCAGAGGCCTCTTGAGGGATTTCACTGATTTTCTTCACATATGGGCTTGAGGCCAAGCATCCTCCATCAAGACAACATTATTTCTGCAGCAGACTAATGTTTTGTTGTTGGGTGTTGCAGTGAGGGTTCACTACACCACCTCCATTAGCTATTTTTCAGAGGATGAGTCTGTCTTCCCTTTGGGAGATCATATTGGAGGCATTCTGGAGCTTATTGCAGAATTTGGCATCAAGGCCAACTCATTCCCTAGCCCTACAATTCAGTTTCATCCAGTGACTGCGTTATTTCGGTGAAGCATTTGCAGTGGGGCTTTGCAGATATGTTTGGAGGGGAAGATCTTTGGTGAAGGGATCAGCCTTTCACTTTGAGATATATTGGAGGAGGCATATTCAGTTTGGGCATCATCTATAGCCATCTCCATCCAATTCTATTTCTGAGTTGTAGCTGCTACCCAGCAACTCCGGTATTTTGCAGATTTTGTGTTTCATAGCCAATCCTTCCAAGATTGGCATGAGGTAGCCTTTGGGAGCTGAGATCTTCACTCCCAATGTTGTATTGGGCCATATAATTGTACATCCATGTATTTGACATATGTAGCATTTAGTTTCTCTATAAAACTTCATTGTCATAGCTTGAGCATATATGTGTAGCAGTGGTTTTATCATATTTCTTATACTTGTTTCTCGAGGTTGAGCATTTCCTATCTTGAGTGACCTTTTTCCTCAAGATATTGTATTCATTTTTTGCTTATATTATTTAATGATATGGAAATGGATTTCTCTCACATTTCTTGACTTAAGTGTCACTGCTGCTCCATTGTTGTGTTTGCATATTGTTGCAGCTCCAACTTTACAATATCTTGAGATATTCTGATTGTTGTAGAATTTTCCAAAATTGGAATATTACAGTGGTATCAGAGCATGATCTCTCACTCTGCCAGTGGATCTCAACCATCATGATATCAAGGAGAGAGAATATGAAGACTCCACTATGTGGAGAGAAGAAGGGGGATAAGCTTACAAAGCTTCTTCCAAGAACTGTACACAGAATTTATGAAGAATTTGAGAAGATAAGGAGGGAGATATGTACAGGATCTCCAAGAGGGTTTGAAACTGAGTCAAATCTAGATTTTCTTATAGGGAGTGTAAGCATGCAGCCATACCCTATGATGTACAGCGCAGTCACATGGCCAGATTTTCCATGAGAGGAGAAGAAGGAGGAGGGATGCTGAAGGAAGGAACTCTTAGTGGTTTCTTGCATGAGTATGAATCTCAGACTCAAAATTTTATAGATCATATTACTTTTCTAGAGTTTTGAAAGATCACGGTGAGGAGGAGAAAGCAGCATGATATGGATATATTTCTTCTATCTATCTTTTATGGTTCCCTTAGATGTTCAGCCAGGGCTTGGGTAGAAGAGCTAGACACCTTTTTGCAGCAGCATCAGATTTCTGAAGATGAAGCCATCATAATAGCAGCGCTGCACATTGGAGGTAAGGTCTATGCATGGTGGTTATTTGAGTCATTTACTTTGAATAATGCAAATACTGCTTTCTATGCAATGTTCATTAGAACTTTGATGGAGAGGTTTGGTAGGAGGAATTCTGAAACACATGTGGAGGAAACAAACACATCTAAACAAACAAAACCCTTGCATGTGATGGGAGACACCATAGACTCAAAATAACTTCAGAGGGCCGTGAAGGAGGTTGATATATTGCATAACGTCAGAGGCAAGACCTTCATCTTGTATTTTGGCGCAAGGAGACATAGAGATCCCTTTTCCAAAAGAGGATCCAATCATTGGAGGGTTGCCCAATCATGTTGAGGAGGCTAAGGACAACAGCGTTGTCATTTCTAGAGTTGATCTATCACCTCATGCAGAGGGAGGAGGAGCTCTTGCTCCCACCAGGGGGGTTCTTGCATATTTTCAAGGAAGTCCACAGGATCTCATACATGGAGTTCAAAGCACAATCAATGAGCAGCATTATTGTGCAGCATTGCAGCTGAAAGGAGGAGGAAGGGAGGAAGAACAACATCATGTGATGAGAGGCACACCCCCTTCCCTATTTCAGAGAGCTAGTGAAAAGAGGAGGCAGACTATATTGTGATATGAGAGCAAGGGAAAGGTTTCCCAACCATATATACATTCCACTCTTGACATTGATGTCTCACTACATAGAGGCATTCCCCCAAGGAGGCCACCAGATCTATCATTGAAGAAAGACATCTTGTCTTTGGATTCACCGCTCTTGGATTTTGGAGAGGTGAAGTGTTTGGAGGAGAAATTTGGCGTGGGGGATGTCAAATTAGTAGACAGCAGCAGGAGGAGAGCTTCACATGCCAAATCACCAGTGTTGTCTCTTAGGAGGATTGATCCTTACTAGAGATCTGAGCTCTTGGTAGAGTACTCCAAGGATATTGGTGCATGCATGATTCTCGATGACCCGGACAGAGATGATGAGTAAATGGTGGATGATATGGTCATATATTCACATGGCAGAGTCTTCTTGACTAGAGATTCTAGTCTCAAGGATAAGTTTCTGCATGCGGCACATGAGGACTTCTTTTCCATGCATTGTGATGCATATCTTGCCTTGGCAGAGGAGTTCATTTGGGAGGGCATTCAGCAAGACATATTTCAGCATATGGAGAGATGCATAGCTCGAATGATGATGGTGAGGATGTCACAGCCACCTTCCTACTCATTGGGACTGAGGGAGCATTTTCAATTGAGCCATTTCAGCTCAAGTCCTCAAGTACATAATGAGGGATGTACAATTTCGCCTTATGTTTTGTATTTCCTGTTTCTTTATGAGAAGCATGTTGTCCCAAGGAGAAATATTTATTTTTGCATATTGTATGATGATGTACTTGAAGCCATTTGTAGCATTGAGATTGGCTATCTCATTGGTGGTTTGTGGGGAGAGCCACATGATTTTTGGTGTGCACCATTGACACCCTTTTGTACTTCCATGTTTACATCTAGTAGAATGATTGTGGCAGCAAACAAGTGGCTGGGAAAGCACTTTTTTTTATTTGATTTGATGCAGGCAGAGAATGCACTATGCTAGTTCCATGGGAGGAACCTTGATTCACTCTCTGGTTGTCATTTGGCAACTTGTTCGTATTGTACTATGCTTCCATGTGTTGTTGATATGTTTATGTTCATGGGGAGCTTTTATTGGAGAGTGGGCTTGAGACTAAGGATGCCCATTGGGTGCATGATTCTCCCTACTATACATGTTGTACATTTTAGGAGGAGCCATGGGCCAACCATGATTTTCACATTACATTTATTTTCTTCTTGTGGGAGGAACCACTTGAAGAGCTTGACGAGGCATTCCATGGATCATGAGAAGATGGAGGAGTTAGCACAACCAACTCTTTTCCCTTTGAGGATGAGGGGAAATTCAGTTATGAGCCACTCCATTTATATGAGAAAAACATATGGTAAGAGTATTATTGACTTGCATAGTGATTTTTCTATATATATGCATCTCTTAACCACATATGTGTAGGGATTTTCTCAAAGGAGGAATATTATTCCTTCTAGATTTGATGGTCTACATAAGGCCATTATGGATGATCACTCCCTAAGTGGATATGGGGAGGAGAATTCTCATGGAGAACATACTTACATTTCACACTACATCATTCACCTTCTCCAGACTTGGGAAGAGATTGGGGCAGCAAGCAAATGGTGGGGAGGCCACCCATCATTTTTCCTATGGTAGTGGAGAGTCAAACTATGTTGGCTACATTTGAGGGACCATTTTCCTTCTCCTTTACTTCACATAGTAGCCAGCATGATTCTCCTTATGGTTCCCTTGGGTGATATTGCTAAATCTCTTCTTGGGAGCATGATTGGAGGGGAGACACATTGGCTGAATGTGTCCTTGGAGGGAGAGAACTCCCACATTCTTTGCACTACATGTTCTAAAGGGAGCATGGAATATGATATGGTCACCTTGATAACACATATGTATCTTTATGAGGTGATCCATATGATGGAGGAGATGCCATATAATGATGACTCCAAACTCATCATATATGGAGATACTGGGGCCAGTAGGATTTTCAGTGTTGGGGGAGAAATATTTGGAGATCTAGTCCTCATTTTTCCACTTGAGGGAAAACTTATTGCAGCCCATGATCAGCCAAAAATCTACACTTATCATAAGTGGAGAGAAGGACAGCATGGGGTAGGCTATATTTTCTACCAAGATCATATTTTTAGCCGACCTACATTGCCGGAGCCGGAGGTGGAAGATGACTTTCAGGAGTTGCCATGTTGGGAGGTAACTCATTTTGCATGGATGATTGCTTCGAGGATGGAGGATCCACATGAGGGAGATGTTCCTCAACACATCATAGACTCCATGCCTTGAGAGGAGGCTTTCCATTTCTATCCTTGCAGTTTCTTGAGGACAAGCAACATTTGGGAGGGGAGGACTGTAATATTCCAAAATTTTCCTACAATAATTTGGAATATTAATTTTTGCTAATTTCACCTAGGAGGAGAATAAATGGGTAAGGAGACACATGCATAATGAAAATATCAATAGAATCCCTCATATTATGAAAGGGGATCATCATTGGAGCTGGTTTTCACACCCTCATGTGTGAACAGGGTTATTTTCAAGTGGACAAGGTCAAGTTTGACCAAGTCAACAACGTTGAGCCAAGAGGTGGAGCACACTTAGAAAAACAACGCAGTATGAATGGGAAGAGGGTTATTTGGTGGAGGAAAAATTAAGAAGAGTGGGACCCATGGAGAAGGGCTTTCACCTGTTTAAAAGGAGGGCAAGGCAGCCATTGTTTCTCATGCTTGTATTATTCATCTCATTGTTTATTCAGACAATTGTGCATCCTTTGCTATTTAGCAAGAGTTGCCGAGGGAATTCCTGTTTATGATTCCTTCTCCTTCTTGAGAGGCTTCCTGAGGGATTGCACTAATTTTCTTCATAGCTAGGATTGAGGCCAAGTATCCTCCATCAAGGCAATGTTATTTCTGCAGTAGAATAATGTTGGGTTGTTGGGTGTTGTAGTGAGGGTTCACTACACCATCTCCATCAGCTATTTTTCAAAGGAGGAGTCTCTCTTCCCTTTGGGAGATCATATTGGAGGAATTCCTAAGCTTATTGAAGACTTTGGCATCAAGGCCAACTCATTTCCTAGCCCTACAATGCAGTTTCATCCAGTGACTGCGTTATTTTAGTGAAGCATTTGCAGTGGGGATTTGCAGATATGTTTGGAGGGGAAGATCTTTGGTGAAGGGATCATCCTTTCACTTTGAGATCTATTGGAGGATGCATATTCAGTTTGGGCATCATCTACAGCCATCACCATCCAGTTCCATTTCTGAGTTGCAGTTGCTACCCAACAACTCCAGTATTTTGCAGATTTTGTGTTTCATAGCCAATCCTTTCAGGATTGACATGAGGTAGCCTTTGGGAGCTGAGATCTTCACTCCCAATGTTGTATTGGGCCATATAATTGTACATCCATGTATTTGAAATATGTAGCATGCAGTTTCTCTATAAAATTTCACTGTCATAGCTTGAGCATATATGTGTAGCAGTGGTTTTATCATATTTATTGTACTTGTTTCTTAAGGTTGAGCATTTCCTATCCTGAGTGACCTTTTTCCTCAAGATATTGTATTCATTTGTTGCTACTATTATTTAATGATATGGCTATGGATTTCTCTCACATTTATATGACTTGAGTGTTAATGCTACTCCATTGTTGTGTTTGCATATTGTTGTAGCTCCAACATTAGAATATCTTGAGATATTCTCATTGTTGTAGCATTTTCCTAAATTGGAATATTACATTCCCTTTGCTCCCTTCGTCACTTTCATTGCTCTGAATCTAACTTAACTCACTCAATTGATACCTACTGTTGTCAATCCTAGAGACAGCCTTGAGTTGTGAAAGACCAATGCCTAGGACATCTTAAACAGCAAAGAGCAAAAGTAATGTAATATAATAGGGATAACTAGCAGGATAGAGCTCTCATGCTTTTCATTTATAAAAATGAAGTCTAGCTCGAATGGGACCAAAAATTTTAGAAGTTTGATGCATAAAAGAGTATATTTTAAAAACAAAGTGTAAAACTCTTAAGCAAAGGCATCAGACAATTTAAGACAGTTCACGGTAAAGAGGGCCAGTTCAACAACACTTAACAGAGATAAGTAATCTACAGATGTTCACAATGTAAGAAAGAATGATAAAATATAAGCTGTCACATGGATAGTATCCGGACACACATATCACCATGTAATGGACTTATCTACTTAAGAATCCATTCACAATAATAGCGTATTTCCAAAATAACATCACATTGAAGCCAATATAGCAGAAGTATGGGTGCTGTGAGAATGGAACAATATATCATGCATCAGCTATATTTAAAGCGCTAGATTGATTCCAACATAAGTATCATCTAAGATAAGTTCACATTAAAATCAATGAGCTGCTTGCATTCCAAAACATGATACGGGAGGAATGGATCAGATAAGACAAACAATTGATAGACACATAAAGGAGAAGTTACATTCTATTAAATATCAAGGACTGGAATCCTCCTTACAAATAAAACTTCTCTTCATTGAAACCCAATGGGCTCTGAACCTTCATACAAGAGTTAAACCAAAATGCATACAAAATCCTCTTACAGCATAGTTTTCTGATAAAATCTGGAACCCTGTGTTCTCTTCTGTTCTTGTTTATATAGGAACTTCTCTACATGGGCGAGAAGATATTTTGGGAAAATATCCTCCTCGCATGCTAGGAATTTGTTAGAAGTCCTTGTCAAAGTAACCAAAAATCATGACGAGGAATAAAAACCTCTCATCCTTTGCTCTTAGGCGCTAGGCCATTTTAAAACCAAAATTGTATAATAGTCTAAGTAAAAGTAAATTGTTGTGGTGAAATGTAAATTCCACCAAAAAATTGAAAAAGACTAACTAAGGTAAAAAGTAAAAAAGGCCACGAGGGCCGAATCATGAAATAACAATGCATCACTTGTGAGAAGGGGTCGAAGCTGTTGCTGATACTGGTGGTGGCACGTTTGCGGATGAACTGGAAATTTGGCTGACAAACTGAGCGCACCTCTACTGACTATCCACGGTAGGCTCAGGCATCGTTGCAAATCCTTCTGCCCTGATGAAGGCCTCAGTGAGGTCACTCGGATTTGCCTCAATAGGAATTTTATGTTTTAACAAGTGAAGGAGGGAAAACTCTGGGCGAAGAGATGCAACCATGGTTTCGGCTTTGAGCCGGGTGGATTTATCTGACAGGACATCCGTGTGGTCCCTTTCTTGCTTTAGGCATGCTTCATATTCCTGTCATGGTCGCAGCATGGAAGGGGTGGTGGAGTCCCAGCACATCGGAAGCCCTGCCATCGTAATCTCGGTCCAAACTGCATCAAACCGGTCCACGCTGTATACCAACTACTGCAAGGCCTTTGAAGCCACAACGCAAGTTGATTCCTTATCAATGATTTTCTGGCATTCCAAGGCTTCCTTATGCTGGCTGACTATGCCATGCTGCTCAGCTTCGTTAGCTCTCAGCCCTTTCAGGAATGACACATATCCCTGGCGCGCTGAGCTCTGTTGACCAAATCGAGATCCCCTTCCTAAAATCGCCTCCTGAGATAGAATGCTGAGGATTTCATCTCCTCGATGACTTTCAGAAACTCCCATTGCTCTGTTACGGCTGAAATGATCTTGGACCAAATAATCTTTCTACCATCCCTGAGAGTGAGGTTACCTTTTAGGCGTGCGTTGAGATCATTTATGGTCTTCTGCTGGGCGGCCATTGTTTTCTTTTCTTGTTCTATCTCTTTCTGAAATGCTTCTATTCTTCTAATATTCTCTGACAGGGATTTTTGCAAATCCGTGATCCTTTGCCTTGCAGTGGAAGCCTGCTTCTCCAGTATATCATTTGCAGCTTTCACTGCGTCCAACTTTTCTAAAAGTGAACTCGTCTCAGGTGGTGTTGTAGCAGGCATGCAGCTGTGCGTGTCCCAAGTGTTCTGTAGCTCTAACAACCTACTCTAGAGGGTAGCGATTTTTCCTGCCAATTTCTCCTTCTCTTCTCTTTCTCTTGACAATGTGCCAGCCAATTCCATTTCTTCTTTCTCCACTTGCGCTAACTTGGCTGTCTGCACATGCTGGGAGGCTGGCATGCACACTCTGCTTTTCAATGAGGCAACTTCCTTCTGTAATTAGTCTATTAAAAAGCCCTGCGAGTTTTTGTTCCCCAGTCTCTTTCCCTTTGATTTGATCCCGGAGGCCACGTATTTGATTTTCCTGGGCATGGGTGCTTTCCTGCTCATTCTTCAGGGTAATCCTCACCTGTTCATGCTTTTTCTCAAGTTTACTCAGTGCCATGGTAACCCGCATTACCTCATCCTTCAGCATATCCCCTACGACCTAAAACAGGTTACACATATAAGTTGCTGGCACCTTAGTCATGTCAATTGCATGCTAGAGTACCCGGTAACTAGTGGCACCTGTATCAGGGTCCAAAAGGGCTTCAGCCATAGACAATACCAGGTGTTCAGTATCCACATTCATGGTGGTGGAAATCCTGGTGTGATACTTTTCTACATACCCCTCCATCTCAGCTTTGTACTTATCTCTGATTATATTTTTCTTCTTGATCCTTTCGGCTGCCACAGGTGAAGTATAGTCTCCGATGGCCTGTGAAACCTCAGTGAAGTTGGAGGAGGTGGTGCTGTCTCTCAACACTTTGATTCCGGCCTTGCTGGTCTATGAAAGGCTCGAACCCGGGAGGGTTTCTGGTTTCTCAGACCTGGGGAGTCTCTAGTTTGTTTTTCTTGGGTGTGCCCCTTCCCATGACTGACATATGAAATCTGAAAAGAAAAGCAAAAGAAAAACAGAGGGAATGTAATGGATAGAGTACCTGCACAGTAGGTAAATTTGCTTGGGAAAGCGACGCGGAGGGTAGTCTGGTGATGATTGGGTAGACCTGGTACTTGTTCCCACTTGGTATATACCGTAACTGGAAGACCTGAGACTTTTACCACAGTAAAATACGGGAAACTGTTGTCTAATACTGGTAATTCTGAGGGAAAAAGGGGTAGAGGTGAAATAAACAGGGTAAGTGTCGTAAGTACACTGACAGTGGGGCACACGGTGTGTAGGGATTGGGCGTTAGTTGGGGAGAGGTGAACACTACGTGCCAGGTTTGATACTAGTACGGGCCTCAGTACCAGCTCATCTAGGACTTGCCTTACTTCTTTGCCGCATGCGCCATATGATTCCTAAAACATATCATCCCCAAAATCGAATTAAATACGTAACCTACCAGCTGTAAGGGCCCACATTGCGTTCCGCCACGTCACCACATCTCCGCGCCCTGCTCTTGCCACTTCATTCTGACCTTGGGTCCCCACCACGTCACGTTATTGCAACTCCGCGGGGGTATGGGTCTCTTCCCACTCTCGTTGCTCGACCCCCGCAGAAATTCCCAACTACAGCATTCCCTTGTATGGATATTCGTAAAGTGGAAATTCTTTTCATATATTTGTTGTGCGCTCTTCGTACCACATAATTTCACTTTTGGTATTTCCGCTACCCTTTTTACTTTATACATCAGCCCTTTCATATTACTTCTGCCTCTAGCTTTTAGGCACGTGACTTCTCTTACCTTGTTTCATTTCGACCCACTCTTCAAACATTTCACCATTTGATATAATGTTCGGTGCATGACTTATCAACATTTAATAAACCAATAACTTATGTTAAATATTGAACAACATTGGCTCTAGCTGGGGACGGCACGTTCATCCTTGAATGTGTCGGGAACTATGCAGACCACCTATTTTTCTTCTGTTAACGCCATTTCTCATTCCTTTTGACTTTTTACCTCTTCTTCATGATTCATAAAAAAACACACATTATTCAAACAACGCTTAAAATAGGAAATAATATACAATATGATACATCAGGATTTCTCGGCCCGGATCAGTACTGGAAGTAAGGCTTGAGGAATTGGCCATTAATAGGGGCATCCAGAAAATCCCCCTACAAATTCTCCAACCTAAAAGTATTGTTGCCACCTTGTTCTGCGATTTTGAAAGGGCCAAACCAGAGGGGATCGAATTTTCCATGTTTCCCTTTATCTGCCCTTCGAATGTCCCATCTGAGCACCAGATCTCCCACCTGTAACTTTTTGTATTTGGCATGTTGGTCAAAAAGATCCTTCATTTTCTCCTGATACTCAATCAGCTTATGACTCACCTGATTTCGTGTTTCTTCTAGCTCCACCAACTAATTAATCCTCCTAGTTACATCGTCAGGCTCTTCTTGATTTTCTTGCATGAACCGAGCTACTGGTAAAGCCAACTGCACAGGAAAAATTTCTGCTCTCCCATAAACTAGTTCGTATGGGGACTTCCCAGTTTCCCTCTTGCTAGTAATCCGGTTTTCCCACAGAGCGAATTTGAGCTGGGAATCCCAATTCTTCTGATTCTCGTTGATGGTCTTCTTTAGTGCTCGGACCAGAGTTTTATTTGAGGACTCTGCGAGGCCATTCCCTTGGGGGTAATAAGTTGTAGAGTGACCCAGTGCAATATTATACTGCTGGAAAAAGTTAACAAATTTCGTGGATCTGAAGGCTTGTGTGTTGTCAGTTACTATCTTAGCAGCACAATTGAATCTGGATATGATGTTTTCTTCTAAGAATTTCATTTCCACAGTGTCTATTGCGTTCCTAGCAGGTATAGCTTCCACCCACTTTGTGAAATAGTCTGTGGCGGTTAATATCCACTTATGCTGGCCGCTGGATGGAGGATGTATTTCTCCGATGAAGTCGATTCCCCATTGCTAGAATGGCTCATCTACATGGACAGGTATCATGGGGAGAGGCACGAGCTTCTGTCTCTCTGCGAACCTTTGGCACTTCTCGCAGGCTCTAACTCAAGTGAACACATCTCCAAATAGTTTAGGCCAGAAAAAACCATCCTTCAGAATCTTGTGAGCGGTAGCCCTCCAACTGTAATGGCCTCCACAGATTCCTTCGTGAAACTCAGCCATTATACTCTCCACCTCTTCTTCTGTAAGGCACAGGAGTAGGATACCAGAGGGGTCTCACCAATACAACCGACCGTTTGCAATGACATACTTTTGCGACCTCAACCTCAGTGATCTGTACTTAGTTTTGTCACAACTAGGTGGGCAGCTGAGGGTTAGAAGGTACTCTACCATCTCTTTGTACCATGGGCTGATAAGGTACTTCATATGTATCTTCTGGGAGGCTATTTCTATTCTCTGTGCTTCCTCCTTTGCCCCAGAATCTTCATTTTCTGTCATAGACAAATTGATACCCAAGGCCCGACAATTTGATTCAGACAAGATCTTGGCTAAACCTTGCCCCTTAGTTAATTTGGTAGGATGGATATCTAACTCATATTCCTGTATTTTGGCTATCCATTTTCCTCTTTTTCCTTCACTGTTCCCCTGGATAATAATGTCTTTAACAGATGTTGTAGGAACAAATGCAGTGACATGGGACTAAAAAACATACATACGGAAAGCTTTGAGGGATTTCACCAGAGCGTACGCTTGCTTCTCTAATATGTTATATTTCAGTTCAGCATCCCGAAGTACCTGACTGAAAAGGGAAATAGGTTGTTCATACCCCTCTTCGTTCTTTTGCAACAAAACTCCAGCTACTGTATGAGGAGATGCAAAGGAGAAGATCATAAACGGTTTGGCATAATCGGGCCCGGCTAACACAGGGGCTTCAGCAAATGCATTTTTAATTCTAGCGAAGGCTTCTCTTGACTCTGGTGACCATTTCACCTCATTATTCTTCTTAAGCATATCAGTGATGTGCCTAACTATCTCAGCATAGTTAGGGATGAACCTCCTTAGGAGGTTTATACATCCTAAGAACACCTAAACTTCCTTTTTGTTTCTAGGCAGGGCAATTCCATTTATGACTTCCACCCTTTTGGGGTATATCTTCACTCCATCTTTGGTTACAATGTGTCCCAAAATCTTGCCCTCTTCCAGTGCAAATAAAGACTTCTATGGGTTAAGGGAGAGGCCATACTCTCTACACTTCTCAAAGGTTTTGCGCAGGTGTTCCATGTGCTCTGCATCATCCTTTGAAAACACAGTAATGTCGTCCAGGTATACCACCACGAACTGGTCTTGTTATCCAATAAAATTAATATCCATGGCCCTCTGAAAAGTGGCCCCTGCGTTAATCATCCCAAAAGGAATCCTGGCATACATAAACGTCCCCCATGGAGTGGTGAAGGCCATCTTCTTTTGATCTTCTGGCAATACAGCCACCTGATTATACCCAGAGAACCTATCCATCATCGACATCTGAGAAGCCCCTACCACTTTCTGCAATATGTGATCCATCTTGGGTAGTGGGTAATTATCTTTTAATGATGCCCTGTTCAGGTTCCTAAAATCAACACATAGTCTTATTTCTCCATTTTTCTTCCATACAGGGACTAGATTTGCTACCTACTCAGAGTACCTCAAAGGTACAATGATTTTAGCCTTCAACAGTTTCTTAATTTCTTTTTCAATAGAAGGTAGCAATAGGGCATTTATCTACCTAAGCTTTTGCTTGTGTGGTTTTGCGTTTCCCTTCAGTGGAATCTTATGCTGCATAATGCTGACATCGAAGGTTTTTAGATCTTGATAAGACCAGGAAAACACATCCTTATAGGACTGAAATAACTTCTGATATAGTTGTTTATATTCTTCCGGGACCTTCTTAGACAGCTTCACGATTTTAGGGTCGGCCTCGGTACCTAGATTCAGGTCCTCCACCTGATTCTCCTCTATAACTTTGTTTGGTTGTAACGGAACATCATTATTGTTAAACAGCCTTTCTAAGGGTACTAATCCTCGGGGGATAATATTTCCTTTCAATTGTAGGAATTTGTGGCCAGCTACCTTTTCTTCCCATTTATCTCCTGAAGTGTCTTCAGTCTCCACTTCTTCACAAATGTCAATCTCCATGTTGGAGAATTCCCCAACTGTTTCCAAAAATCTCTTGAATTTCTCATCATCTTCGAACACTTGCCAGTGCTTGATGTTGTCTGGGATAGATGGCCTATAACGCACCTCAATCTCATATCTCAATAGAGGGTTCTGAGGTGGCTGAAAGGCACTAGCAGCCACTGCTAAAGAGTCTGCCATTCTATTTTTCTCTCGGGGCATGAACTGAATATTAAATGCCAAGAATAATTTCTCCACCAGATCCCAAAATTCGTTCCTATATGCCCTCAGCCTAGGGTGTTTATCTTGGCACTAATTTCTCACCTGCCTGACTACTAGTTCCGAATCTCCCAGAACTTTTAAACTTTGTATGTTCATATTCCTAGCTTTCTACAACCCTAGTAGGAGTGCTTCATATTCAACCACATTATTTGTGGCTTCATACTCCAGCTTGAAAGATAGAGGCACCCATCTTCCTGCAGGCGAAATCAATAACACCCCGGCTCCATTTCCTTCCCTAGAGTTGGCTCCATCAAAGTGAAGCATCCAGATTTCTGATTCAGGGCTTTCTATGAACTGTTCTGTCTTAATCTAGAAAAATGATGGTTCATGTGCGTACTTCTGATCTTCCTCCAGCATTAAACATGAGAAATCCCCCTCCCTGCTATAAACCGAATAATTAACTGAATCATCTGCCTTAGTAATTGTCTTGAAAAATCTGGTTTCCCGGTAAAACCTCCTCTCTTGGCCACCAAATACAGGGATAGTGGCATAGGTCAAATATAGCTTGATTGATCCACCAATTTTGGTCCCCCAAGATCTTGACAGTAACATGCAAAAATGAGCTGGGATGTCAGCCACCACTATATCCATCACTACACTTTTTGCTGGGATCTGAGCCAGGTTGACCACCAAATCTTTTATCATGCCTAGGCACTTAACTCTTTTGGAGTCAAATGAATAAAGGTCTTTGTATGGGCGAGTGATCTGTAGTCCTAGTTGCTCCATGACCGAGAGGGGTAAAATATTATGAGAGGCTCTTGAGTCTAACATGCATTTATGCAGCAGCAAGTCATGTATTACCAAAGACACATAGAAAGGTGGGGTAGCGGCATCTAACTCTTCGACATGTGGGCCAAAAACCACCATAGGTCTTTCCTCCTGAAGGTTAAGACTGACTGGAACGTTATTACTTCTGGAGGGAGCATAAATGAAGTGACCTGGGACTGATATGCAGGTTGTTTTAACAACTCAGTCAAGGGGACTGGGATTTTCACTTTCTCAAGCTCCTTCTGTAGACTGAAAGTAGAGGAGGACTTATCTACTGAAACTTCTTTTGGTTCTTTATCTTTGGAGTCTTTTTTCTGAGGGGAAGGTTTGACTTCTTTTAAGATCGGCTTGACACTAAGAGGTGTAGACACTTGTGAAGATGAAGGTAATTGATCAGCAGATTGTAAAGATTGGTTAAGGGGCCTCTTACCTTTGTCCAGGATATTTTGAGGAGTGGCCTCCTTCTGTGCAGGTGCCTCTTCCTGTGGTGTGTCCTCCTCCAGATCCTGAGTACGATTTCTCTTTCTAGAAGACCTGAGATCATATCTTCTATTGAACTGCACTTGCATGAAATCAACGAACTGCTTGCAATAGTCATCAATATTGGGATCTTCGGTGTCTTCATTAGCTTTCACTTCTGTGTGTGCCACCTCCACTTCTTCACTTCCATGTACCAGACATTCAACATCATCATTGTTTGAGAAAGCAAGGTATGCCTCCTCTTGCTCGTAAGCATTATCTTCAGTAGAACCCTCTACTTTCCCTTCCAAGTATAGAGGATGTGGCACTTGATCTTGCTGCTCCTTCTGTCCCCTTTGCATTATCTGCAAGGGTGGTTTTCTGTATTGAGGGTTAAAGCCTCTGTTTGGAGCATTTTGAAAATTCTTGGAGGATGAATTCTTGGCCTCCATTTCAGGTTTCACCAGTTTGCTTGAGAGATTCTTGATCATCTTGTTCATCTCCTCAATCCTGTCATTAGTTGAATCTCTATCTTGGCTCGAGGTGGATACCTCTTCCTTTCCCCTCCTTCTCGTATCCTTCTCAGATCTACCCTTGGATTTACCAGTGGAGGAAAAGTTTGCCTCAAGCTCCAGTGCATAGGTCTGAGCATCATCCAGAGTGGCTGGCTTCCTTTCTCTCAGGGAGAAACCAAATTCGGAGTCAAAGGCTGCCCTAAACACTACCTTGGCAGCAGTCTGATGTGGTTTCATTTATGTGGGAAGGCTCAGGTACAACTTGTTAAATATATTAATAAACTCGGCCACTCCTTCATTTTGTCTTTTCTTGAGTGTATTAAACTCAGTCAGACAGTGTTCATGGTCTTTCTTCTCTCCCCATTTTTTGAGGAAAGTGTCTTCCATAACTTCCCACGTATTTACAGAATGGTCTCCCACCATCTTGAACCATTTTCTGGCTTCACCATCAAGGGATTGCACAAATAGTCTTAGGACTACGTCCAGATGTTCCACATTAAAGTTTTCTGCAAAAGCACAGAAGACTTCAAGATGTTTTTGAGCATCCATCTCGCTTTCTCCATTGAAACAGGGCAGGATATTTAGATAGTCCTGCGGCATATCATTTAGAACTGGAGGTAATGCCAGGGGAGCATATTTATTTAGCAAGAAACCTGGAACGTTGGCCATTGGAGGAGGAGGTGGAGGTAACAAGAGGGCATGGTGAGTAAGTGGGGGAGCAGGTGGAAGTGTGGTATGGATGATGATAGGAATATAGTGAATAGAAGCTTGAGAGGATGGAGACAAGGGTGGAGTATTAACAACAGATATTTCCGTGACCTCTTTAACTTCTTCAACCTCTGGAGTAGAGTGAAATTTATAACGGGTGGTGTCTATTGACTCAGCCTCATCCTTAACTTGGATGTTTCCCAGGGGTAAACATTCTGAGTAATAACTAGTTTCACCCAGAGCGGAGTCAGAACCTTGCAATTGGGTAACCTGAGAAGAGGAAGAAGGAAACTCTTCAAGGGAAAATTGTGGGATCTCGGTATGAAAAAATTGTCTCTCCCTCCAACCTCTTCTGTGTAAAATTCTCTCTGGGTCAGACACAGAAGGTGTCTTTGGCTGAGACGTATCTGACCTAAGGTGTGGCTTCCAAGGAGCTAGGACTGCAATTATATTTTTCTGAAAAATGAATGTGGAGTCGCCAAGGTGAGGGATATACAACTCTCAACTCTCCATGCTCACCTAGTTGAAGAGTGAAATAGGGTTTTGTCGAGGCCCAGGGATTTCAATTTTTTCATCAACTTCGGTCCCCGACAATGGCGCCAAAAATATGTTGTCAATCCTAGAGACAGCCTTGAGTTGTGAAAAACCAATGCCTATGACATCTTAAACAGCAGAAAGAAAAAGTAATGTAATATAACAGTGATAACTAGCAGGACATAGCTCTCATTCTTTTCATTTATAAACAGGAAGTCTAGCTTGAATGGGACCAAAACTTTCAGAATTTTGATGCATGAAAGAGTATATTGCAAAAACAAAGTGTAAAACTCTTACACAAAGGCATCAGACAATTTAAGATAGTTCACGGTAAAGAGGGCCAGTTCAACAACACTTAACATAGATAAGTAATCTGCAGATGTTCACAATGTAAGAAAGAATGATAAAATATAAGCTGTCGCATGGATAGTATCCAAACACACATATCACCATCTAATGGGCTTATCTACTTAAGAATCCATTCACAATAATAGCGTGTTTCCAAAATAACATCACATTGAAGCCAATATAGCAGAAGTATGGGTGCTGTGAGAATGGAACAATATATCATGCATCAGCCATATTTAAAGCGCTAGATCGATTCCAACATAAGTATCATCTAAGATAAGTTCACATTAAAATCAATGAGCTACTCGCATTCCTAAACATGATACAGGAGGAACGGATGAGATAAAACAAACAATTGATAGACACATAAAGGAGAAGTTACATTCTATTAAATATCAAGGACTAGAATCCTCCTTACAGATAAAACTTCTCTTCATTGAAACCCAACGGGCTCTGAACCTTCATACAAGAGTTAAACAAAAATGCATACAAAATCCTCTTACAGCATAGTTTTCTGATAAAATCTAGAACCATGTGTTCTCTTCTATTCTTTTTTATATAGGAACTTCTCTACATGGGCGAGAAGATATTTTGGGAAAACATCTTCCTCGCATGCTAGGAATTTGTTAGAAGTCCTTGTCAAAGTAACCAAAAATCATGATGAGGAATAAAAAACTCTCATCCTTTGCTGTTAGGCGCTATGCCATTTTAAAACCAAAATTGTATAACAGTCTAAGTAAAAGTAAATTGCTATGGTGAAATGTAAATTCCACCTGAAACTTGAAAAATACTAACTAAGGTAAGAAGTAAAAAAGGCCATGAGGGCCGAATCATGAAATAACAATGCATCACTTGTGAGAAGGGGTCGAAGCTGTTGCTGATATTGGTGGTGGCACGTTTCTGGATGAACTGGAAATTTTGCTGACAAAATAAGCGCACCTCTACTGACTGTCTGCGGCAAGCTCAGGCATCATTGAAAATCCTTCTACCCTGATGAAGGCCTCAGTGAGGTCACTTGGATTTTCCTCGGTAGGAATTTTACGTTTTAACAAGTGAAGGAGGGCAAACTCTGGGCGGAGAGATGCAACCATGGTTTCGGCTTTGAGCCGGGTGGCTTTATCTGACAGAACATCCGTCTGGTCCCTTTCTTGCTTTAGGCATGCTTCATATTCCGGTAATGGTCACAGCATGGAAGGGGTGGTGGAGTCCTAGCACGTCGGAAGCCCTGCCATCGTAATCTCGGTCCAAACTGCATCAAACCGATCCACGTTGTATACCAGCTACTGCAAGGCCTTCGAAGCCATGACGTGAGCCGATTCCTTATCAATGATTTTCTGGCATTCCAAGGCTTCCTTATGCCGGCTAACTATGCCATGCTACTCGACTTCGTTAGCTCTCAGCCCTTTCAAGAATGACACATATTCCCTAGCGCGCTGAGCTATGTTGACCAAATCGAGATCCCCTTCCTGAAATCGCCTCCTGAGATAGAGTGTTGAGGATTTCATCTCCTCGATGACTTTCAGAAACTCCCATTGCTCTGTTACGGCTGAAATGATCTCAGACCAAATAATATTTCTACCATCCCTGAGAGTGAGGTTACCTTTTAGGCGTGCGTTGAGATCATTTATGGTCTTCTTCTGGGCAGCCCTTGTTTTCTTTTCTTGTTCTATCTCTTTCTGTAATGCTTATATTCTTCTAATATTCTCTGACAGGGATTTTTCCAAAGCCGTGATCCTTTGCCTTGTAGTGGAAGCCTGCTTTTCCAGTATATCATTTTCAGCTTTCGCTACGTCCAGCTTCTCTGAAAGTGAACTCGTCTCAGGTGGTGTTGTAGCAGGCGTGCAACTGTGCGTGTCCCAAGTGTTCTGTAGCTCTGACAATCTACTCTAGAGGGTAGCAATTGTTCCTGCCAATTTCTCCTTCTCTTCTCTTTCTCTTGACAATGTGCCGGCAAATTCCGTTTTTTCTTTCTCCACTTGCGCTAACTCGGCTGTCTGCACATGTTGGGAGGCCAACATTCGCGCTCTGCTTTTCAATGAAGCAACTTCCTTCTGTAATTGGTCTATTAAGAAGCCCTACAGGTTTGGTTCCCCAGTCTCTTTCCCTTTGATTTGATCCCGGAGGCCACGTATTTGATTTTCCTGGGCGCGGGTGCTTGCCTGCTCATTCTTCAGGGTAATCCTCACTCGTTCATGCTTTTTCTTGAGTTTTCTCAGTGCGATGGTAACCCGCATTACCTCGTCCTTCAGCATATCACCTACGACCTAAAACAGGTTACACATATCAGTTGTTCGCACCTTAGTCATGTCAATTGAATGCTGGAGTACCCGGTAGCTAGTGGCACCTGTATCAGGGTCCAAAAGGGCTTCATCCATAGACAATACCAGGTGTTCAGTATCCACATTCATGGTGGCGGAAATCCTGGTGTGATACTTTTCTACATACCCCTCCATCTCAGCTTTGTACTTATCTCTGATTATCCTGTTCTTCTTGATCCTTTCAGCTGCCACTGGTGAAGTATAGTCTCCCATGGCCTGTGAAACCTTAGTGAAGTCGGAGGAGGTGGTGTTGTCTCTCAACACTTTGATTTCGGCCTTGCTGGTCTATGAAAGGCTCGAACCCGGGAGGGTTTCTGGTTTCTCGGACCTGGGGAGTCTCTGGTTCGTTTTTCTTGGGTGTGCCCCTTCCCATGACTGACATATGAAATCTGAAAAGAAAAATGAAAGGAAAACAGAGGGAATGTAATGGACAGAGTACCTGCACAATAGGTAAATTTGCTTGGGAAAGCGACACGGAGGGTAGTCTGGTGATGATTGGGTAGACCTGGTACTTGTTCCCGCTTGGTATATACCGTAACTAGAAGACCTGAGACTTTTACCGCAGTAAAATACGGGAAACTGCTATCTAATATTGGTAATTCTGAGGGAAAAAGGGGTAGAGGTGAAATAAACAGGGTAAGTGTCGTAAGGACACTGACAGTGGGACACGCGGTGTGTAGGGATTGGGCGTTAGTTGGGGACAGGTGAACACCGCGTGCTAGGTTTAATACTAGTACGGGCCTCAGTACCATCTCATCTAGGACTTACCTTACCTCTTTACTACATGCGCCATATGATTCCTGAAACATATCATCCCCAAAAGCGAATTAAATACGTAACCTACCAGTTGTAAGGGCCCACATTGCATTCTGCCACGTCACCACATCTCCGCACCCTGCTCTTGCCACTTCATTCTGACCTTGGGTCCCTACCACGTCACGTTATTGCAACTCCGTGGGGGTATGGGTCTCTTCCCACTCTCGCTGCTCGACCGTCGCGAAAATTCCCAACTGCAGCATTCCCTTGTATGGATATTCGTAAAGTAGAAATTATTTTAATATATTTGTTGTGCGCTCTTCGTACCACATAATTTCACTTTTGGTATTTCCGCTACCCTTTTTACTTTATACATCAGCCCTTTCGTATTACTTCCGCCTCTAGCTTTTAGGCACGTGACTTCTCTTACCTTGTTTCATTTCAACCCACTCTTCAAACATTTCACCATTTGATATAATGTTCGGTGCATGACTTATCAACATTTAATAAACCAATGACTTATGTTAAATATTGAACAACACCTACCATGGAAAACAGAAGATAGAAAACAACATAAAGGAAATATGATCTATTCAAGTTAAATAAATTGAATCGATTAAACTCATTAATACACATATATCATCATTGACACATATATTAGGAAAGGAACAAATGTCTTTATTATGAAGTAGAAGGAAGAGTAGAACTAGTTAACGATTTGTTGTCACTCATCCAGATTGAGTCCCATCCTCCTCACATCCAGCATCAAAAATCCAAAAACATCACATTACATGCACACAACTCAAGAGTTGATATCTCACCATCATAACTCTACTTAACACAAATTCTTGTTGTCTTGTGCACTATGTTCAGTGCTCTATTTGTAAGTAGATGAAGGTAGTTTGAAATAAATGAATCATTGAATCGATTTCCTAAAAATGGATGAAGAGGTTTCCTTGTTCATGGGAATATGATTATAAGAGGTTTAATGGCTTCATGGGTTCCAAATTCGAGGCTATCAGATGAGGTGAGAGTTGGAACAACTTCTAGAAGTCATTAGAAGTCCGGGAGATTCCTGGAATCCAATGAAAAATTTTCTCCTAGTCAACCAACACACTCCAACGTGGGCCTAGATCCTCCACAACGTAGCCTTTCATGGGAGTAGATTATCTGTAAAGAAGTTATAGTTTTCTATGGGTGCGTTTATCGCTTGATAGGGCACTTCAATTGGAATCTAAGAAGTGAAACTTTCATGAAGGAATAACATCAATGTGATGACTTTTTTAGGGAATGTAGCAACCAATTTAGAGTATGGTAGACCCTAATGAATACCGATATGTGTTTTGGGATGATTCCCAAATCAACCTGTAATAGGAAGGGAGTCCATATGGCAGGAGGAGCACATCAGGGGGCATCTTTAGCATAGGATCAACAACATTTTCTTGGTACAATAGGAAACAAAGATCGGTTTCTCTTGATGAGGAAGATACTTGTTGGTTTGTTTGGACAATAGATGAATCCAACGGTGATACATTGTGATAACCAGATTTGCATCAAAATCTCAGTTAATCATGTATTTTATGATAGTTCCAAGCATATTTATATCTGATATCACCATCTCAAATATTGTGTTCAGAGGTAGATTATGTCATTAGAATTCATTCCCACAGATAAGAAGGATGCATACATCTTCACAAAGGTGTTGGCAAGAATAAAATTTGAATTCCATAGAGGTAGGATAGGGGTAGCAGATAATCCCTTTATTGTTGGGAGGGAGTGTTGAAATGGCACCAAGAAATGGCACCCCAAGGGGGCTTCTGATCTAATTTCCCTTAAATAAATTGGAATAGAAATTGTAATTTAATCTCATGACAACTTGTATTAGTTAACTAAGTTAGAATGATTGAGTTAGCTTAGGAAATTCGAGTTGAGGGTCAGAGAGTATTCATGTAGAGTTCTCCCATGATTTAAGGGGGTTGATTTATAGTTATTTATTAGTTGTAATTTATTTTCTCAAGAAATTGAGTTAAAATTAGTTTAACTAGTTCTAACTGGGGATGAGCTAGTGAGAGGTCAAGTGAATTAAATATGATTTAATTCACAAGTAGTGATCAATCATTTAATGATAAGTCACTATAATTAGTTGTTGCATGTCAGTTCTGAGGAGGACCTAGTTGAGACTGTTAGTGTTAGTCTAGTAATACTACCATCAGTGATCAAAACCACTCTTTTTCATTTTCATATTAGGTGTCTCATACCAAATAAATTTCACCATTCCGCTAGGTCATGGATTCATTGATGGTAGTTTTCCCTCATGACATACTCGCTGATTTTCCTTTCTATGGTCTTTAGTCATTAGTCACTTTCATTCTCAAAATCATATCAATAGGTCATAGGATGGGTCTCATTAGTTTATAGGGTCTCACCATGGTCAAATTAATGAGTCAAATGTCAATAATATCAGCAAGCTCATGAGGAAGTCAATAAATTCAAAGTCACTGCACCTGGAAGATCAAAAGAGATATTTTATTCAGTTTGATATAATTTTCGCCTCAAAACTATGTTTTGAGGTGAAAACATGATATTTTTCCTTTACTATTATTCATTATGTAATTTTATATCATCATATGTAATAAGTCACAATTCAGAAAGCGATCGTCTCCACAAAGTGATGTCCCTGCCTTCATAAGAATTTTCTGCAGCATTTTCAGGGCCAAATCATACTCCAAGTAGATCCATCAGAAAGAGCCCAGAAAGAGCTTTCCAATGGTATACTACACTCTCAAAACTTACTTCTGGATTGAAATTTATGCTTAAGTGAAGTAAAAGTCCCTATATCCTCATATACCACCCTATTTCCTATTTTTCCTTTAAACTTTGTATTATTAAAGTTTTAATATTCCTTTAAAAAAAAACCCCTTTTTCCCTTTCTGATTACAAAATCTCATTATAAATTATTTTAAATACAATGCAATTTATGTATTAACCACTTCCCCTACATTTCCCGTTGGAACCTTATGTTAAATATTTTAAAGGTTCATATATATATATATATATATATATATATACCCCCCGCCATTCCCAAACCACTTCCCCACCATACTAAAAAATTTAAATAATAAAACTTTATAATAAAGTTTTATATTATAAACCCCGCCGCTTCCCATCGCAATCGCAACGTTTATTCCGGCCCCCCCGATAACCCCCATAGCACAAAACTCCGATGCGATCAATCACAAGTCCCTCCTCCGATCTTCTGATCGCAACAACCCCCGATTGATCTGGCACTGTCGATCTTCCCCGCCGATCGGATGGCCCACATCCAATTGCACCATCACAAGTCCCCTTCCGATTGAAACCACCGATTGATAATCCCCTGATCCTCAACCGTTGATCTATCCCCTGCCGATCGGACAGCCCACAGCTAATTGAGCCATCGCAATCGACGATATTAAATATTTCCCTCGATCTCGCCTACCTTCGATTTCTGATTGCGATTGACCCCAGGCCCACCATACAGTACTTCCTCCCCTCTCCCGATTCTGACCCCCAATTGCGATTGACCCCGGGCCCGCCATACAATACTTCCGCCCCTCTCCCGATTCTGATCCCTGATTGCGATTATAATCCCCGGACCCACCATTTAATTCCTCCGACGTTCATTACAAAATGCCCTTTTCCTTTGAAGTTAAAATTTTCCCATTTTGTTTGTTACAAAGGCCTTTCTCCCCATCGCATCGCATATTTGTAACGTGATACTCCCCTTCCTCGGTCCTTTGATTCCTATTGCGATGGCACCGCTGATTGTTACATCACAACTATTTTGTTATATTATATCTCTCTGCCCCGTCTACTGCGATTGCAATTTTCATATGATTTCCACCTCCTTCCCTTCCCTTTCCCATTTAAAAAATTAATTTCCCTTCACTAAAGGTGTAGTTTCATATCTTATTGAAAAAGTCAGTTTATTCAAAAGAAGTAATGGAAAGCAAAGTGACAGTCAAAAGGCCGAGAACTAAAATAAGCAAAGATTGTTACAGCAGCAGAAAAATAGGAAATTTGTTCATCGGATTACCTATTTTCTTTCATACAGCATAGCAGTGAAAATCTCCAAATGGTCAAATGCAATGTTGTCCCTTATTTTCAGGGGCAGATTGTTGTATTTCTTTACTATGATTGTATTTCAGTTCTTCATCTGTTAGAACAACTCCCTTATCTATGGATCTGTGGTCCCACATTTCAGTGTATTTATTGTAATTATGAATCATTTGTAAGGAGTTTGAATCAGAAAATTTGAAGTCTGTAATCCAGAAGTAGGGGAAAAGTATGGAAGAACTTTTGTGCCCATTGTACAGTTTGATAGGGATTTAATAAGAGATGCAGCTCTAATTTGTGGGATCCATGTCGTATGAGATTTAGCATTTTTTTTTCTTCTCTATTTCATATGTAAATTGTTATGTTTCACCTCTCATTCATAAACATTTCCTTTAGAGTGCTTTCAAGATAGAAAGGTAGAATCCATTTTTATATGCTCTTCCTTGGGAAATCATTCATGCTCTGTGTTTTTCTTCTTTTTGAAAAGGATCCATTTACTATGCCCTTTTCAACTTCTCACCAGTCTGTCCATCCCATCCCTATTTAATTTTATTTGCTAAGTTTCCTACCTATCTTGCCCCATGAAATACCCTGTGTCCTGATTAAATTCCCGGTTTCAAACTGTCCATTTTTGTCCCACACATCCCTGAAATTCATTCATTTTATTAAACCTTTTTCCCATCATTTTATCTAGCCTAATATCAGTCCATTTATTTTGTTCCATTGAATATTCTTCCATGGAGAGAACCCTCTCCTATCCTTGTAGGGCTAGCTACAAGGCTGAGCGTGGTTTAGTTTTTTACCCTGATTTGCCTTTTCATCCTAGGGTCCAATTCAGGTGCTAACATTCTCTGGCGACCATACTGGGGAATAGTTCAAGATTGTTTTTTTGTTAGTGTTATTAGTTTTATAAACTAAAGAAAGAGCCTGAAGTTATGCCAGGTAACCTTCGAATTGCAGATTGCTTTGTAGGTGCATAAGTAGATAAATTTTGCTTTAGTCAATCTCCGGTCTAGTTTTATAAACATAGCATCTGACTTGCAAGATTCTTCCTAGTACATTAAATAATTCTAGACTTTTAAATGATGATGTTCAGATTTTTTCTAGGTTGCAAATAATTTTTTTTTAAAATAGAAATTCAACCACATTGGCTTCAAGAAGATACACCAGGGCTAATCCAGATCCAAATCCTCCCCTTGTGTTTGAAAATCCAAATCTTATCCCAAGAATTGTCAGAAGACAAGAAGGATCATTAAGCCCCAGACCCGTCTTCAGATCCTATACTTTGCCCAGTGAATGGTTTTTTGTAGGAGATCTTTCCTTTGACGAGAATTTTGAGCTTTATTTATTTAGGAACAAGTCTGAAAATGACATTAATGATACAGTTTTAGATCTTGACTTCTTTGTAGATATTGAAGTCCAAAGAGCAAATTCCTCCATTGACGATTACATTTTGAATTCTCCTCAGTCCATCACTATAACTAAAACTCCTGAGCCTTCAGAATCATCAGGAACAACTTTTCCTCCTCCCAATTCATCAGCACTCCCATCATTCAATTCCCAATTATCATCTCCTCCATCAACACCTCCCTCAAATCCTACAAATCTTGTTGTAAATCCACCCAGAGCTATGGCTACTAGGTATGCACCACTGGTCTTACCCCAGGTCCTAAATGATATGCCAGCTAACTATCAAAGTAAAATTCCTATTTTTGATGCCACTCAGAGCATCACGGCCCAGCAACACATTGATAAAATGAATAACTTTTTTGATTTGCATGAGGTGGAAGCAGAGAATGTCACAACAAGGCTGTTTTTTCAAAGCTTCGGAGGCGAAGTCAGAAAGTGGTTTAGAGCCTTACCACCAGGCTCAATTTGCACTTTGTATGAGTTGCACACTCAATTCCTGGACTAGTGAGAGGTAAAAAATAACCCACTCCAAATTCTATCTAAGTATGAGAACATTAAAATAAATGTGGGTGAAACCGTGCATGATTATTGTTTAAGATTCAATGCTGTATATAATACCATTCCAGCTAACTTGAAGCCTCCTGTGGGATTAGCATTGTTGAAATTTCCCAATGGCTTTG
Source organism: Pinus albicaulis (assembly GCA_034641835.2). Lineage (NCBI taxonomy): Eukaryota > Viridiplantae > Streptophyta > Pinopsida > Pinales > Pinaceae > Pinus > Pinus albicaulis. The sequence continues at coordinate 639,215,321 of CM076584.1, read as the reverse complement.
ATGCCGACATGGCATATCAGCTGCATGAAAGAGATCTGTCTTCACTTGAAGACATGCAGAAGATAGCGGTAAATGTTGAAGCTAATTTGCTAGCTAAAAGAGCACAAGCCAGAGCTGAGAAAAGAGTCACAGTTAAATAGGAGGCTTCTACTTCAGACATTAAAATGGACACTCTGATCAGAACAGTAGAAAAAATGGTTGATAGGTTAACCATTGCAGATAGACCAGAGCCTCAAATAATAAATCCGAATTTTAGAGGACAGCAGCCGCAATTCAGAATTAGACAGAGAGAGCAAAGAACGCAGGACCAAACTACGCCACCACAGCAGCAAATTAAACTCCATTGTAGAAGAACTACATACAAGGGATAGATTCAGATGATGATGATCCTGTGATTGAGGCTAATCACTTTTTCACAGCTGATGGTGCACCAATTTTCCTCACAGAAAACGAAAGATACACAGTGGCGACTCCAGATATTCAAAAAGACCAAAATTTCATTTTGGCCGATGACACAATATTGGAAGAAGAGTTTGATGACTACTAGAGAGGGTATATGAACACTTTGTCAGCTCAGCAAAGGCAGTGCTCTTTAAGGAACAGAGACGTTACAATCAGTCCCATTCAAAAGAGAAAATAACTCCAAATGAATAACGATGCACAGAAGAAAGCTAAGGAGCCGACTAATCCTTCCTCTAGAAAAGCTCCTGCAGTTCCTAATACAGCAAATGAAAAGAACCAGCCGAGCACAGTAAAGGAGCCAATAGAGAAGAAATATCCGCCCATTAAAGAGGTAGAGAAAGCTCCCTCCTTTAATCTAGAAAATGAAATTTCTAAGTTAAAAGTGTCTATGCCCCTCACTGAGTTGGTGAATAATAGTGCGTATAAAACTTAGGTGTCCAAAGTCTTGCAAATAGACTCTATCTCTGATATGGTTAATATAGAATACAACTACCCTGAACTTATTTTCAGTCTAGCCACAGAACAATCTGAAGAAAATGAAGTCCCTCCTTTTTACCTGAGTCTTAGAGTACATGAGTTTATCCTGCACAACGCTATGTTAGACTCTGGAGCCTCACATAATTTGATGCCCAAAACTGTCATGGAGAAGCTAGGCCTTGATATCACTCAAAAATATCATGATTTGTATTCCTTCGACTCAAGTAGGGTCCATTGTATTGGTCTAATCAAAGATTTTGTAGCGTCTTTAGATCAGATTCCAGCAAAGAATGTCTTGATGGATGTAGTTGTTGTCGATGTCCCACCAAGGTTTGGAATGCTTCTATCTAGGTCTTGGGGTGCCAAACTTAGGGAACTATGCAACTTGAATTCTCTTATGCCACTATCCCTATATTTGGCCAGTTGAGGAAGTTGTATAGGGAAAAGAAAATGAAATATATGATTACTAGCAAAGACAAGCCTGTAAATCATCCCATTAATGCTTTCCACACACATTTAGAGTCTTTTGTCTTGTATTATGATGGTGGTTTAAATGATGAGAATGTTTAGTTGGTACAAGTAGATGAAATACCTGACATTTCAGAAAATTTCAGAGAAGTCCTTAAACAGGAAAAGGATAAAGAAGCAAAAACTTCTAGGCCTCCTGCCTGCCAGCAGCAAAGGGATAATGAACGGCCAGAAATTATCCAAGGTAAAGAAGAGAAAGAAACAAACTTCCAGCATCTTCAAGAAGAAGAGGAAGGCCTGTGAAGTATGGATTTTGATGGAGTTGTTGGTAAGGATGGAGCAGGCATTGGAATATGGATTAGGAGCCCTGTTTTCCAGCCTGAGAAGGTTCCAAGTAATGTTATATTTTTTTCTTATAAGTTAGCTTTTGATTGCTCTAACAATGAAGCAGAATATGAGGCTTTGATTGCAGCAGGTCTCAAAATTCTCAAGAAGTTGAATGCAAAAAGGATTTCTGTGTATGGTGACTCTGAGTTGACAATCAAACAGGTGAAGGGTGAATACCAAGCAAAACATCTGAGATTGAGGGCATACAAAAATGCAATCTTGGAAATTTTGAAAACATTCCCTGAATATACTTTGACAGCAGTGCCCAGGATGAGAACATTATTGTTGATTCCCTTGCCACTACTGCAAGTAACTTGAAGATTCCAATGAACTCCAGCAATAAGTTTGATATCTATGTCAAACATAGGCCTGTTGTTCTGGACAATTTAGGGTATTGGAAAGTATTCTGGGATGACAATGAGATTAATGCATTTCTACAGGGTGATGGAAAGTTCAAAGATACTCCCATATATGCTGAGTATGAGGTTGATGATCAGGAGTTAGAAGCAAACTAGATGGACATATTGCAGTTAAAGGATAATGTAATTCCTAGAGGTCTCATACCTTTAGAGGAGCTTTTTAATCAGGATGATGTTGCAAAAAATCCAAGCTTGGTGCCCACTAAGAAAGGAGTTGAAGATGTGAATATTGGAAAATTTGACCAACCCAAATTTGTGAAGTTGTCAAAAGCATTTTCCCCTGAGGTAAAGGAGAAGTATGTTAAATTTCTTTCTGAATTTTCTGATGTTTTCACATGGGATTATTCATATTTGAAAGTGTATGATAAGAACATAATTCAGCATACAATTCCTATCAAGCTGGATCAGAAGCCTTTCAGACAGAAGCTGAGAAGAATCAATCCAAAGCTGTTGCCATCAATTGAAAAGGAGGTAAACAGGTTGTACAAAGCAGGAATCATAGTTCCTATTAGATTTTCTGATTGTATTTCTAATTTGGTCCCAGTGCATAAAAAGACTAGAGAAATCAGACTGTGTATTGACTTTCAGAACTTGAATAAGGCATCCTTAAAGGATAATTACCCACTTCCGAAAATGGACCATATTCTGCAGAGAGTAGTTGGAGCATCTAGGATGTCGCTACTTGATGGATACTCACGCTACAATAATATCTTGGTGCATGAGAAAGACCAACATAAAACTGCCTTCACAACACCCTGGGGAACCTTCCAGTATGCCAAGATGCCCTTTGGACTGAAAAATGCTGGAGCTACCTTCCAGCGTGCAATGGAAATTGCTTTTGAAAATGAAAAATATGTTTTATGGTTGTTTATTTGGATGATTTTACAGTGTTTTTAGGTTTAGATGATGAGCATTTGCACCATCTAAGAGTGGTTTTTCAGCGTTGCAGAAAGTTTGGGATTTCTCTCAATCCCAAGAAGAGCCTTTTTGCCATGGATGAGGGGAAATTGCTCGGGCATATCACCTCTAAAGATGGTATCCGCATAGATCCAGCCAAAGTGGAAGCAATTCAGCTCATAGACCTTCCACGGAACAAGAAATAAATTCAGGCCTTCAATGGTAAGATGAATTTTTTACGCAGATTTATACCTAATCCGGCTGAACATTTGAGAGAAATGACCAATATGTTTAAGAAAGACGACACTGTTAAGTGGAGTGAAGAAGCTATCAAGTCATTTAATTTGGTAAATTTTTCTTTTTCTAATGCCCCAGTTTTGATTAGACCCGACTATACTCAAGATTTTATCATATTTTCGTTTGCATCTGAGCATACTATGGCAGTTTTCTTAATGCAAAAGAGAGATGAAGTAGAAAATCCAATTGCCTTTTTCAGTAGGACTATTATAGATGCTTCTTGAAGATATAATATTATTGAAAAACAGGCATTGGCCCTTATCAAGGCATTAAAGGATTTTAGGGTCTATATTTTGCATTCACATACTATAGCATATGTCCCTAACCTAGTAGTCAAGGATGTGCTCATGCAAACTGATCCAGAAGGTCGAAGAGGCAAATGGATAGTAGCTATGTTGGAGTATGATCTAGAGATCAAGCCTACAAAATTGATCAAAGGCCAAGGCTTGGCGAAATTGATGGCTCAATCGAATATGCGTGCTTTAGATATAAACCTCATTTCAGCAATGTCGGAAGAGGAAGATGAAGGTTTGTTGGTTCCCATTTTAGACATTTTTCTACAGTCCCCTTGGTATTTAGATATTGTGTATGTTCTTCAGCATTTTTCACATCCTCCAGGCATGTCTAAGAGTAAAGGTAGATCTTTGAAGCTTAAATATGCAAAGTACTACATTTTAAACAGTGCTCTATTTTTGAAGGATCCAAGAGGCGTTTTGCTAAATTGTCTGATTGAAGAAGAAGCTCAGAAGGTAATGCATGATTTCCATAAAGGTGACTGTGGTGGTCACTTGTTTTGGAAAACTACAGCCCATAAGGTATTGAGAGCTGGGTATTATTGGCCCACATTATTTTCTGATTTATATAAAACATTGATGAATTTTCATGAATGTCAAATTTTCCAAGGGAAGAAGAAATTGCTTCCACTTCCTTTGAAACCAGTTTCAGTGAATGTGCCCTTTCGGCAGTGGGGGCTCGATTTCGTAGGAGAAATACATCATGCGTCCTCAGCACAGCATCGATGGATATTGACTGGGAAAGATTACTTTACGAAATGGATCTAGGCCATCCCTGCTAGGCAAGCAACAGACACGGTAATTATTCAATTCCTGAAATCGAATATTTTATCTCGTTTTGGCTTCCCATGTAAAATTGTGACAAATAATGCAGCCGCGTTCAGATCAAAGAAAATGGTCGATTTCTGTAACAAATACAACATCGTGCTGGGCCATTCAACAACGTATTATCCCCAAGGCAACTGTTGGCAGAGTCATCAAACAAATCACTGATGAATATAATTAAGAAAATGTTGGAAGCAAACAAAAGAAATTGGCACAGAAAGCTTATCAACGCACTATGGGCAGACAGAGTTAGCAGTAAAAAATCAATAGGTATGTCACCTTTTGAGTTGGTTTATGGTACTGATGCGGTATTTCCTACTTCTCTTACAGTTCCAGTTATGAGATTGTTACAAGAATTTGGCAGCGCAAATGATGACAACCAGCGAAGAATCAACCAGATGATTCACCTTCAATAGACAAGAGAAGAAGTGTCACAGAAAGCAAGTCAGTTGCAGGACAAGATTAAAAAGATCTATAATAGGAAGACAAAAGCATAAACGTTTCAGCTAGGTGATGTTGTGTTGAAATGGGATGCAAGAAATGAAGATAAATGGAAGCACGGTAAGTTTGACAACCTTTGGAAGGGACCTTACAGAATTACAGCATACAGGGGATAGAATGCCTTCTTGCTTTCAGAAATGGATGGCCAGAATTGTCCTGGAGGAGCAGTAAATGGTAGGTTATTGAAGCACTACCATTGTTGAAGACATGAAATCAGAATCTATCTCATCATCATTGTATATACCATGTTATTTTGATCAGAGTTCAAATGCACAGTCATTCAAGTTTGGGGCTCGAGGTGAAGGCTATAAAACTTGGATGATATGTGTATGGTTTGGTTTTATTTTAGTTTTCAGTCTTAGTCTTGAGTCAGAGTCAGTTTTCATTTGTGTCAACTTTCAGTATTTTTGACTCCATGCCCAATGGATAAGGCTACTTGGTCTACGGTGTTCTTGGAACCTCCAAGGAGCTACCATCCCCATTGGAGCCAATGTTAGTGTCAGTCTAGTCATACTGCCATCAGTGATCAAAACCGCTCTTTTTCATTTGCATATTAGGTGTCTCATACCGAACAAAATTTCACCATTCTGCTAGGTCATGGATTCGTTGACGGTAGTTTTCCCTCATGACGTATTCGTTGTTTTTCCTTTCTGTGGTCTTTAGTCATTAGTCACTTTCATTCTCAAAATCATATCAGTAGGTCATAGGATGGGTCTAATTAGTTTCTAGGGTCTCACCATGGTCAAATTAAGGAGTAAAATTTCAATAATATCAGCAAGGTCATGAGGAAGTCAATAAATTCAAAGTCACTGCACCTGGAAGATCAAAAGAGATATTTTATTCAGTTTGATGTAATTTTCACCTCAAAAATATGTTTTGAGGTGAAAACGTGATATTTTTCCTTTACTATTATTCATTATGTAATTTTATATCATCATATGTAATAAGTCACAATTCAGAAAGAGGTCGTCTCCACAAAGTGATTACCCTTCCTTCAGAAGATTTTTCCATAGCATTTTTAGCACCAAATCATCCTCCAAGAAGATCCATCAGAAAGAGCCTAGAAAGAGCTTTCCAATGGTATACTACACTCTCAAAACTGACTTCTTGATTGAAATTTATGCTTAAGTGAAGTAAAAGTCCCTATATCCTCATATACCCCCATATTTCCTATTTTTCCTTTAAACTTTGTATTATTAAAGTTTTAATATTCCCTTTAAAAAAAACCCCTTTTTCCCTTTCCGATTACAAAATCGCATTATAAATTATTTTAAATACAATGTGATTTATGTATTAACCACTTCCCCTCCATTTCCCATTGGAACCTTATGTTAAATATTTTAAAGGTTCGTATATATATATATATATATATATATATATATATATATATATATATATACCCCCCGTTGTTCCCAAACCACTTCCCCACCATACTGAAAACTTTAAATATTAAAACTTTATAATAAATTTTTATATTATAAACCCCGCCGCTTCCCATCACAATCGCAACGTTTATTCCTGCCCCCTGATCACCCCCATTGCACAAAAATCCGATGCGATCAATCGCAATTCCCTCCTCTGATCTTCCGATCGCAACAACCCCCGATTTATCCAGCATTGTCGATCTTCCCCGCTAATCAGACAGCCCACATCCAATCACGCCATCACAAGTCCCCTTCCTATTGAAACCCTCTGATTGATAATCCCTGATCGCTCCTCAACCGTTGGTCTATCCCCCACCGATCAGACGGCCCACAGCTAATCAGGCCATCGCAATCGGCGATATTAAATCTTTCCCCCGATCTCTCCTACCTCCAATTTTCGATTGCGATTGACCCCGGGCCCACCATACAGTACTTCTGCCCCTCTCCTAATTCCAATCCCCGATTGCGAATGACCTTGGGCCCACCATACAGTACTTCCGCCCCTCTCCCGATTTCGATCCCCGATTGCGATTATAATCCCCGGACCCACCATTTAATTCCTCCAGAGTTCATTACAAAATGCCCTTTTCCTTTGAAGTTAAAATTTTCCCATTTTGTTTGTTACAAAGGCCTTTCTCCCCATCACATCTCATATTTGTAATGTGTTACTCCCCTTCCTCGGTCCTTCGATTCCGATTGCGATGGCACCACCGATTATTACATTACAACTGTTTTGTTATATTATATCTCTCTGCCCCGTCTACTGTGATTGCGATTTTCATATGATTTCCGCCTCCTTCCCTTCCCTTTTCCCATTTAAAAAATTAATTTCCCTTCACTTAAGGTGTAGTTTCATATCTTATTGAAAAAGTCAGTTTATTCAAAAGAAGTAATGGAAAGCAAAGCGACAGTCAAAAGGCCGAGAACTAAAATAAGAAAAGATTGTTACAGCAGCAGCAAAATGGGAAATCTGTTCATCGGATTACCTATTTTCTTTCATATAGCATAGCAGCGAAAATCTCCAAATGGTCAAATGCAATGTTGTCCCTTATTTTCAGGGGCAGATTGTTGTATTTCTTTACTATGATTGTATTTCAGTTCTTCAACTATTAGAACAGCTCCCTTATCTATGGATCTGTGTTCCCACATTTCAGTGTATTTATTGTAATTATGAATCATTTGCAAGGAGTCTGAATTAGAAAATCTGAAGTCTGTAATCTAGAAGTAGGGGAAAAGTGTGGAAGAACTTTTGCGCCCATTCTATAGTTTGACAGGGATTTAATAAGAGATGCAGCTTTGATTTGTGGGATCCATGTGGTATGAGATTTAGCATTTTTTTTCTCCTCTGTTTCATATGTAAATTTTTATGTTTCACCTCTAATTCATAAACATTTCCTTTTGAGTTCTTTCAAGACAGAAAGGTAGAATCCATTTTTATATGCTCTGCCTTGGGAAATCATTCATGCTCTGTGTTTTTCTTCTGTTTGAAAAGGATCCATTTACTGTACCCTTTTCAGCTCTTCACCAGTCTATCCATCCCATCCCTATTTAATTTTATTTTCTAATTTTCCTGCCTATCTTGCTCCATGAAATACCCTGTGTCCTGATTAAATTCCCGATTTTTAACTGCCCATTTTTGTCCCACACATCCCTGAAATTATTTCATTTTATTAAACATTTTTCCCATCATTTTATCTAGCCTAATATCAGTCCATTTATTTTGTTCCATTGAATATTCTTCCACGAAGAGAGCCCTCTCCTGTCCTTGTAGGGATAGCTACAAGGCTGAGCGTGGTTTAGTTTGTTACCCTAATTTGCCTTTTTAGCCTAAGGTCCAATTCAGGTGCTAACAGAGACTAAGGTTAAAGGGATGATAACTATCAGTTGTATAATTAGAAAATTGTACAAGCCAGTTATATAGTCACGTGGAGGCCAAGGAAGGATTGCGCAATCAATGAGAAGGAATTTCCTATTTAATAGGGTGACAATTCCTCCAAGAATGTGTGACAAAGTTTGGCTAAGAAGAGGTTGATAATTGGCTAAGACATTGCATGGTTTTTCATATATCAGAGTGGGACAGTTGGCAGAGTGTAGGAATTTATCTGAGAGAGAAAAGTATAGTATTGTTTCATGATCTTGAATTTATACAATATACAAATAGTGGGGTTTTAGGTAGTGTGCTTTCCCTAGATACATCTTGTGTTGTGTGATTAATTGTCTCTTTCTCTTGTTATGTGATTGTGCGGTCATGTTTTGTTTCCGCAAATTGTAGAAGGATTCAGTATCTTGTTTTATTACATTACAAGTCCAGTTTGAATCTTGTAGTTATATTTTATACATGGTATCAGAGCACCAGGAATCACAATAAGAAGAGAGGAAAATAATTACAGCCGATAGCTGTGAGGTGTAACAATGTACCCCACAAGTATCCCCAACTCTGTTGTTGGCTCTAGCTTCTTCTTGGCATCTTTGGTCACATGGAAATAAACATATGAACTGAAAATTTTAAAATATGACACATCCATTCTCTTATTGAAAAATCCTCCTTTGGTGTACTCATCCCAAGTATCCGATGAGGACTTCTATTCTGCACAAATACTCTTGTATTTCATGCTTCCACCGAGAGTTGCAACAGTAGGGCCTAATCATGCAACATAACTCGTACTGCTACCACAAGTGTTCTATTCTTCCATTTTGTAACTCCATTCTACTATGGGTTGTGAGGTGAAATCAATTTTCTTCGAATTCCTTCTGAGGTGCAAAATTTATTGAATTAGTTAGAGATGTATTCTCCACCATTGTCACTCCTCAGAGCCTTCACCTTATTCCCTGTATCGTTCTCGACAAGTTCCATGAACTCACAAAACTTGGAGAACGTCTGATCTTTCTTTTGCATGAATAAAATCCAACACTTTCTTGAAAACACATAAAAAAAATCACATAATACATGTGCTTTGTTGTGGAAGCTGTTGAGAATGGTACACACATGTCTCATTGAACTCTCTTAAGGATCACCTTGTCTTGAATTTCCTTATCGTGAAATGTGGATTTTGTATACTTCCACAATATACACCCTTTGCATGTGTCTCTCTCGACAGGTGCACCCTTTTGAAGTCTTTTAGAAATCTGTTACATGATACTCAAGGTGTTGTGATGTAAATGACCCAACCTCTTGTGCCATAACTCACCAATGTCTCGGCTTTCCACCTTCTTACCTTTACTTATCAGTGTTGTGCATTCCTCTACATCCATTTTATAGAGATTCTTTTCTCGAACCCCAATATTTTTCACTTGTCCCGTGGCTTTGTTACGAAGGAATTCCTTTCCTTCACTGAAGATCACATAATAGCCCTTCCAGCATAGCAACAAAAACCAAATTATTCTTTAAACTAGGAACATACATGTCTTATTTTAATGTGAGTGGATTACCTAACTCCCTCTGAAAGGTAATTGTACCTACACCATTAGTGTTATATCTCCCGTTGTCACCCATCTCGATGTGCATCTAGAGACCCTTCTCCTCCAAGCTACTGAAGAATTATTTGTTGTCGATCAAATGGAATGAAGCTCCACTATCCAAGTACCACATAAAATCCATCATTGATGATACCATGAATGTGATGAGGGTGAAGTCCAACTCAAACTATGAAGCCAATGCTTCACCTACTACTCCTACTAAGGCCTTCTTGTTTTTCTTATTTTGTGGAATATTTGTGGCACAGTATCCATGCTCATGACAGTTGAATCATTTTACCTTTGAAAATTCTCGCTCCTTGCCTACCTTGATGGTCTCACATTTGGAATGGGATGCCTCTCCCTTTTCATTTCTTCACCTTACTAGCCAAGGCACAATTCTTCTCATCATCAGTCTTTGATGAGGATCCATATCTGGTGCTCCATCGAATTTCTTCTTGTGCCAGATCGAACCATATTTGCTCACAATCTGATAGCTTCTCCCTCCCATTAACAAAGTCCTCGTAGTTATGCAATGTCTTGGGAATGCCTAGAAGAGTTAGGCTCACCAAATCATCCGAGGAAACAGTGATCCCAAGGCTTTTGTTAGCACTCTATAATTTAGGAGATTGAAAAGACTAAATTATAAAGCATGACATCAAACCACTTTGGAGTCAAGGACCTAGCCTTCCTAGACTCAAAGAGGGCTCTCTCTGTTTTGTGATTTAACTTGATAATTATAAGTGTTGATATCAGGCTAGTTATAATGATGGGGGTTTTTTGTTTGATTTATTGGGTGGTTGAACAGATAGAGCTGTAAAACTTAATCCATTGGGCTATGGAGTCATAAAAGGTAGAATTGTGCATCAACTTTTCAAGGAAATTCACAGGGCAAGCTAACTATGCAGACTGGATCTTACTAGCAGTGTGAATATGAGATGGGAGAAGGAGATTAAGGTTCAACTTAAATGCATAGAAAACCATCTCTAAATTCTGCATTCAGGTCTCAGAGGAAAACATTAAGATAAAAAACACAAACATAATTAAGGTGCTCTTTTAGCAAATTTCTATTTTGTAATTAGATAAATTTATGCACAGCATGAAAAGACAGAGGAAAACATTAAAAAAGAGGAAAAACATCACCATTAACATAGCTCAATAATCCTGTGAGTGGTCTCTTATTATTGATGCCCAGCTCAAACAATTGCGGAGTTCCAATACTTTTTACAATGCGAGCTTCAGCAAGGTCCGATTTTCCAACTTCCAACCCCTCATAATGAGAATTTAAGCAGTATTTAACTAAAACCTAATTCATTTTCCCTGTCTTACCAGGAAACCTTTCATTGATTACAATTTAATGGAAAAATGGACAAGTGTGGCCATGCAAGGCTTGATCAGACATCTCTGAATTATGCATTCAGGTCTCAGAGGAAAACATTAAGATAATAAACACACACATAATTAAGGTGCTCTTTTAGAAAATCTTAATCTAATGTTTCGTAATTAGAAAAATTGATGCACAGCATGAAAAGTCAAATGAAAACATTAATACAGAGGAAAAACATCACCATTAACATAGCTCAAGAATCATGTGAGTGGTCTCTTATTATTAATGCCCAGCTCAAACAGTTACGGAGTTCCAATACTTCTTACAATGCAAGCTTCAGCAGGGTCCAATTTTCCAACTTCCAACCCCTCATAATGAGAATTTAAGCAGCATTTAACTATAACCTAAGTTATTTTTCCGATCTTACCCGGAAACCTTTCATTGATTACAATTTAACGGAAAAATGGACAAGTGTGGCCATGCAAGGCTTGATCAGACATCTTTGACAACAACACTGCCTTTGGAATTAATTTTGGGAAACTCTTCATAGATCCAAATGCTTCAATGGCTCCTTAGAAGATCAAACAGTAAGCTTCAGAAGTGGTTATGATGGTTTCTAAGAGGCAACCAATGGAGGCTCTAACATCTGGCTTTGTTTTACAGAAAACATGTGTTGGGTAATCAAATTTGTGCAATGTTAGCTAATTTCATTTATTGATGTTGGTGCTGAAGTGTTTTGTGCCTTTTCAGTCTCTGATGTTATGTGGTAACATTTTTTCATGCGTGCCCTTTTCTCTTGTAGTTACAATCATAATCTTCTTTACTGCCAAACCTTTTCCCGACTCGACCTCTAGCTTTTATTTGCTACTCGAGCCTTTATTTTTGCATTTAACCCCTTTTTCAAAGAAAAACAACATAAAACTCATTTACCTATATCTGAAAACCTTTAGCTTTCATCTTTGAACCACATCGCATCCACGCTAATCATCACACTTTGCATGTCGTAGTTTATAAACTATACCTTTGCTCTTATTCATTAAACTTGTGATTTGCGATTGGGTCCCCCCACATCGCACATCGTACTCTGGAAATTATAAAATTTACCTCCTGTAGTTATCTATTAAAACTTATGATTTGTAATTCTGATTGGGCCCCACCGCATCGCACATTGCGCTTCACCTCTTATAACACTTACCTCCGTGCTTATTAAATCTTGCGATGCATGGTATGCGAGTCAGGGCCACTTCATCTACCATGTCACATTGCCACGTTGCCTTGCCACATCACTGCCACATCACCCTACCACGTTAGCTAGGCACGTCACCTGCCACATCATCTACCACATCAGCTAGACACATCACCTGCCACGTCATATCATATAGCACTTTGGCGATTATAAGTCTTACCTTTGCACTTATTCCTTAAACATTGCGATCTACGATTTGTGATTCGGTTCCACAACATCGCATATTGCATGTCTGCACTTTTAACCTTTATCTCCCACGGAATTCCTTTGAAACTTGCGATGTGCGATTGCGATCACATCGCATCACGAAAAAATTAAAGTTGTGGGTGCTTACAGGTAAGTTATAAACGGTGTGAAGCCATGCGACGTGCTAAATGCAGGGAAGTGCGAAAAAGGCAGAAGGCACTATAAGGAAAATACCCTCTAGCGGATGTTTTTGAGGAACCCTTTATAAAAATACCCCATACATCTATTTCTAGTGGAGGTTACTAGAGGAGGTTGGCAGGTGGAGGTTTTTGCGGATGTTTTTCATCCGGTGCACTTATCATCCTAAACCGCACCGGTGTGTTCAACAAGAGAAAGCACCAGTGCGCATAAAACATTGGCACATCAGAAACCATGTGCTCCGTACACACCTACTCAGTGCATCTTATTACTATAGTGCACCGGTTATTTACAAATATTCTACACCAATGCATCATAAAAACCCACGCCAAAACAGAAACCGCCCAGTGCGGTCTTAAGCAACCGCACCGATGTGCCTATAAAACCTCGCGCACCAGAACATGGTTAAATAAAAATAAGAATTACGGCCAAAAAACCACATTTTTCAGTTTTCTCAGTGCTCCAGAGCTCTCAATCACCGATGCAATTTATCCTTATCTGAGCTGCCCTGACATTGGTGCTCCCATTGCACCCATCGCACGCACTGCTGTTGTGCATTGCTCACTACTCTCCAGCTTGAATTTTGCAAAATGGTGGGCAAATTTTCTTTTGCAAATTCTACAATCAATATGCCTCCTCGATGGCCAAATGTACAGGTATTTTTCTTGTTTTTCCATAATTAAGCCTTTTAGTGGATTAGAATTTCAAGTTAGCTTAAATTAACCATTTAAAAGAAAAAAAAAATTGTCGTGCGGTGTGCTCGATCCATTATGCTCGCACTGGTTCACGATGCTACCTGTAAATTTACAAGAAGCACTGCAACCAGTGTGAACGGTATCCACACCAGTTCCGGGGTGGTACCAAAGGCGTGTTGTGTTATTTTAAAATTTAAAAAAAAATGTGGTGTGGTTGGTTACCTGGCCACACCATTGACCATGTGGAATAGCGAAAATGTGGTGTGTTGACTTAAATACCCACCCTAGGGAGGGTATTTTTGTTAGCGCACCACACTCCACATTTTGACAGGGTCAACGATGCTGCTTGGTAAAAGACTGCACCATTGATTATATAATGATTTCAAGACGTCGGTGTGTTGACTGAACTATATGCCTCGGGGCATAGAGTTTAGTCACCGCACCGCACTCCCAACACCGTCCATAGCCAACAGTGCGCTGAAAATTTTTAGGTCCACCGCCGCCGGTGCGCTCAACATTTTCAGGTGCACCGCCATTGGTGCACGACAAAAAAAGATGCACCAATACTGGTGCATGCCTATTTTTTATGGCACACCAGCTGTTTTTTTTTCCTAAAAAAATTATATATGTATATTACTAAATACATGTCTCGTTTAATAAAAAAATTATATTTAATATGTCAATCATTCAGAGATGTGAAAGGAGAGAAGAGGGGGAACAACAACAACAACACATAGACCAATATAACATGGTTCGCCTGTGGGAGGCACGAGAGAGGGAGAGAGATGCATACCCTCCCCCTATTACAACAGCTACCCAAGGGCTCCTAAGGTAGGTAGGCCTCCTCAAGTTCTATGAGGAGGCTACTTCCCTAAATGGCCATGGTGTGTTTTTGAGACATCTTGTCCGCAGGTGGAATGCCTAGCTACAGGCTTTCTGGGTTGGTCCTAACTAGTGGTACGTGCCCACTGAGGAGGAAATATATTTCATTACAGGACTATCGAGGAGAGGGGTGGATTTTCCCTCGTTCCCATAGGTTCCAGTTGGCTATGCAGCAGGGAGTCAATTGGTGTACTCCCAAAGATACATTAGCATAGATATATTGTCTCCTTGAGATTTTCAGGTCTCTGGAGGTCAGTTATGTATTGGTGCATTTGGTAGTGAGGAGGTGAAGTGCCTCTCACTTCTGATTTCGACCATTTCACACAACACTAGTGACGGGCAACACATTAGTTTTTTTCTTCTATATTATGTTGATTATTTAGTACAGGAGCCACGACTTGTTAGGTGGTCTGCCATTTTTTTGGGGCAGTTCTATACAGCCTTAGATAGATGTTGTGCTAATGCACAAGGGAGGGTCAACTTCCCTTTTGCTTCAAAGCTTTTTTTTTTAATTTTTTGAGAGGTTTCCAGAGACGAGTCCTACTTTTATTCGGAAACATCGTAGGCTGATGTTCGAGGCACATATGCACATGTGGGGGTAGATGATTCCCAAGAGGGGCAAGACTGTGTTTCCAGCGAGGATATCGCATGATGCACTGGAGTTGCTAGCCAGTGTTGATGAGAATCCATTCATTATGGTCCCTTTTCCTTATGTGGTTTGGATTGGTGAGGGTGTGCCAAGATCCTCTTCACAGATGATGAACCACCAGATGATAGACATAATATTACTGTTTTATTTAAATTTATTCTAACATGTTCTTTAACTTGTTTTTATTAAATTGTGTAATGAAATTGTCTAATTATTGTTGTGTACTTGTATATATTTTGCATACATTGGGTATTTTGATGGCGAGGACATGCCAACACCACTACATGATCCAAGTGTGGATCCTGATGACGATCAGGGTATGCCAGATGCCGAGGATCATCAGGAGGTCGGTGCAGAGAGACCTACTCCTGCTGGTGCATCGGTACTACCTTTTGCTAGGCACGATAGGCTTGATATCAAATACAGGATGGAGTTGGGCAACCAACTCTCTGCATTGATTATTGAGGCAGGCATCAAGCCCACTACTATGAGAGACATAAAGGCTGATGATAGTTTGTTACATATGTGGAGAGGCATGCCACGTGACATATACAGCCTGATGTGGCATGTCATAAGAGCTACGACCTTATTTATGTGGCTGAGGAGGACCATTGCATGTTATAGGTGTGCTCAAGACGCAGCACGTGATGGACAGTCCGCGAGAAGTGATGCATCATCTGATGATCGTTCACCTCGCATCACGCCATATGAGAAACCTCCACTAGCATTGAGCAGCAGTCATCATAGAGAGCAGGTTGGATCATTGGCCACGTCCATTCAGCAGCCTACAGCATCCAGCAGTACTCATGATCATGAGTAGGCTAGACCTTCAACCATGTCGATTCATCACGATGAGCAGCCAACAGTTGATCTAGATCAGCAGGCACGTGATGATCAGCATGTATCTGAGCTTGTCGAGGTTGCACCCTTGACTGAGCAGGCCTCGACTAGTACTGTTATTGATGATGTACCACCAGCTGATCCAAGACATTTATATTACATTTGTATATTTTTTACATTATTCAGTTATATATATATATATATATATATATATATATATATATATATATATATATATATATATATATATATATATATATCTGTATATGTATGTATGTATGTATGTATGTATGTATGTATATGGTCCATGTATTTTATGTTCATGTTGCAGTTGTACTTAATTTAAATGTTGGTGATCATCATGATGTGTATATTGTTAGTTCATGTTAGATATGTTCATTTCATGTGCAGCTTGCAAATAGATGTGTATGTGATAGCATTTATTTCACATGGGCTGTATATTTGATGTTTGTATTGTGATGATGTTATACAATTCTAATTGTGTTTTGTTAGATGATCATGATCACAATGATGTTAGCAAATTTGAATGTGTAGTAGAATATTATGTTTGTACGATGGTTATTGTTATTGCCTAAATCTACCTTAGGCTGAAAAAAGGTAGAGTTCAGGGTAACATCAAACCACGCTCAGTCTGGTAGCTAGCCCTACCAGATCAGGAGAGGGCTCTCTCCGGGTCAATCTCAGTAAAGATAATCAATAAGGCTTGAGATGACTTGAAATAAAGGCTGATTCTAGGCTAGGTATATAAGTAAAGGAGTTTGATATTTATTTTTGGGGTTTCGTTGGAATCAAAGGGAAAGGCAGTTTTGGGTTCGGGGATGAGGCCTAGTTTTTGCAGAGTTCTGAATGGGGCAAGGAAGGAAATTGTTTTGATGCTTTGGATTGAATGTATGGATAGTTCAGAATAGTGAGGAGCTAAAGAGGGAAATATGCTTTCAATAATCCTCTTCAAACAGATGAAAACATGGAAAATTAAACAAAAATGAAGGCGGAGCAAAGCAATCTAATGAATTCCATCTTTATAACTCATTTGTTTAATTTAAGAAGAAAGGAGAAGGGAAATGATACACATAAACATCAATGAACTTACAATCACATAGAGAAACACACCATCAAAACACAGAGCCACATGGATCCAAAAGAGTGTTGCAAACCCTGGTCTATTCCTTTGCCAAAACTACAGAGATGAAATGTACAATGAAGTGCCAAGCAATCCCAAGTGTCCAACCCTGAAAATGACTGAAGAACTACATGATATAGACAAGCCTAACTCATCCCCATGCCTTTAGGGGTAGAGCTCATCATTATAGGAGTTTCTTCAACCATATCTAAACTAAGAACTAGAAAATAGGCAATGAAACAACTTGCCTCTATATGATAGGAAACTGGTTCATTCACTTACATTTCACTTTTTCGTCAATGAATCTACTAAGATGAGTTAAAATGTGCCAAAAATACATCAAAGTCATGAAATTACATCAATTTACATCAAGAGTTACATGAAAAATTCAAACTAGCCAAAACTAGGCGAAAATCTGAGCTGCTGAGTGAAAAATAGGCCAAATTTCCCAATGCGCCACGCCTGAAATCTCTATACGTAGCACAACTTTGAGGCTGATTTTGAGGGCCTTCCTGAAGTCCAAATTGAGTGTAGGATAGCTCGTTGGAAAGCCCTACCTTTCTACCTTCCAACCCAAGTGGAATTTATGGATTTGGTTTCCATTTACCCCTCAAAAAATCAAATCGCCCAACACTGCTTCCTATGTGTCCAAAAAGTGGCAGAAAGGTCAATTTTAGGGTGTTTTTGACCCTTTAGGAAACCCAGAACTTGTCAAAAGTCTTAGGTAATGGGTAGGCATGCATAAAATTTGATGAAAAATCTAGAAATTCAATGTTTTCCTCCAAAGGAGCTGCCAATTATAAGCACGCGCCAAGTGGCGCTACGCGTCGGGCAGAAAAATCTGTGTTTAGGCCAAAAAATTCAAAATTGACAAAAAGTTTCCCAAATTTCTTGAAATTTGGGCTGAATGTCCACCATCAAGCATTATGCTGGGCTAAAGAAGCTTCGGCCAAAATTTGGAGTCTATCATGCCTTTTGCGACGCTTTAGTGCCCTCTTTATTCTTGCTTTCAGGATTTTGATCCTCGCTTTGCAAACATGATTTCGCGCCCAATAATGGTTCTTCATGTGCCTGAGCATGTTATTTTCCTTTTTTTCCTTCTCCAACAGCTTCTCAAGATGAATATTGACCCTCTCGAGCCAAGTCTCTCTATCAGCCTCAATCTCCAGCTCAATGGATGTCATCTCGGTTTGGCTTCTTTGAGCAGCTTGCCGGTTCTCACAGATGTTTTGCAACTCCATGATTGTTTGCCGATCCTCCAACTTTTCGTTCCACTGCTCCAAGTAATTTATGATCCATTGGGCTCTTTTTAATTTGACGGTGAATGTGTCTATCTCTGCCTTCTGCTCTTGAATGGTCTCCCTCAACTTTGAGCTTGGAGAGCTCAAATCCTCATCAATAAGTATGAAATTAGTATCCTAGCCTCCTAAAGGGCCCTCATCCTACATAGGCCTCTTACCTCTATCATGTACCTGTACCTGTGCTACTGATGATGGCAACGAGACTCTTTCCACCCCAGGTGGAGATAGTACTCGTTGGGCTGCTACAAATAATACTCTGGTGCCTCTCTGATAAATAACAAACACTGGCACACTGATAGGCTCTGTCTCGTGACCTTCAAGCTGATGTGAAGGTTCACCTGGCTCATGAACAACCTCCGGAGGAACCTGAGGTGCTGTGAATAAATCACGGGAAATGAAATCCTCCCATGAAATGCCCTGCAATCCAAGCTGATGTACAACCACGATCTTGATGAGTGCATAGTGATAAATACTGTTGTACTGTTGCTCAGGAGTTTTCTTTTGCACAAGAGTGGTCATTCTCTCAATATTCCAGCACATGAAATAAGGAATGTTTATCATCCTCACTCTGGTGAAATGCATCAATAACCTGATGTGGTAAGCATAGAGATGTGAAAATCGGCC
This sequence comes from Pinus albicaulis, assembly GCA_034641835.2. Lineage (NCBI taxonomy): Eukaryota > Viridiplantae > Streptophyta > Pinopsida > Pinales > Pinaceae > Pinus > Pinus albicaulis. Next base: position 639,196,329 of record CM076584.1, on the reverse strand, counting down.
CTCACAACTGAAATATCTGATAATGAGTTTCATCAGAGGCGCATAGGATTCCTTTAGGAACCGGAATGGGAACACCCTGCTGAGTTGCCTCACAAAGCTAGGCCTGATGTATGGTTCATAATGCACTCTGTCCACCTGCAGTATTTTGTTCCACTTTTCACCCACATTCGGTATTCCAGTTGCTTGAGAAATGGTTTTCGGTGTCAAGGTGAAATTTACACCAGCAAGAGTTACCTGACCATCATGTAAATGCAATACAAACAAAAGAGCCAACTCCTGATGATGATGGATCCTAGCAATCATTTCACAATACTGATAGCATGAATTTTCTCAAAAACATGCCATGGCAAGTGGGCAAGCCTACAATTCAGTCAATTAGGTGGGCTCTTCTCTCACATGTTTGCCACCTTTACGAGGCTTTCTAGGTGCATGTAGCTTAGTAGTAGAATCACTATCTATGTCATATGATGTATCAGTGTTTGTCTCCATGATGTCCATGCAAGGTGTATATTGGCTTATATGAGATGAAAATGAGAATTTGGTGCTTTGTTTCAATTGCCAAATATATGGTGATAAGAGAGGGACTGTGGAGAAATAAGGCAGTAGGAACAATGGACATCAATCAAGTGATAACTCAAGTGTAGGGACAATGGACAGCCACTTGACTGTTTGGGAAACTTGGGGTTTGGGAATTTTTATAAGTGATATGGGAAAAGGAGAGTGATAGGAAATGAAATGACTTAGGGATAGGGATAATGGGAATGAGATGGTATGAGTGGATTTCGGGATGTAAGGGGATAGGGGATGGACTTGTATTGATAGTATAACAGTGAGAGGGAGGAAAAACAAGGTAGGGAATGGAATATTTGGCACAAAATTATTTTTAAAACTCCAACTTCAAACCCTAAGACAGAAATTCTTAACAAGATGATAGGGTTTAAGTTTTTGGCATTCAAACTCTCACATTCAATCTCAATCAACACCAAACATTTATCATAAGCAATGGAGTGATTGTATGGACTTACTCGAACAACGAGAGACCGAGTCGTTTTGATGATTGAGAGTAATGGCAACAATTTATGTGTTTTGGCTCAGTGCACCACGCAGCAAACCCAGTGCGTCGCGCCCTCCCTATGCGCCGCGACTGTTCAAATTTGCACTGTGTAGAGCGGCCCTATGTGCCGCGCTCAGCCAGTGTGCCGCGACCACCGCCCAGTGCGCCGCGACAGTGAACTTCACCACAATTTCGGACTCCAACGCTGGCTTTGCTTCCTCCACTATTTCTCTTGGCTCATTGATGTCTTGGCTTGCAAATGAATTGTTTGAAACACAAAAATATCTTTATGCCAAAGATTTTTATTTTTTGATTCTTGAAAACCCACTTTTGTAATGTTTGAACTTTGACACTTTTTAAAATAAACTCTGTTTTGCTTCCTTTTGATTTTTTGGACTGATGATGAGCTTCTGTCTCTTTTGCAGGGATAGCTGACATGGAGATTTGGCAAAGGTGACTAGGGCTGCGCATGGAGTACTTTAAAACTGAAGAAACTTTGAAAATTACATTGTATTTATTACAAAAGATGAAATAGATTATTTTTCTTCAAAACAGAGTTTTGAAGAAAAATTATTATCAAGATTTATGACGATGAAATTTTTTCACTGAGACCTTATTTGAAACTTCCTCATGTGCCTGTTGGCCATTATTAGACACTCTAAAAACAAAACCCTAGACCTAATGAGACTAAAAACCCTAAAATGAATTCTTGCTAACCAAGTGATCAAACATGACTGTAAATGACTGTAGATGATTTTGATGAACAGACAGAGACCAACAGGTACATGACATGAGGGATATGAGTGAAAAGACCCTACCGTCAGATGATCCATGCTCCTAATGGAATGCAGCTGGCTGAACTGAGTGAGACACCTAAAATTAAATGCAACAAGAGAAATTTGATCTCTGACGGAGGGATGAAGATACTGACTCTAACATTGGCTCCAATGGGGATGGTAGCTCCTTGGAGGTGCCAAGAACTACAGATTTCTAGGAGAGTAGGCAGTGCCTTCATCCATTGGGCTATGGAGTCCATAACTTCGACAAATCAACATAAGACTCATGACTCGTTTTATTGACTGAAAATTGACTCAAACCAACTCAATTTTGAAACCAAAATGACTGAAAGACCTAACTCGATAATTGAAAACCAAAGTTGAAATTAATATTCAGAGTTATAGCCTTCACCTTGGGCCCCAGACTGAAGAAAAGATCACAGCACACACTTGCAATGAAACTGAAATAAACTGGTATGTACAATGAGAATGTAAAACAGCAGAAAACATTTCAGAAATGATACCGCTTGAGCAGTCGACCATTGACCGGCCCTCCTGGAAAATCTTCCCCGTTCATCTCTTTCAGAAGAAAAGCATTCTCACCTCGATATGCAGAAATTTTAAAGGGTCCTTTCCAGAGATTTTTGAACTTACCATTCTTACCCTTTTCCTCGTTTCTTGCATCCCATTTCAACACCACTTCTTCCAATTGAAACTTATCCGCCTTGGCTTTTCTGTCATATATTTTATTAATTCTCTCTTGCAACTTGAATGTGTTTTGAAAAACTTCTTCTCTCGTCTGCTGCAAATGGATCATTTGATTTATTCTTCTTTGCGTATGATCATCTTCACTGTCAGCTTCCTATAGAAGTTTGACCACTGGAACTGCGAGAGAGGTATGAAATACCGTGTCAAATCCATAGATAGCTCAAAAGGGGACATACCAATGGATTTATTCTGACTCACTATGTCTGCCCAAAGTGCATTGACCAACTTCTTATGCCAACTTTTCTTGTTTATTTCCAGCAATTTTTTAATAATGTTAACCAAAGATTTGTTGGAAGACTCCGCCAATCCGTTGCCTTGTGGATGATAAGCGGTTGAGTGTCCCAAAATGATGTGATACTTGTTACAAAACTCAACCATTCTTTTTTATTTGAAATTTTCTGCGTTATCAGTAATTAACTTATTCGGGAAACCAAAATGAGACAAAATATTATTCTCAAGAAATGAAATTATTACCGAATCCGTAGCTTGCCTGGTGGGAATTGCTTCAATCCATTTCGTGAAATAATCTGTCGTTGTGAGGATCCACTTGTGCTGAGCTAAAGAAGCAGGATGGATCTCACCAATGAAATCCAAACCCCACTGCTGAAAAGGAGCACTTACCTCAATGGGCTTAAGCGGCAAAGGCTGCAATTTCTTCCTGCCGTCAAAAATCTGACATTCATGACAAATTTTAACAGTCTTATACACATCAGCAAAAAGGGTCGGCCAATAATATCCCGCTCTCAAAAAAAAATTGGTCGTTTTTTTCCAAAAAAGGTGACCCCTGCAATCTCCCTTATGAAAATCCTCCATAACCTGCTTTGCTTCTTCTTCAACCAAACAATTCAGTAAAACACCACTAGGATCTTTCCAATAGAGTGAATTATTCAAAATACAAAACTTAGCAGCCTTCAATTTCGGAGTTCTACTTTTGTTTCTAGCCATGCCGGGCGGTGGTGACAAATTTTGAAGCACATATACAATATCGGAATACCAAGGAGAAATCACAAAGATTTCTGATACCTGAACTGATAAACTTTCCTCATTCTCCTCGGACATAGCAGCAATGATATTAATGTCCAAGGCATGTAAATTTGATTCAGCCATTAGTTTAGCTAGCCCTTGTCCTTTGATAAGCTTTGTAGGATTTATCTCCACATCATACTCCAACAAGGCAGCAATCCATTTGCCTCGTCTCCCTTCCGGATCTGTTTGCACTAAAACATCCTTAACAACAGCATTACGAACATAAGAAAGAATATGAGAATGCAGAATATATACTCGAAAATATTTCAACGCTTTCACTAAAGCGAGAGCTTGCTTTTCAATGATGTTATATTTTAAGGCTGCATCTCTTATGGTTTGGCTGAAAAAAGCAATTGGTTTTTCATGCTCATCTATTTTCTGCATCAACACTGCTGCCATAGTATGCTCCAAAGCAAATGAAAATAAAATAAAATCCTGAGTATAGTCCGGGCTGATCAAAACCGAAGCTGAAGAAAGAGCCAACTTCACTAAATTGAAAGACTTTACAGCCTCCTCAGTCCACTTCACTACGCTATCTTTCTTAAGCATGTTTGTAATTTCTCTTAGATGTTCGGCAAGATTAGGCACAAAGCGGTGTAAGAAATTCATCTTACCATTGAATGATTGGATCTCCTTTTTGTTCTGGGGAAGATCAATTTTCTGAATAGCTTCTACTCGAGCTGGGTCAATGCGGATTCCATCCTTTGATATTATGTGACCAAGAAGTTTTCCCTCATCCATGGCAAACAAACTCTTCTTCGGATTGACTGACACACCATACTTTCTACACCGCTGAAAAACAACTTTCAAATGATAAAGGTGCTCTTCGTCAGAATTAGAAAACATTGTCAGATCATCAAGATACATAACTAGAAAAACATATTTCTCATTTGCAAATGCCATATCCATTGCCCACTGAAATTTCGCACCAGCATTCTTTAAACCGAAAGGAATTTTAGCATAATGGAAAGTTCCCCACGGAGTGGAGAACGTTGTTTTGTCTCTATCATCCTCATGGACCAGAATTTGGTTATACCCGAGATAACCATCGAATAGCGTAATACGAGATGCTCCAACTACTCGTTGAAGTATGTGATCCATTTTGGGCAACGGATAATTATCTTTCAAAGAAACCTTATTCAGATTCCTAAAATCAATGCATAAGAGAATCTCACCTGTCTTCTTGCGTACGAACACCCAATTAGAAATCCTATCTGAAAACCTTATGGGAACGATGATACCAGCCTTGTACAATCAATTTACTTCCTTCTCAATTGAGGGCAGCAACTTCGGATTTATTCTTCTTAACTTTTGCCTGAAAGGCTTTTGATTTGGCTTAATTGGAATCGTGTGCTGAATTATGTTTGTATCATATGTCTTCAAATCTGAATAGTCCCAAGAAAATACATCAGCAAAAGAATACAATAAACTAACATATTTTTCTTTTACCTGCGGTGGCAATGCTTTGGACAATTTCACCATCTTTGGATTTTCAGCTGATCCAATGTTCACATCTTCAACTCCATTTTCCATTGGCCGCAAGGTTGGTTTTCTACCTACGTCATCTTGATCAAAAAGCTCTTCTAAAGGTATCACACCTTTAGGAATGAAATTATACTTCAACTGCAAAACTTCCATCTGATTTACTTGCACATCACCCTCACCATCATCATGCTCCATATCAATTGAAGTGTCTTTGAATTTGCCTTCATTTTGCAGAAATTCATCAATCTCATCATCATTTTGGAATACTTTCCAATACCTTTGATTTTCTGGGACATTCGGATGATGTTTCACATGAATTTCAAATTTGTTACTTGATTTCATCGGAATTTTCAAATTACTTGCTGCCTTTGCAAGTGCATCTGCAATACCATTCTGAATACGAGGGACACAAGTCAAAGTATAGTCTGAAAAAATTTTCAAGATATCAAGAACAACATTTTGGTATGCCCGCATTCTAGGATGCTTAGCTTGGTATTCACCTTTCACTTTCTTAATTACCAACTCGGAGTCGCCATATACTGCAATCCTCTTAGCATTCAACTTTCTAAGAATTTTCAGACCAGCAATCAAAGCTTCATATTCTGCCTCATTATTTGAACAATCAAAAGCTAATTTATAAGAACAGACCCTTACATTACTTGGTACCTTATTTGGGGCAGAAAAAGGGTTGTGTACCCAAATTCCAATTCCAGCACCATCACTCCCTACTACACCATCAAAATCCATGGTCCACAAACCATCTTCATCTTCTTCCAAGTGCTGAAATTTTGTTTGCTCTGTTATTTCTGCTTGTTTTCCATCAATTTTTTGCTGTTGTCGGAAGGCTGATTGCTCAGTGGAACTTTCAAGCTTTTGTCTCTCTTTCTTTATGACCTCTCTAAAATTCTCGGTGATTTCCGGAATGTCTTCTACTTCGACTAATTGACTATTTACATCATTGAAACTATCTGAATACAAAACAAATGAATCTAAATATGTATGTACATAGTTAATTGGATGATTTACCAGTTTCTCCTTGCTGGTGATCATATACTTCATCTTTTTCTCCCGATATAATTTCCTCATCTGACCAAACACAGGAATGGTAGCATAGGAGAAATCAAGCTGCAATGTTCCCTTCAATTTCGCTCCCCAAGATCTGGAAAGAAGCATGCCAAATCTAGGAGGAATATCTGCCACAACCACATCCATCAAAACATTGTTAGTTGGAATCTGATCCAAACTAACCACCAAATATTTGATAAGCCCAATGCATCTTACTCTGCTAGAATCAAAAGAATAAAGATCATGATACTTCCTAGTGATGCCCAATCCCAATTTCTCCATGATTTCTCTCGGCATGAGATTATGAGATGCTCCGGAATCAAACATGGCATTATGTAACACAAAATCATGCAATCTAAGGCTGATATTAAAAAGAGGTACATCACTATCTGGAGACTCACCATCCAATGCTGGTCCAAATATCAACTCAGGTTGATCATCTTCCACATTCACCATATCAAACATCGGATCTAAATTCAGAATTTTAGACACCTGACCCTTATAGCTGCTATTCTTCATCAATTCATTCAAAGGAATGCAAACTTTTAACTTAGCAATTTCATTCTCTAAGCTAAAAACTGAAACTTTCTCTACCTCTTTGACTTGAACATCCTTCTTTTCAGCTTTCTCCCTTGATACAATTGGCTGATTGGATCTTTCATTTGCTGATGGGGAATTACTAGTAGTGGGATCAACTATCTCTTTACCCTTCTTTTGTGCAACCGGTGCATCATTCTTTGGTGCTGAAACTTCCTTTCTCTTTTGGATTGGATTGATAGGCACATCTCTATTTTTATGTGAATATTGACGCTGCTAGGCGGTCAAGGAATTCATATAACCTCTCTGATACTCATCCGAATCTTCTTCAAGAGCTGTCTCATTTGCCAAGATGAAATCCTCATCCTTTTGTACAACTGAGCTTTCTGCATACTCCTCATCTTTAGTGATAAAAGTTGGCATATCATCAGGTGTAAAGAAGTTATTCTCTTCTCCTATTACATTCTCTTCATCATCTGATTCCAGACCAACAAAATTCTGCTGTAAGGGTGTCTTTACCTGTTGTTGTACTGCTAGTTCTTGTGCTCACTGCTCTCGTTGTTTGATCCTAAATTATGGTTGTTGTTGGCCACGGAAGTTAGGATTTTTGATTTACGGCTCAGGTTTATCAATTTTTAATCTTTCAATCATCTTTTCCACCTTGCGGATTACTTAATATAAAGTATAATCCTCTTCCTTAATTACTACTTTCTTTTCAGCTTTCAATCTAGCTCTCTTGTCATTCAAATTAGCTTTGACACTCACTGCAATTTTCTGCATGTCTTCCAAAGTGGCCAGATATCTTTCTCTTAATTGATAGGCCATGTCTGGATCGAAACCATCCGGAAAATTAAGCAAATCCGACCTCCTAGATGGCCTTAAATCATCAAGAATTGCATTGTAAACTGCATTGAATCTAATACAATAATCTTGGATAGACTCACCAACGTTCCTCTTGATCTTGGTATATTCAGAAGTGATATAAAGAGGATCTTTCTTTACTTCCCATCGATCCAAGAATTGTCTCTGAAGCTCAGCCAATGTAGCAATACTTCTAGGCTGCAAAGCTCTGAACCACTTTCTCACTTCTCCTCCAAAGGTTTGCACAAATAATCTCATGGTCACATTTTCTGCATCAATCTCTTGAAGGTCAAAGAAAACTACCATTCTATCCACATGTTCTTGAGTAGGAACACTTTGAGGAGTGCCATCAAAAAATTGAATTTTTCTTTGATAATCAGTGGGCATGTCATCCAAGTTCTGAGGCAACACAAGGGGTGCAAATTGGGCAGCCATTGCTCTTGGTGTGTTTATAACCGGTCTTGGAGATATAGGAGGAGTAGGAGCAGTAGATGTATGAGGTGTGGATGGAGGTGAAACTACTGTAGATTGTTGATCAGAAATAGATGGTTGCACGGGAATGGTAGGAATGAAAGGAGGCTCAGTATGAATTTGTGAACCGGATGTAACTGTTGATGGCCCAAGAGTTTCAGATGTAGACTCTATGAATTCAGGAATGTTTGTCACCACAATAGAATTCTGAATATTCAAGATGTAACTGTCAATGGATCTATTAGCTTGTTCAATTTCAAGATATTTGATAAACTTTGGATTTAGGACAGTAGAACCAATAGCACTTTTAGACTTAGTCTCAAACAACGACAACTCAAATTTTTCTTCAAATTCAAGATCTTCAAGATATTCAAAAACAACGGGACATGAATGAGATTGAATAGAGGAATCACAGGACTTTCTCGATGAAGGATTCTTGAAATAAGATTGGAATTTTCATACACTGGAGGTGGATCGGGATCCAGATTTCCTCTAGTATGTCTTCTGGAAGCCAGTGTGTTGAATTATTTTAAAAAATCAAAGGGAAAAAACCGACTTGTTCAGCCCACCAAATTCTAAACTCATCATCCAAATTCTAGAACTATACGATGTCTTTGAGGAAATTTACAAAGTCAGGTGTCATGTTTACAAACTAAACCCAGAATTGGTGAGGTAGTGCTTATCTACTTTGCTAATGCAAAGAAGCGTTTCGAAAGGCTACACGGCATAACTTCGAGCTCCGTTTTCAAAAAACATAAAATAAATAATACTAACAAACAAACCATTTTTTTCTAAATGTATTTAACCTATGTTCCAAATCTACCTCGGGGTGAAAAGAAGGTAGAGTTCAAGGTAACATCAAACCACGCTCGGTCGTAGCCTGGCCTACCCGGATCGAAGGATCTATAGGGTCAATCTCGAGAAAAGATAATCAATAAGGCTTGATATGAATTGAAATAAAGCTGTTTTAGGCTAGGTATATAAGTAAAGAGTTTGATTTTGATTTGGGGTTTGTTGGAATCAAAGGAAAAGGCGGGTTTGAAATTAGGGGATGAGGCCTAGTTTTTGGAGAGTTTTGAATGGGGCAAGAAGGAAATTGTTTTGATGCTGGATTGAATGAATGGATATTTCATACTAGTGAGGAGCTAAAGAGGGAAAATTTATTTCAATAATACTCTTCAAACAAGTGAAAACATGGAAAATTAAACAAAAATTGAGCAACGAGCAAAACGATCAATAGATTCACCTTTAAAACTCGTTTGTTTAATTTAAGAAGAAAGGAGAAATGATACACATGAACATAAATGAACTTAAAATCACATGAAAACACACATCAACGAGCCACATGGATCTGATCTTTGAAACCTGATCCCATTCCTTTGCGAAGTGCAGAATGAAATGTCTCGATGAAGTACCAAGCAATCCCAAGTGTCAACAGCAATGTTAAAGAATTACAAGATATAGACAAGCCTAACTCATCCCATTCCTCTAGCGTTAAGGCCTCATCATTCTAGGATGTGTTTCAACCATATCTAAACTAAGAAGCGGAAAATATTCAATGGGGTATTTGCCTCTGTATATGATAGAGAAAACTGATTCATTCATACATTCCTTTTGTTGAATGAATCTACTAAGATAATTAAAAATATTATGAAATTACATCAAATTCATGAAATTACATCAATTTACATCAAGAGTTACATGAAAAAAAAGTCAAACTAGGCAAACTAGGCGAAAATACGAGGCTATTTAGCAGGTAAAAGTAAGCCAAATTTCCCAATGCGGCAGCACTTTGAAATCTCTGTCGTGCTTGCCCTGACACGAGGGCTGATTTTGAGGCCTTTAAAGTCCAAATTGGTGCAGGATGGCTAGTTGGAAAAGGGCCACTACCTGTCGCTTCCAACCCAAGTATAATTTCTGAATTTAGTTTTGTTCCTCCAAAAATCAAATCTCCCAACAGCACCGTGTGTCCAAAAAGTAGCGGTCATTTTGAGGTGTTTTGACCTTTAGGCAACCAAAAACTTGTCAAAAAATTCTTGGGTAATGGTCAAACGCATAATATTTGATAAAAAATCCATAAGTTAAAATTTTTCCTCCAGTATGATGTAAGCATGCGTAAGTGGCGCTACAAATAAAGCGGAAAATACTGTGTTTAGGCAAAAAAATTCAAAATTGACAAAAATTTTCAAAATTTCTTGAAATTTCAGCTGAATGTCCACCATCGGCACTATAACTTGGGCCAAAAGCTTGACCAAAATTTGAGTCTATCATACCTTTTGCGATACTTTGGTACCCTCCTTAGCCTTGCTTTCAAAGTCTTGATCTCGCTTTACAAGAAACATGATTTTACGCCAAACAATAGTTCTTCATGTGCTTGAGCATGTTATTTTCTTATTTTCCTTCTCAATAGCTTCTCGAATGAATATTGACCCTCTCAGCCAAGTCTCTATCGGCTCAATCTCCCGCTCAGCAGGTGTCATCCTAAGTTTAGCTTCTTTGGGTAGCTTGGGTTCAACGGATGTTCTGCAACTCCATGATTGTTTGCCAATGTTCAACTATTTTAACTATTACGGGTAATTTATGATCATTAGGGATCTATTCAACTCGGTCCAAGTATATATCTCCATATTGCTCCTAAACGGTCTCTCTCAACTTTAGCTTGGAAACTCAATCCTCATCAATAGTGTAAAAATCGGTATCCCTGGCCTCACGAAGGGCCCTCATCTGTAGGCCTCTTGTCTCTATCTTATACCTATACCTTCAGCACGATGGCCCGACAACGAGACCCCTTCACACCCCGGTGGAGTAATGCCTCATCGAGTTCTTATAAATAATACTTCAATTGCCTCTCGATAAGTAACAAACAACTGCAGCACACTAACAAAGCTCTATCTCATGACCTTGATGCAGTGTGATTCACTTGGCTCATGAAAAAAAAAATTTGGAGGAACACGAGAGCTATGAAGAAGTCATGAAATGAAATCCTCATAAATACCACCAATCAGTGTTACAACACGATCTTGATGAGTGCATAGTGATAAATACTATTGTCACTATCGGGTTTATTTGCACAAGTGGTCATCCTCTCGTGTTCCGACACATGAAATAAGGGATGTTCATCATCCTCATCCTTTGAAATACATCAATAACCTAATGTGGTAGGCATAAGTGACGACGACCTCCTAGTACAAAATATATGACAATGAGTTTCATCAAAGGCGCATAAGTTCTTCAGGAACCGAAATAGGAATATGTACGAGTTTATCACAAATCTCGACTAATATGGTTTCATAATACACTCTATCCACTGCTGTCTTTTGTTCCAATGTTCACCCACATTCGGTATTCAGTTGCTTGGGAGGTAGTTTAGGTGCCAAGTAGAAATTTACTGACAAGAGTTGCTGACCATCATGTAAATGAAATACAAACAAACGGCCTAACTCCCAGTGATGATGAATCTAGAAATCATTCACAATACGTGTGTTGTTCTTAAAAAACATGCCAGCAAGTGGGCAAGCACGCAATTGAGTCAATGAGGTGCATATAAACATGTTTGTACACCTTTACGAGGCCCTTCCCCTGGGGTGCATGTAGCTCGGTGGTGAAATCACTATCTACTGTCATATGATGTATCGGTGTCTGTCTCCATGATGTCCATGAAAAGGTATATGTTGGCTTATATGAGATGAAAATAATAATTTGGTGTTTTATTTCAATTGCCAAATATATGTCAAATGGGAGGAAGCGTAGGAGAAATAAATTGGGGAACAATGGGGTTTAATCAAGTGGAATTTACCTTTTCGAATTTTGAAAAATGTGAGACAATGAATGACCCTTGATTGTTTGGGAAACAGGGTTTGGGAATTTTATAGGTGAGGATGAAAGGAAGTGATAGGAAATGATAGGGATATGGAGAAGCAGGAGTAGTGACTTTTAGAGATGTGAGAATGGGAAATGGTGCAAAATGATGATAGTATAACGGTGAGAGGAATAATCGATGTGAGAATGAACAAGTTTGGCAACACAAAATTATTTTTAAAACACCAACTTCGAACCTAAGAGAAACACTTCAGCAGATGATAGGTTTTGGCCTTTGTTAATATTCAGAATTCTCAAAACCAATCACACAGCAACAACTGAGATTGTAGGCCATAGAAGAACACATGAACTTACTTGGACAAAAATAAAAAGTCGATTTGAATTTTTGAAACCAATGACAAAACACAGTTTGTACATACATGCACCGCGCAACATTTCCGATGCGCAATCGCGTGTTTATGCCAGGTACCCGGTTCAAAAAAGCACGGTGGTGGCTGACCCTATGTCATATGTTCATCACGGTCTTGTTGCTGACGCGCTAGTGCGCGCGATAATAAACTTCACCCATAAATACGCCCTTCAAACCTTTGTTTAGCCTCACCCAGTTTGTCTTGGCTCCAATAATCTCTTGGTATACCAAATGGATTGTTGAATATGAAAATATCTTATATATATCAAAAATTTGATTTTCATTTGTGTAAACCCACTTTCTAATATTAGGTTGCTTTTTTAAATAAAAATCTTAATTTAGTTTCCTTTGTGCTTTTGAGTGATGATGAGTTTTAATAAATATTTTGCGGGGATATTTGACATGGAATTTAGCAAAGGTATTGAGCTACGCATGGAGTACTTTACAAGCTGAAGAAATTTTGAAAATTACATTGCATTTATTTCAAAAGGATAAAATAGATAATTTTCTTCAAAAGCGAGTTTTTTGAAAAAATAATTATCAAGCATTATGATGATGAAAATATTTGCACTTTGAAAACTTATTTTGAAGCTTCCTCATGTGCACAGTGACATTATTAGTCATTTTGAAAGAGTAAATTAATGAAATTACTAGACTAAGACTAAAATCCCTAAAGTGACTCTTTTCTTGGAGACCAAAATAGTGTCAGTAGTTTTGATGAACGGACACGGACCAACGGGTACATGACATGAGGGATATGGTGAAAAGACCCTACCTTCAGATGATCACGCTCTAATGAAATTCGGTGGTGAGCTGGTGAGACACCTAAAATGAAATGCAACAAAGAAAATTTTATCTCTATGAGAGGATGAAGATACGACTCTAACATTAGCTCCAGTGGAATGGTAGCTCCTTGGAGGTGCTAAGAACTACGGTTTAAGAAAGTGGGAAATACCTTTGTCAAAAACGTTGGGCTACTACACAGAGTCCATAAATTTGAAAAATCAACATAAGACTCTTGACTCATTTTATTGGTGAAAATTGGCTCGAAAACGGACTCCAATTTTTGAAACCAAAAGCAATTTGACTGAAACAAACTCAAGCAAGTGAAATAATGACCGAGTTATAGCCTTCTCCTAAGACTGGTAAGAAAATATCACAATACACACTTGAAATGAAACTAAAATAAAGCTGGTATGTATTGAGAATGTCATGACGGAAAACATTTGAAATGATACGCTTGAGCAGTGAGCCATTGTGAGCCTCCTGGACAATCTTCTAGTTCATCTCTTTCAACTTGTTGCAATACGATATGCGGCAATTTTAGGGTCCTTTCGAGGAGATTTTCAAACTTACCATGTACCCTTTTCCTCGTTTCTTGCATCCCATTTCAGCACCACCTCTTCCAATTGTAATTTGTACGCCTGGCTTTCTGTCATTTATTTTCTTAATTCTCTCTTGTTGAACGTGTTTTTGGAAAACTTCTTCTCTCGTCGCTGCCAAATGGATCATTGATTTATTCTTCTTTGCATATGATCATCTTCCATTGCCGACTTCTAGAAGTTTGAAAGCCACTTTGGAAGCTGCTGAGAGAGGTGAAACATCATATCGCTCCATATACTAAATCAAAGGGGGACATGCCAATGGATTTCCTTACGACTCACTCGATACGCCCAAAGTGCAACATCCTTCTTATACCAACACTACCTTTTATTTCATTGACTTTTTAATAATATTGAACAAATATTTGTTGAAACTCAACAGTCCGTTTGCCTTGTGGATGATAAGCGGTTGAGTGTCCCAAAATGATGTGATACTTGTTACAAAACTAAACCATCCTTTTTTATTTGAAAGGTATTTGTGTTATTAGTATCTGTTATTCGGGCAGCAAAAGCAAGACAAAATATTATTCTCAAGAAATGAAATTATTACGAATGCAGCTACCTAGTGGAATCACTTCAATCCATTTAGTGAAATAATCGCCATTTTGTGGTCCACCTATGTTCGAAGAATCGGATGGATTTTATGATCAAACCTTTCTTGAAAAGACAATTACTTCAATATTAAACGGAAAGGTTGCGATTTACTGTCTCCTTCAAAAATAAGCATTCATGATAGCTTTTGATAGTCCTATACACATTGTAAAGTGTTGGCAATAATATCCTACTCTCAAAAATATTTTTTTCTTGTTGTTTTCCGGAAAGGTGACCTCCATAATCTCATATAGAAAATCCTCCATAACTTGTATGTTATTACATAACAGTTCAACCAAAAACACATAGGATCTTTCCAATAGAGTGAATTATTCAAAATACAAAACTTACTTATTAATTTGAGTTCTTTTATTTCTAGCCATCTTGAGCGGTGGTGACAAATTTTGAAGCACATAGACAATATTTGAATACCAAGGAGAAAGCAAATATTACATTCAGGCGGTGTTCCTCATTCTCTTTGGACACTGTGATAAGTTGATATCCAGGCATATAAATTAAACTCAACCATTAGCTTAGCTGACCTTGTCCTTTGATAAGCTTTGTGGGCTTTATCTCCCATCATACTCTAACAAAATGAGATCATTTCCTGAAGTCTCCCTTAGGATATGTTTGTATTGTCCTGCTGTAACAATAGGAACATAAGCAAGAATATGAGAATGAAAAATATATACTCGAAAATCTTTCATGCTCACTAATGAAAGAGCTTGTTTTCAATGATGTTATGCTTTAATTGTCTCTTGTAGTTTTCTGTTAGAAAAAAGCAATTGGTTTTCATCATGATCTCTTTTACTGTATCTTACTACATATAGCAAGTATGTACGAAATGACAAAACAAAAATAAAAATCTACAGGTATAAAATCGTTTGATCATGGGACGAAGAAAAAGTCGCCACTAAGTTGAAAGATTTTACTGTCTCTAGTCCACTTCACTACACTATCTTTCTTAAGCATGTTTGTAATCTCTCTTAGAGTGTTTAAGCAAGATTAGGCACAAAACGGCGTGAGAAATTCATCTTACCATTGAAGAGTTAGATCTCACTTTTTGTTTAGGGAAGAATCAATTTTACGAATAAACTTCTGCTAAAACTGGGTCGTACGGATGCCATATTTTGATATTATATGACCAAAATTTTCCTCATCTGTGGCAAAACAAAACTCTTCCGGATTGAATGCTTTTATACTTTCATGTTCAACAATCTTTAAATGGTAAAGGTGTCTTCATTAGAATTAGAAAAGATACATTGAATCATCAAGATATACAACTAGAAAAAAATCGCTTCTCATTTTAAATGCCATATCCATTTCCCGAAATGTACGCACCAACACTAACTTCAAACCGAAAGGAATTGCAAGCATGTTAAACTCCCCATGGGTGGACCAAACCTTTATTTGTCTCTATCATCCTCTGGGCAATTTGGTTATAGAATAGCCATCGGTGGCGACATAAAGATGTCCCAACTACTAAATACAAGTATTGATCCATTTTGGGAAATGGATAATTATCTTTCAAAAGCCTTATTGATTCTAAAATCAATGCATAAACTAATCTCACCTATGTTCTTGCGGATGGGCACCAAATTGTAAATCGATAAGAAAATCTTATGGGAATGATGATACTGACGTTGTACAATTGATTCACCTCCTTCTCTATTGAAGGCATCCTTGGATCTATTCTTCTTAACCAGAAGGAGCTTTGATTTAGCTTAATTGAATGGTGTCTTTGAATTATGTTGGTATCATGTGTCTTCAAATCTGAATGGTCCGAAAATAAATCAGCAAAGAAAGAAACAAACTAACATATTTGCTTTTACCTACGGTGGCAATGCTTTTGACATTTTCACCATCTTTGGATTCTCGTTTGATCGATATTCGCATCTTCAACTCCCTTTTAGGTTGGATACAAGGTGGGATTTTTGAGCTCGTCATCTTGATCAAGAAGCTCCTCCGAGTATTAAACCTTTAAAATGACCTTCAGCTGCCAAAACATATGTATTCTTACATGTTACCATACATCATCATGTCCTCAATTGAAGTGTCTTTAGTTGCCTGCATTGCAGTTCGCCAGTCATCATCATTTTGGAACACTTGCCAATACTAACTGGTGTCACAGAACAGTCGGATGATGTTTCACATAATTTCAAATTTTCTTGAGTTCATTAGAATTTTCAAATTATGCCTTTAACGAGGTGGATCTTATAATACCATTACGAATACGAGGACACAAGTCAAAGTATGATCGAAAACAATTTCAGAATATAAAAGAACATCATTTAGGTATGCCGCATTAAAGGATACTTAAGCAGTATTCACCTTTCATATGATGCCAACTTAGAGTACTTCATACCATGCAATCCTCTTAGCATTCAACTTCTAAATTTTAGGACTGACAATCAAAGGCTTAGTAATACCTTGCTATCATTATTAAGACAATCAAAAGCTAATTTATGAAACGAGACCCTTACATTACTAAGTACCTTTTTGTGGTGAAAAGGGTTGCGTACCCAAATTCTAATTCGACACCATCATGCTCATGCCATCAAAATCATGGTCCATAAACCATATTCATCTTCTTCCAAGTGTGAAATTATGTTGCTGTTCTATGATGTCCATCAATTTCTCTTTAACTTTGTCGGAGCGATTGCTCGGTAGTTTTAAGTTCTTGTCTCTCTTTATTTATGGCTTCTCTAAGAATACAGGTCATCTACAGAATTTCTTCTACCTCAACTAACACGACCAATTTACATCATTGAAACTATCGAATAAAACAAAAGACTCTAAATGTTATGTACATAATTGATTTGATGATTTACCGATTTCTCATGTGGTGATCATATACTTTAATCTTTTCTCCCAATATAATCTTCTCCATCTATTAAACACGGGGAATGTTAGCATAGGAAAATCAAGCTGCAATGTTCCTTTAGTTGTTCTCACCAAGATGCGGAAAGAAGCATGCCAAATCTGGGAGGAATATCCGCCATGTACATCACAGAAGCATTCTTGTTAGAATACGAGTCTAAACTAACAAAATATTTGATAAGCCAATGCATCTTACTCTTCTAGAATCAAAGAATAAAAGTCAAATGCCTACATAATGTTCCAATCCCAATTTCTCCATGGTGCTCTAAGCATGAATGTGAGATGCTCGAGAATCAAGCCTTGGCATTATGTAACTTCGTCATACAATATAAGGCTGATATAAAGAGGCACATCACTATCTAGAGACTTACCATCAATTTTAATTAAATATCAACTTAGGTTGATCATATTCACAAATACCATATCCGACATTGGATCGAAATTCAAAATTTAGATACTAACCCTTATAAGCCTTTATTCTTCATCGAATTCGGTCAAAGGAATGGATACTTTTAACTTAACATTTCATTTTCTAAACTAAAAGGCAGAAGTTTTTCTGCCTCTTTGGTGGAACATCCTTCTTTTAGCTTTCTCCTCGATATAATTGACTGGTGGATCTTTCATTTAACGTGGGGATTGCTAGTAGTGGGATCAACTATCTCTTTTCCCCTTGTTTGTGCAATGGGTGAATCATTATTTGGTGCTGAAAATTCCTTTCTCTTGGATTGGATTGATAGGCACATCTTTGTTTCTAAGTAGATATTGTATTTGCTAGGTAGACAAAGCATTCATTTAGCCTCCTAAATGCTACGTCGAAGCTCTTTAAGAAGGCTGTCTCCCATTTATGAATGAAATCCTCGTCTTTTGTACAAGCTTCCAGACTTTGTACGTGTCTCATCTTCGGTGATAAAAAGTTGAAAATCATCGGTGTAAGTGATTTTCTTCTATTGAAATTATCTTCATCGGTGAAGTTAGGACCAACAAGAATATAACGTAACGTGTCTTTACTATTTGTCTTTAGTTCTTCTGCTCACTTTGTCATTTTGATCCCAGGTGTAGTTTAACTGCTTTGACACGAAAAGTTAGGATTTCTGATCTACGGTTGAAACCTCAAGTGTTAATATTTAATCTATTTTCCACCTTGTGAAGTACTTCGATACGGTAAAGCTCTCTTCTTTCTTTCTTTTCGGCTCCAATAGCTCTTCATCATTCAAATTAGCTTAAGCCTCCAACCTTTATTTGCCATGTCTTCCAAGGTAGTCGAATCTCTTTCTCTTAATTCATAGGCCATGTCTTTGGTCCAGAAACCATCAGAAAATTAAAGCAAGCCGACCTCTAGATGACGTAATCATCGGGGGTCGCTGTAAACCACATTAAATCTAATACACAATAATCTTGGACGAGACTCACCAACATTCAACAGTTTTGGTATATTCGATGATACGAAGAATCTTTCTTCTTCCCATCGATCAATTGTCTCTACGAGCTACATTGATATGATACTTCTGGTGCAAACTCTTAAAACACTTTCTTCCCTTCACACTCAAAGGTTTACTGAAATAATCTCATGGTCAGAGAAATTTCTACATCGACATCATGAAGGGTCAAAGAAATGTACTTTATTCTATCCACATGTTGTGACAATAACACTGGGGCTATTGTAAAATTATGGAGATTTTACTTTGATAATCGAAGGCGGGCATGTCATCCAATTTTTGAGGCAACTTCAGAGGTGCAAATGAGCAGCCATTTCTTCTTGGTGGATTTACAATGGTTGGAAATATAGGTATAGTAGGAAGCGATGGTGTATAAGGACTGTGTGATGCAGATGGAGGATACTATTACGATTGTTGAGAAATAGATGGTTGCACGGAATGGTAGGAATGAAAAGGAAGCTAGAAATTTGTAGACTTTTGAACAGGATATAGCTACGTGCTTCAAAAGTTTTATGTACGGAACCTCTATGAACACAAAATTTATTTAATGGAATTTTCAATATTCAAAGTAACTATCGATGGATCTATTAGCTTGTTCAATTTCAAGATACTTGATAAACTGCGGATTTATGACGATGAAACCAATAACACTTTCAAACTTCATCTCGAACAACGAAAAAATCAAATTTTTCATCAAACTCAAAATCTTCAAGGTATTCAAACACATGGAACAACAGATAGGTTTCAGAATCACAAGGACTTTCTCTGTGAAGAATTATTGAAAATAAGATTGGGATTTTCATACTGCTGGAGGTGGATCGGGATCGAGATTTTCTCTAGTATATGCAGGCTTGATGTGTTGAATTATTTTCCAAAAATCAAAGCGACTAAACCAACTTGTTCAGCCTTTAAAATTCTAAACTCATCGTCCAAATTCTAGAACTATGGATGTGCGAAAATTTACAATTCAGGTGTCATGTTTAAATAGACCGATTGGTGATAGTGCTGTACTTTTTCTAATGCAAAGCAAAGCGTTTCGAGAGGCTACGGCATAACTTCGAGCTCAGGTACGTGACATAAAATAAATAATCTTGACAAGCAAACCATTTGTTTAGGTATGTTCGCCACTATGTTGTTCCCAAATCCTACCTCGGTGAAAGAGGTAGAGTTCAGGTAACATCAAACCACGCTACGTGCAGTGACTAGCCTACCGGATCGGAAAGGATCTCTCCGGGGTCAATCTCGACAAAGATAATCAATAAGGCTTGAGATGAATTGAAATAAAAGCTAATTTTGAGCTGGGTATATAAGTAAAGAGGTTTGATTTTTATTTTGGGGGTTTTGTTGGAATCAAAGGAAAGCGAGATTTTGGAGGTAAAGGAGATGAAGCCTAGTTTTGCGAAGGAGATGCAGATAGGGCAAGGAAGGCAATTGTTTTAGTGCTTTGGATTGAATGAATGGATATTTCATACTAGTTAGGATTGAAAGGGAAAATAGCTTTCAATAATCCTCTTAAACAAATGAAAACATGTAAAGTTAAACAAAATTGAACGCAGAGCAAAAGCAATCTAATAGATTCACCTTTATAACTCATTTGTTTTAATTTGAAAGGAAAGAAATGATGTCATGAACATTAATGAAGTTAAAATCACATAGAAACACACCATCAACGAGAGCCACATGGATCCCAAAGTGTAAAACTGGTCCATTCCTTTGCGAAAATTGCGAGGAGATGAAATGTGCAATGAAGTGCCAAGCAATCCCAAGTGTCCAACTTCGAAAATGACTAAAGGATTGCAAAGATATGAACAAGCCTAACTCATCCCATTCCTCTAGGTTTTAGGAAGCTCATAATTCTAGAATCTGTTTCAACCATATCTAAACTAAAGAAAACTGGAAAATGAAGCAATGGTATAATTTGCCTCTATATGATAGGAAGCTGATTCATTCACTTACATTTCACTTTTAGATGAATCTACTAAGATGAGTAAAATGTTAACAAAATTACATCAAATTCATGATGCCATCAAGTTACATCAAAATTGAAAAAATCAAACTAGTCAAATAAAGTAATCACGAATTCTTCGAGTGAAAAATAAATGCATTCCCAATACTAGCGCACAAAATCTCTATACTTAACCTGACGAAAGTGGGATTTAAAGAAATTATTCTGAAGTCAAAATTATTAATGGGATATCTGGTTGAAACCACAACATCTGCTTTCTAGCAATTGAATTCTAGTTGGTATGCATTTCCTCCAAAAATGCGTCGCCCAACATTGTTACTGTTAATGGCAAAAAGTAGCGAGAAAAGGTAATTTTTGAGGTGTTTGACCATACAAACGGCAAAACTTGTAAAAATTCTTAGGTAATGGTGAAAGCATGCATAATTTTTGATGTAAAATCTAAGTAAATTTTCCCACTCAAGTACGCCAGTATAAGCACGCATAAGTGGTGCTACGCGTTGGCGGGAAAATACGTAACATAGGCCAAAAAATTCCAAAGGTGACAGAAATTTTTCTAAATTTCTTAAAATTTGGGGTGAATGTCACCATCAAGCACTATCTTGGGCCAAATAGCTTTGGCAAAAAATTTTGGGTCTATCATGACTTTGCGATGCTTTAGTGCCCTCCTTAGCCTTTTAAAGATCTTGATCCTCGCTTTACCAACAACAGTTTCGTGCCCAATAATGGTTCTTCATGTGTCTTGATCATATTCATTCCTTATTTCCTTCTCCAACAACTATAAGTTAATATTGACCCTCTTAAGCCAATTCTCTTTATCGGCCCCACTACGATCCAGCTCCAATGGGTGTCATCTCGGTTTGGCTTCTTTGGGCGACTTCTTGGGTTCTCACGGATGTTTTGCAACTCACGGTTATTTGCCGGTCTTTGTTGTTTGTTCCCACTACTTGGTGTTGTGATCATTGGACTCTCTCGCTTGACATTCAGTGTCTATCTCCTTGTCTGCTCCTGAATGGTCTCTCTCAACTTTGAGCTTGGAGAGCTCAGGAAATCCTCACCAATAGTGTAAAATAAATTATCTGCCCTCTGAAGGACCCTCATCCTTCATAGGCCTCTTACCTATGTGTGTACCTATACTGTGCGCTAATAGCAAAACGTTCCCCTTCCACCCGAGGTGGAATAGCACTAAACCAATTTCTTCATAAATGTGCCATTGCTCTGCGATAAGTAACAAGCAGCACAATAAATACTCTCGTGACCTTAAAGGTAGGTGTGAAAGGTTCACTTGGCTCATGAAATAACCTCGAAAAAGACTTTGAGGGGCTATAGAAATTCATGGAAAATAGAAATCCTCCCATGAAAATACCTATGATCAAGTACGATGGTTAATATGATCTTGATGAGTGCATAGTAATCGTAGATTGTACTACGCAGAGAATTTTCTTTTGCACAAGAGTGGTCATCCTCTCGATATTCTGACACCTTGAAATAAAGATGTTCATCATCCTCACCACTTCCACCAAATACGTAAATAACTTTGATATAGTAGGCATAGAGCGCTTTGTCTCTAGTGAAATATCGATAATGGGTTTCATCGAAGGCACATAAGTTCCTTTAAGACCGAAATGAGAATACTCTTGATTTTCCTCTACAAAGCTAGGCTTTGATGTGTGGCTCATAATACTCTTGTCCACCTCATCTTTTATCACTGTTCACCCATTCGGTATTCCGGTTTAGCAGAAGATGGTTTGGGTGTCGGTAAATATACACCGTGGTAAACCATCATGTAAATGCAATACAAATAACGACTAACTCACAGTGATGATGAATCCTAGCAATCATTTCACAACTCTTGTTAACGTGACTATTCTCGAAAACATGTATGTGGCTGGGCAAGCACCGCAATTGACTCGATGGGTGAGCTCTTCTCTCACATGTTTATGCAACTACGAGGCCTTCTGGGTGCATGTAGCTCGGTGGTAGAAGAATCACTATCTACGTCATATGATATGTGTCGATGTCTGTCTCCTCCCATGTCGCACAAGGAAGTATATGTTGGCTTGTATGAGATGACAATAAAATTTAGTGTTTTATTTCAATTTCCAAATATATGTCAAGGAGGGGTTGTGAGA
This sequence comes from Pinus albicaulis, assembly GCA_034641835.2. Classification (NCBI taxonomy): domain Eukaryota; kingdom Viridiplantae; phylum Streptophyta; class Pinopsida; order Pinales; family Pinaceae; genus Pinus; species Pinus albicaulis. Next base: position 639,173,674 of record CM076584.1, on the reverse strand, counting down.
GAAATAGGGCAGGTGAGAACAATATAGGGTTTAATAAAGTGGAATTTACCTTTTAGGTTTTGAAAAATGTAGGGACAATGGACATCACTTGAATGTTTGGGAAACTTGGGGTTTAGGAGTTTTATAGTGAGATAGGAAAAGGAAGTGATAAAATGATAGGGATATGGGCTTAGAATTAAGTGAATTTTAGAGATGTGAGAGATGGTAAATGGTGGTATTGATAGTATGTGATCAGAGGAGGAATAATCGATGAGGAATAGACAAGTTTGGCACCAAAAAATTATTTTAAGACACAAGTTAAACCCCTAAGAAAGTACTTCAACAAGATGATAGGGTTTGGAATTTTTGTATTCAAATTCTCAAAACCAATAACACAACCAACAATAAGCACAAGTTATGGGCCATAGAAAAAGAACACATGGTTTAGCAGGTAGCGAGTAGATTTGGAATTTTTTAGAGCAATGACAAAACTTTGGTTATCATACATCTTGTGTAAAATTCCAGGTGTTACGACCATTGTATACCCGTGCAGTTCAAAAATGCAGGTGGTAGCGTCCCTATACCTTTCGACCCAGGTGTGCTGCAATATTGCCGGTCTTGTACGCGATAGTAAAATTCACCCGCAATCATATGTTCTTCATTTAGCCTCCATGATTTGTCTTGGCTCAATGATGTCTTGGTATGAAAATGGATTGTTGAATATGAAAATATCTTATATATCAAAAATTTGATTTTTCATTTGTAAACCCGCTTTATAAGGTTGTGAACTTTGGCACTTTTAAATAAACTATGACCCCATTCCTTGTACTTTTAGGCGATGATGAGTTTCTTGTATGTCTTTGCGAGATATGGTGGCATGGGATTTTGGCAAGAGTGACTAGGGCTACTTGGAGTACTTTACAAATGAAGAAACTTTGAAAAATTACATTGCATTTATTACAAAAGGATAAAATAGACAATTTTCTTCAAGCAATTTGAAGAAAAATCATTGTCAAGCATTATGATGATGAAAAATTTTGCTTTGAAACCTTATTTGAAGCTATCATGTATAAGCATTATTAGTCATTTGAAAACTAAATTCATGAAACCTAGACATCTTTGAGACTAAAGCCTAAAATGACTCTTTGCTAACAAAGGACAAAAATGAGCGTAAATGATTTTTGATGAATAGACACGGACCATGAAGGTGTGAGATGAAGATGTGAGTGACAAAAGACCCTACGTCGGATGATCCATGTCTATTAGATGAGCGGTGAGTAGGTGGGATTACCTAAAATGATAAGTACAATAAATTTGATCCTACGATGGAGGGATGAAGATACGAAACTCTATGGTGATGGATTATTGATTTTTCTTCTCAAACTATTTATGGCTTCCTCTTGATTAGCGGTTGCAGTGTTGTTCAGCAGATGGCATCCTTTCTTAGGGATTCCTTCTCTTCATTAAAGATCACTTGGAAGTTTTTCTTCATTCTCCATCCGGGCTTGTGGCCTAGCATCCTCCTTCGGTCACGGTGTTGACCCATTCACAGCAGCAAGGGACGTTGTGTTTGTAGGGTGTTGCGGTACAGGTGAATCACAACATTAGCTCCTTAGCTTATCTTTCGAGGAGAAGGAGCTCTCCTTTATTTTCAAGATACGTACGGGGGAGGTTCAGGCTTATTTGACATCTTGGGATGTGGCCATACCTTCCATGCTCTCTGACGTAGTTATTGTTTGCCTTAGTTTTCACTTGGGTGCGATGGTTGCGAGTTTGATCCCTTGCTGAACTAGTTCCTGGAGAAAATAAACCATTCTCTGAAAAATATATGTAATTATTCTCTCTTGTATATTTCAGTCACATGTATTCAATTGCTTATAAGTAAACTTTATTTTCGAATCCTTGTTGTGAGTACGCATTTCCCATTGTGCTCTAAAAAGCCATGAAGTTATATGTTTTGTATTAAAGTACAGTATGGCATAACATGCTTTCTCAACCATTAATGCATTGTATACTCTGGATATTTCATATCAACATTTTTGTAACCCTCAAAAAATAGCTTTGTTCTTGATTCGGTGCTATGTGAGAATGGGATATGAGGTTTAGGCTTGTTGAGCACTCTTGACACAGAATGTTTATGTTGGCTAAGTGATTTTTTTCACCTATAATTATGTATGTGAGTTTTATATCATGTGTTATAAGGGTCCAATTCCATTTATCACTTGTATAGTGTTATTTTAAAATACAATTGTTTTGTGTCCTATATTCTGCATTTCCCCACTTGGGAAGGAGGATATAGGCCATTACTTCAGTTCTTTCATCTTTTGGTGAGATGTTATTTTAAATCTAATAGGCTGATCTACATTTCCATGTTCTGATTTTACGAATCTCCAACTTTGGAATGTAAAATATTCTATTTGTTGTAGTTGTTTCATGCGAACATATGATTTGTAGTCGAACACAGAAATACATCATTTGATTACCAATGACGTGTACGTTGTTAATAATTCCAGTGAACCATTAATTACAATGGCTTCTCCCAGTGTAAAGTACGTTTCGTAAGGCGTGAATAGATGATTTTATGTCGAATGCAAAACAAAAAATCTTTCAGTTAAAAGTTCGAACGAGGATCTTGTGGAAGTATTTATGACCTCATGGTGCCTAGAAACATAATGTTTCTAAAAGTGAACTTCTTGGATAATGATTTGTCATCAATAGAAATGATCTAGGGTGGATATTGGTGGCCACTACCTATTCCCTTGGGGCCCCATAATTCTCTCTTTCATTTTTTCACAACTTAATATCTTTGCAGTTTCCTGGTCTAAAGTTTTAGAAGCGTTTGAAGCCTGACGAGAGATAGTATGCAGTTAAATCCCTTGAAGTTAAACAACGATTTACCCAAATGGGCCCATAGTTTTGGTCTTCATCTCTAAGTGTAGGTTTTTGAGCGTTTAAGTTCCCCATTGTTTCTCCATAATAAATGAGCCTAAAACTCATTGCTTATAGTTAAGTGCATAACGATACCTCTTGTAAATTCATTACCGGCTTAAGCATTATTTTATTTCCATCATGTTTGTAAGCATGTTTAAGCAGTTTATTAATGAAATGAAGCCTTATTTCATTGTATTTCTATATTTTGAATTTATTTCTATATTGTTGCATTCATGTAAATCCGGATCGATTGGTATCAAAAGTAGTTTTCTTTCGTCCTTCTTTGCATATCTGATGAGGTGAAGAGGTATGAAATTGAGAGCTCGATACGGTGGGGCCTTTGCAGATCGGCCTAGAAAACATTGGACACCGCAGAGAGAAAAAGAAAGATGAGAGTAGGAAGATCCTATCAAAATATTTATCGGATACAAAAGAAGGAACAATGATGGATAGAATTTGCCAAATCATGTGTTACCACCACGTGGCACATCAACATCTGACAACCTGCAGGTTCATGACTCCCTTTAAAATGAGGTAAACTTTTGACATTCCCATATTTGAAATTCAAAAAATAGATGTGAATGTCTGAATAGATGGTTGAATCTGCTAAGTATGTTCTTGGTTCATGACTTTTCCGACCAAGAATTGTTTTTCACTCCTCAGCTACCCCCATGTCAGAGTGGTGGGAAACCTATTGTGACAAAAGGATGAAGATAAAGAACCCACCTCATTTGTGGCCATTTTCAACAAAATTCTTTTCGGAGGAGATGCCATCAAGGAAAATACTATCTTGTGAGGGCTGTGAGAAAAGTACATACAATGAACCATCACTGCGGCAACAAAGGGATCAATATGTGCATAAACTAATGAATTTTCCATAAAGCGTAAAGTTGGATATAAAAGGTTAGGAATACATTTGGTGCTAGGGTGTTAACGTTGCGCAGTTCATTGAGAGGGAAATGGGTTCTAAACGCCTCTCTTGAAGCGCAAAATGCGGTATCTTAAGATTGAGAAAAATTCAAATAAGCAGAGACTGGATCTGCGCAAATCAAAAGCAAGAAAAGGAGGTGCCCAAACCAAGAACGAGAACAAAGACAAGGCATGGTCAAGTCAACACGAAACGAAGCAAAGTACAACAACGAAGCCAAAGAGGACACAAGAAAGTGGTGTGGTGGATTCATCGACTCCCTCACAACACAAGAAAAATCATCATTAGCGATCAATGCAGGCAAGTTGGAAGCAAGATAAGATGCGTATCCCAACTCTAAATCAAAACGTGAAATTTTGAATGACAAAGGAAGCATATTGTTGATGTGACGAAGCACCACTATTGCCAACGAATCTGGGAGGAGGAACAAAAGATCCCGGGGGAGCGGAAAGCGTCTCTTCACTCCCAAATGTGGGTAAAGGGTTCCTAATACGATTCATTATCATGATGAGATGAAAACCTCATTTCAACGGTTTCATGGGCGATTGAACTTTCCATCACAGTGCCCCGCTTCCTTCTGGGTGGGTGGCTACCAGAACACGGGCTACGCGTTGTGACGGTGTCTCTTCCTAGCAACAAGCTTCGCTTACGAATAGGGTATTCTGTGACCCATTGATCTGTGATATTTGTAATGTGTTATTAGGCCATACATACTTGTGGAAGTGACATGTTTTGTGCTGGTCCATTCATGTTGTTGTTATTCTTTGGAAATAAATTGTCGGGATACAGTGCCACAACTCCATTGTCTCTTTGGTTGTTATGAAACAATGCATTAAGCTCATTTCCAAAAACCAAGAAATTTTCTGATGGGTACTTTGGCAGAAGACTATGGCCACGACCTCTAGACATGGCTCTACGCACGACAACAAATGGACAAGGTTGTGGAGGTACGAGACATCTTCACCTCACCCATGGGGGCCTTACTACCTTTATCAAGTCAAGCACCGCATTGACTGACCCCGAATACCAACGTACGATGGACCAATGTGGGTGCTCTGTTGCAGAGGGATGATGAAATCAAGGCGGTTGGGAGATGTTGTGAAAAGGTCACATACGGCCAAGTTCATCACCACAATGAAATTTGAGTCATTTGGTACAAAGAAGAGATGGAACCAGAGCCTCGTGGTGATTATCGAGCCTTCAAACAGGTCTGCCCTCACGAATAGGTACCCCGATCATGGATTGATGACCTTGTGGATGAGTAAAGGAAAAAATATTTCAACAAGATAAACTTGATGCAGAGTATCACTAGCTACCAATAGAACCCTCTAATGTGTGGAAGACTACACTTCAAAGCCAAGAACTGACCTTTTCAAATGGCTCACAATACCTTTCATATTGAAAAATTATCCCCAACCTTCATAAAGTTGATAGATGACTTGTCTTGCATCATTCACCAACTCATTGTAGTGGTATACTTGAACTGTTACGATCTTCAACGAGACTTGGGAAAAGGCGCCTCCGGCTTTATCCAGAAAATTCCTCCAAACACTAAAACCTTTAAATTGTGTTCCAAATTTAGATAAATCTGCTGGCATGGCCAGAGTTCAATATCTAGGATACATTATTGATGAGGGGGTGTATGGATCGACTAAAGATCAAGTCTGGTAGTTGCTTCTTATTGTTCAATAGAGCTTTGAAGCTTACGGTTCTTGCTAATTTCTACCACAAGTTTGTGTACGATTCCCATACTTGGCCCATAGGTCAGTGCCAAGGGGGACGAAAGAAAAATTTTGTTGGTCGAATATCAACTTAAAGGTGTTTGTAGAATTGAAACATTGCACTCTATTTTCCCAGAGGTGCTCACATTGCAAACTTGAAACAACCATTTGAGATCGAGACGGATGCTGCAACGCTAAGCTATTGAAAAGTTCTTACTCAAGAGGGCATCTAGTGGAATATCAGGTGAAAGTTAATAAACTGTTCGAAAGTGTCCACTTATAACGAAAATATATTTTATAGTGGGGCTTGTCGACAATAGAAGCATTACATTTTGGGAAAAGGAAAAAATAAGCCACAGTTCTGACCCTGAAGTTCCTTACAAAGACAAGGAAGTTGAAATGATTTCCATAAAGTAGTTCACATATCTACAACAATTTCATTTTTGAACATCAAGTAAAAGAAAGGTAGCACCAATAATATTGCAGTGCTCGGTAACCACAGTCTTATTACATCTGCCCTGTTCCCAACACACATGGTGTAGAGACTTGTAATTGCTTCTCTACAAGCGATCCATAATTATTTCTACAAGGCACTCTTGGGGGTTTGGAAAGTTCCAAATTTCACCTCAATATTACTATTTCACTTGAGACACCTTTGTGTTCCTTCAAAGTGACGTGCCAATATGATATGGAAATTACTACGGTCGAGTTGCTAGGCTTTTTGGTGTCGAACGTTGAAGTGCGAAATTTTTCCTATTAGCCGAACCTTGACGAGGATATTTGAAATACATGAGATCTGCCTTGCACCATTGTAAAAACTAATCATCAAGAAAGGAGAGGCTCTATACTCTTGCTACCCTATTCAACCTTGAATCATCTCCATGGATTACATGTAAGGACTTCTTCTACTAAGCATGGAAATGACTATGTTTTCATGGTCATTAGCCAATTCTCAAAGATAGCCATTATGAGCGGCACAAGAAAAATGTGGTGACCATTGCTAAAATCTTCTTTAATTAATGTGGGTGCACTTTGAAGATCCCAGTCTATCATATCAGATCGTGACATCGAGTTCTCGACACATTTTGGTCCAACCTCATCAAATTTGTCGCCAAGCTCACCAGGTCCACAACTTTCCATCACCTCAAGTCTAATGGCTAGGCAGAGGTGGGTATTAGGATGATTGTGCACATTTTGCGCATGTACAATGAAAAGCATCCACATGCACATGGGATGAAGCCTTTCTGTACCAACAGTTAATGGGCTCTTGTTATGTAACTCCAAAAATAGAAGAAATGAGATATCGCCTTGTAGAAATAAGCCACACTTAGAGGCAACCTCGATACATTACATGAATGATCAATTCTTGGATGATACAATTCATAAACCTCCTTTCTATGAGTCATAGGACCATAATATAATCCTAGTAGGCAATGTAATCCTAATGAGCAACAATAATAATTTTGAAACACGATAACCTTAAAAATAGAGGTTACAAGGGTACACTAATAACAATAAGGGTTTACCTTACTTATTATTAAGGGCTATACTAGTGATAGGGTTATAACATGCCTCTCCTTCAAAAAAGTGTTGTCACTCAACAACGAGTAATAAAATTGTACATGTAAAATTCTCATCCTCCCATGTGGATCTTCGATGAGTAGTTCTTCCACTTGATGAGATACTACGGAATTGATCGATTCCCGTGGTTGTTCGAGTTCTTTTTCACATAATTTGTGATTTCAATATGATTTTCCCTTCATCAGGATTACGGCAATACGTTTTGGTGGAAGATTTTCACTATAACCTTCTTTAAGCATGAAACATGGAAAAGCTGGATGTGCTGCGAAAGACGAGGAAGCTCCAATTTGTGTGCCATAGTACCAATCTTTTGTAATAACACCTTGTAAGGACCATAGTACTTTGGCCGATAATTGTTATTATCCTTCTTCTTGCTTGAGGACATTTGTTTGTATGGTTATGGCCGTAAAAATACCCAATCTCCTACATCAAAACTTCTCTGTCAGTGTTGATGTTTACTGTTGTTTCATTCGATTTTGTGCCAAATTCGAGTTTGTCCTTTAAGAGTTGGAGAACTTCTTCTTTGATGCTCGATGTGATCTTGCTTTGCTTGAACCTTCGAATTTTCACTTAAAGATGATGTGATGGATGGTGGATGATATCCATAAGTGTAAATAGGTCATTTTTATTGTAATATGGAAGAGTATTATACATTCGACAGAAGGTAACATAGCCCATTGTGTTTGTTTATAGGATACAAAACAACGAAGATGTCCTTCCAAACATTTATTTACTATCTAGGTTTGACCATCGGTTGAGGATGATAAGATGAACTGAGTGGCCAAGGTACCCAAACAGAAAATAACTCGAGTCCAAAAAATTTCCCGATGAAATGGGATCATCGCTCACAATAACCCTTGCACAGGCTTCCATGTAGCTTTTGAATTCTGTCCATAAATGTAATGTGCTTCATGCTTGCTTTAAATGGATGAGATAATGCACAAAAGTGTGCATGTAGTAGAGGTCTATCAACTACCACTTGATGACCTCTTTCCTTCGGACTTCGATGGCTTTCTGTGATAAATCCATTGAAAATCTCCTCCCAACGTTGACTTGAATGGTCAGGTTGTAGAAGTCTGAGGTGTTAATTATTTTACTTTATTACAACAGCAAACCAAACATTCATACAAACTTTCGAATATCGGTTAAGAGCCACATCCCAAAAAAATTCTTTCTTGCCATTTTGTGGTAAGTTTTTAAAAATCTGAGTGTCCTCCTAAAGGAAAGTGTGCAATTAGAAGAATCTTTTTGTTTTAATTGGGAATTCTTACAAAGATATAAGCGATCTTTGTACCATGAATCATTTTCCAACTAAATGTATCGGATATGCTAGGATCTTCTTTTAACTTTTGAATAGTGTCCGCCATCTTTGTCCTTCTTCCCATTCATCTCTTGCTTCGATTATCCAATTTGGTTGGATAATAGAAATATGTAATAATGCTTCACACCTCTTCATTCTTTCTTGAGTGCATACAGCAACATTGACTTTCCTTTTTTGTAGATTATTTCAAAGTCACTGCTTAACATCTTTGTGACCCATTTTCTTGTTCTTCAGCGATAGTCTTTGTTTCAAAGTCTTCCAAGACTATCATGATCAGTTTTACCTTGATGTCTTCCAGTAGGTAAGTTAACCCATTTCTTTAGTGCATAGTATTGTATGTCCTTCTCATAAATAGGTTTCGTAAATACTTTCCTTTGATTGGACGACTTTCAGCAATAGGTCTTCCTTCACGTGCTTCTTTCAATTCCATTTCACGAGGCATCGTTTTCCACGATAAAGGTTTTTGTAAAGTCTGGTGTAGCTAAGACGTGCTAGGCATTGCCTCTTTAAGACGTTCAAAGCCTTGGTGCCTTCGAGGTCATAAGCACATCTTTCTTCAATAATGTTATTAGAAGTCTTGCTATTCTCCCATAATTCTTAACAAACGCATTAATACTGTTAACCGAAATCCTACTGCATTTGCTATGGTTGTGGGAACTTTCCATTCATGTGGCTTTAATTTTGTTAGGGTCCACTTTAACACCTATTGAGATATGTGACGAGATATTGCCTCTTGTATAAAAAAACATTTGGACTTTTTGCATATAATTGTTTCTCCTGCCAATAGTTTATTTGTAATAACATTATTATGGTCTTCAAGACTATTGTGAATTAGTATATCATCAAAAAATACTAGCTACGTTTGCCTGAAGGGTTTGAAAATGGAATTCATCAACCCTTGAAATGTAGAAATTAGGTAGTGAGCCAAAAGAAAAGCATGACCAAAAATTCGTAATGACCCTCATAGGTTAATCTTTGTTTTGGAATATCTTGGATCTTCATTCTAATTTGATGATATCTTGAGCGAAGATCACTTGGTAAAAATAAATTGCTCCATATAATTCATCCAATAATTCATCAATCAAGGAATAGGAAATTTGTCTTTAATGGTGGCTGTTAAACTCCCTATAATGGGACACATTCTGCAGTCCATCCTTCTTGTGTACCAATACTACGAGGCAGAAGAACTTTGGTAGGTTTGGATGCCACCTCTAACATTCTTATAATCATCGTTCAATTTAGCTCTTTTGGAAGTAAGGATATCTATAAGGCACGATGTTTGGAGGAACACTTCAGAATCAAATGAATAGCATGATCATGATCTGCGAATAAGTGCAGTCCTTTAGAAATTAAACATGGAATGATTGTCAAGACTTGTTGCGGTCTGTGATAGATAGGACACAGTGTTCAGAACTTCTAGTGAGCATAATTGTTGCAATTACGCCTGTTGTTCTTTCTTTAAACTTTGTCATGACATTGAAGCCATATTCACAGCTACTAAGTATAGTTACGAAGCTTCATATGCAAGAAAAAATTTGAGAAAAAGTTCTTGAAAATTAAAAACTAAAATCCCCCAAAGATTGTAACCATTGTACTCCTATATTACCAACATAAGCCCTCCCATAAGATAGCAAGCAGTAGAGACTAATCAATACATATTCCCCCATGGTTAGCTTGATATTATGGCATTTTCGAGCAATTTATAGTTCTCCATTTGCAACCATCATGACGTGCAGTGTTGGTGTAGAAACAATTTAATTCCTTGGCTACCTTATAGCTGAATAAGGTATGGGTGCTACGAATCAATCAACACTGTACCCTTTTCTTCTTTATATGTCCTTCTATCTTGAGAGTTTGAGGAGTGGTAATTCACTGTGACACATTACATGATGTGGTGGGATTCATTTCTTCTTCTTCTAGGGTGGTTCATTGAATCTTCTTGTTCATTTTCGCCTTGTTCTTCTTCAATCTGTGTAAAATAATTTCTTCTACATTTGCTTATGACCTTTGGTGTTGCTATCTGTTCGTATTGTACACTCTTTTTCTTCCAATTGTTGTGGTGTCAACATAGGTTAGTAAATCTAGGCGTCTTCTTCCTTCTTTATAGAATTGAGTGGTAGGCTTCCTTTATGCTTGTAATTTTACATTCAACTTTTCTTGCCTTTGAATACCTTCTCAATAGATAAGGTTCACTTGTAATGACTTCATGTTGGATGTTATCCTTTAAAGTGAAGATCATATTTCCTCTGTGAATCGATTGCCTGCAATTTTGAAATTCTCAACGTCTTCCCACTAAACTTCGCACATTTGGTTATCAATTGAGTAAAGAAAATTGTTGCTCTTTGTATCCTCATAATATGCTATCATTCCTCAGTAAAAATTGTTAGTGATTTTTAAAACAAAGCCATTGATACCATACAAATGTATTTTGTTCTAAATGTAAGTTGCAATGTTGCAGCATGTTTTGTCGTTATGGAGATGAAAATATTTATCACTCTGTGGTATCCATATTCTGGATCCTTTCCATCAAACTTCCTCATATCCATTTTGGAATATGGTGGTTCTTTGCGCCAACATTCGGGTTGTGATCGCAATTAACATTTATTTTGTTCTCCTTGAGGAGGGATTTATTATATATTTCCATAAGCTGGGTCATTGCAGTTTTGTTGTCCCAATAAATAGCCATGTATGTACGGTCACTCTTCATGTTTTCCATGTTGTCTTTTATGTCATCATCTTATTGCTACCCACTTCCATACCATCCATCTTAGCTTCCAAACCATCATCTGCATTGCTTTCTTCAACCATCCATCTTAGTTTCCGCCTTTCTTTCAAAACTTCATTTCATTTTTGTTGTTCTTTAAAGGCGAAATTTATCTTGTAATTTTTGATGTATCATGTTGCATTCTTCATCTTCATAGGTCATAGTAGAGCCTTAAAGGGCTTAATGAGTGTTAGTTATTTTGAGAGCCATTTTAGAATCTAATGTTGATATCTGTTCAAGTTAATAAATTAATTAACTTGATTCTTCAAACAAGACTTGTGCAATTAGGAAAAAAAAATACACCTTTTACTATCTTTTAGGAGATCAATATTGAAATTGAATTATCTCTGTAATTGAAAATATTAAATATTTGAAATTCAACCCTGTAAATGCTTATAAACACTGTTTACAAGGTCTGACACAGTGCAAGTTCTCAAGACAAAGTTGTGTCCAATCTCCCACAATGACCTAGTCTGGGTGATTCGATGAAAGCGAACATACATTCCGTGTCCTTGTTTTGTCCTTTGTCTCTGAAATTGATGAAAAGAAAACTGCAAACCGTGTCTTTGGTGATCAACATGACAGCACTCCAATCCAATCTTCGGAAGAGAGTTATTAAACACCACGATCACCTCTTTGAGATGAAGGTCGGGAGCACAGAAAAAGCACTACCTTCCACAGATCATATCTCCAAAAATATTTGAACCAAGCTCAAAATTTTGACGAATTTCCTCGGGATTTCCAGCTTCCACAGCATAGTTCAGATGCAGACAGCAGCAAACAGATTTATGTGAAAAATGCCACGATGACCTGTTTGAGAGCTTGAAACAAGACTTGACTTCCTGAGATGATGTCTGCAAATATTTGAAGACCAAGGTCTGGAAATTTTATACAAGCTTCCTCAGTTTGTTGCTGCAATTAAAGCAAAACTTTCCATTAGAACAAGGTTATGTGAACATGCCACGATGACACCATTTGGAGCAGCGAAAACCCTGGTCTGGCTACGATACCAAATGTTATGTAACCAACTCCAAAAATGGAAAATAGAGATAAACATGGCAAAATAAGCCACTTCGAGGGGCAACCTCAGTACGTACATGAATGATCCAATTCTTGGATGATACGATTCACAAACACTCCTTTCTATGTAGGAGTCCAGGGCCATAATATAATCTGGTACCAAATGTAATCCTAGCGACCTAATAATAATTGAATAATAATAACAAAATGGGGTTTAGGGTACCTCGCATGGCACCAATAAAGGGTTTACACTAACAATAATAGGGCTATACTAGTGATATGGGGACCCTGTGACTCTTACTGACTCAACAAGCCACAACCCTTTCGTTGGGCTTGGGATTCAATGCTATATGTTCATTAACGTAGCCATGCCATTTCAACTATTCGGTGATTTGTCTCATGTATCCCGTAACAAACTCACAAATAAAAAAACTTCTTCAAGTGCATTGCTTTGTCACTTCGCCTTGATTGTAGCATATTGAAATTGAACCAATACTAAGTACAAACGACGACATGATCAACAACGGAAATGCCACACAACTTCGGTGGTGAAAAGTGTGGCTAAATTTGGAAAAGACACCTAACTAGACACATGAATTCACCCTGCTACGGTATGGGTGCATACACCATAGCAAGTTTGGCAAAAAACAATGCCTTCGACTCGATATTCACCATTCATGGTTTGCACCTAGTATTCCAATATAGACATTCTACTTCCCACACTCTATTGAATTTCTCGACATTCTTCGAAGAACTCACTCCAAAATATTTAAACCTAAGCGCATGGAACCAAGCCTGCTTCATATCATGGACATTAAATCAAGAACACTACTTTGACAAAGATTGAGCGTATCGAGTTGTCCAAAAGCTGACGGCACTCTTGTGCCAAGGCAATTTTCACGAGGACCAAGTTCAACAAAGTTTCTCATGTGTCATGGAGAACTCACACAATAGGTACCATTTCTTCTATTAGAGGAGAATGATCCATGTGGATATTTGTGACCACCACTTTATTCCACTTTGAGCCCCACCATTGTCTCTCATTTTCATACTATTTTTAGCGATTTTTGATCTTGATCTTCTAGAGAGCATTTGAAGCTAGCAGAATAGTATCTGAAGTCATCAAAATTCAAAACACCAATTTAAAACATGGCCCATAGTTTTTATTGCTTCATCTCTAGTGTTAGTTTTTTGGTCATGAAGTTGTCCATTGTTTCTCCATAATAAATAGGTGCTCAAGCCTCATTGTAGCTTGTAGCTCGAGAGGTGCCTTCATCTCTTCGATTCACTACGACACCTAGCTATTTTATTTTATCGTAATGTAAGCATATTTTCCATTTGATATTAGTAAAATGAAGCCTTATTTCTGCGTATTTCTGTGTTTATGGTTATTTTTAGCAGTGATGGGTGCGTTCCTACATAATGTGGATCCAATAAAGCCACTTTATTGTAAAAGCAGGTTACTAATTTCGAGAACAAGGTGTGACTTGATACAAAACTTCGGGGATGACGGTCATGAGAATGAAAGGTTATGATTATTCGAGAAGGATGATTATTCAATGGATGACTTCTCTTGAACATATACGATGACCTTTGAGATGAGTTGCGGCGATGACCCAAAACCATTGAAGGTATGATGAACCATAGTTATGAATGAACTTTCCAGGGTATTTTTGCTTAAATAGTCATGGTGATGGGTAAATGTCATGTTCGGCGACACCATCGCGTTTTATTCCTTTTAAATTTTCCCGATTGTTTGTCTCACAGGGTACCTTTTTATTTTTTAACAAGTTTGGGGGGATCTTATTTCTTCATCTATAATTCAACCTTAGGAAAATAATTTATGTTTTATATAATAATTCCGCGAGTCTGAGAAAATGAATGGCTTTAAATTCTTTGCAGTCGACAAGCGATAAGCTATTTTATGTTTTAACGAGGCTTAACGATAGAATGGCCACTGTCCTCTTTCATATTTAGAGAGTTTGAAAAAAGAGGGCGAAGAAAAAAATTCCATAAGTAATTTCTCGTAAAGTTGTCACTAGAATCCAAAAAGTGTAAAATAATATACGAGAACCTTTTTAGTCGTGTTTAATGAAAATATTTACCTTTTTCATAAATAATCTTTCTTGGTCTAGAAAAGTGTTAAACTTATCTTGAGTAAATATCAATTCATTTTACTTTTAAACTAAAGACAAGTGTTTGGAAATATTTCATTATGGGTGTACGGTGAAAAGATAGGTTGCTGTTTATCAAAGCTCAAAAAAGATAAAGTGCGTAAAATCATTTTCATTTTTAACAAAACTTGAAAAAACAGGAGAAAAGTAATAACTGGGGTCAAATCATTCTTGAAATAAATCTTCATGACTAATATGTTCATCGATTGTAAGACTGTTCAAGACAACATCGATGGATTAAATACCTATTTCATGATAAAAAAAACATAATAAAACCATAGTCATAGCAATAAATTCAATTTTCAAATAATTAAATGACTATTCAAATTGTTCTTCTTCATTTTACCATTCCATAATTACCATTTGCATTACGAAACTCTTGAACTAATTTTCCTCCTAACTTCAACTACTGATTGGAGTCATTTAATGGATGGTTGTTCATTTGATCCAGGTTAGTGATGAACCTCCTCTTTCCTCAATTAATCATTCATTCCCAATTCTGGACATTTTTAAGGTTTGGGTCCCTAAGAGTAAATTCTAACAAAAAGAAACACCTTGGATGTAGAAACACCGTTGCATAGCAAGTAAATTGAAGGATATGCATACACAACATTTCTCTTTTTTTGTTCGTTGGTGCAATCTAGATTTTGTTTTGCATTATGCCCAAATTTGCCATTTCTTGCATTGAATACCAATCTAATATTTCGGTTTCCATCGGATTACAATGAAGATTATATGGAGAAACATCATTAATAACATGATATGATTGCCCTAAATAGTCTGGGTACAATAAGAGCCTAAAAATGTTGTGGTTAAAATACTTTAGGTTGTTGGGATGGCGATAAATATAGCTCTTAGGTTCTTAGTTCAAACATGGGATCTAACTATAGAAATTTCTGGCTAAAACCAAGTGGTTCCTATAACAATGGGATGTATGTTTTCTTATAGGTTTATAAAAACACCCATTTCGCTCTTAAGGTCTGTTACGGAGAATACGGTGTGAGATTATGTTTTAACATTGTTGTCAAGGAAAATCCATGAAAAATTAAATAAACATCAAGATGTTAGAATTTTCCTTTGAAGAACTATCCTTTCACAATCCCAAAACTTATTAAGCATCATTACTACATGTAGCAAATATATCATGTATAGTATACTAGAGTGTATGGAGCGATAATCAGCGGTATGAGATTTTGATTTCATGAATAAAGGAACAAGCTGAACAAAAAACAAAGGAGGAAGGAATAAGAACTCGATTTATGGTTTGATCTTCATATCCTTCACCTTAGAACAAGTTGTGATACCTTCTAAAATATGATACCTGTGTAATCCTAGATATCCCTGGGATACGGAGATGGGTAGAACTCGCAGGCTCACGAGGCCAATAGAATATTCGCTATAAGCTGCATTTTTCCTAACGATAGATTTTCACCATCGATGAGTATGCATACGCATTGATTTACGAGAAGATCCAAATTTGGCATTGCGAGCGCTCGGTGGGGTGCAATGAAATGAAATGTTTTGACCATGTTTTTTTATTTTCTAAGAAGTTTATACAATGTTTTTGTATTTTATGTTTTCCCAAGACTAAAATAAATATTTGATATAATGCAAATGTTGGTAGGTATCGCTAGTAGAAGGAACGAGCATGAAAAACGGATACCCGTGACCGATTTAAGGAGAAAGTCCCTTAGGATTTTGATATGGCCGGAAACGTGGTGAACTCCAATAACACGTAAGTTTTACCTTCGAGTTCATAATTTCCAATCGAAGAGGTTACCCATGCGACTACGACACACTATTGGGGTTTCCTAACCATTGGATGTGGTTATTACATAGGATAGCTAGATCTATGGCATGTTACCACAAACACTAGTTTACTTTGACATTTTGCATACATTTTGAGGTCATATGAGCAATGTGTCTTGAGAACAAATTTGTAAAAACCTATATCTATCTATCTATGATTTCAACGTTTTCCTATGTTTAAAATCCTATTCCAATGTTGTGAATATTTTTCTTTAAATATTTATAAAATGTCTTGTCTAAAAACAAATTTAGTTAAAATAAATCAGTAATAATTAAATTTAAAAATGTATTGATATTTAATAAAAATCAAAGTGTCTTTCCAAGAAAATCGAACTCTTAGGAACAATCTATCGTTGTCGGATTTATGTGACATAAGCTTACTAGTAAGTTGTAATACTAGGTTGTGAGTCTAACTTTATGATGATCTGATTTAATACCAAATGAAATGGCATCATATTGTGATTGAATCAATACTATACTACATTAATATTGTTCCTTGATATACCAATACAAATCCCTTGAAAACTCACCTAACTAAATGGTTAAAATAAAAATAGCCCACTTGATGAGATTATCGTCTCTGACTAACACCAGCAGCATATCCAAAAATGGTTTTGGAAAATTCAAACATACCAAGTGAAATATGTGATTAATAACATCAAGAAAACTCTTATAAATTAATATATTGAATGAAAATCAACAACATATATATACAATATAATATGAAAAATTACTATGTCATGATTAAGCATACTAATATTTCAATACAACTTCATTTTAGAAGTTGCGTGATGAAATTCCGCCAATAATCCATAACTCATAGACATATCGTGAAAACTCTTTTGAAAATATACAGTGCACCATATTCGTCAAGTTTTCCTATACCTATTACATTAGCTTCTTGATCATAAAGAAGGACGAAGTCTCCCTCTGAGAAAACACGAGGCCGGACATTTTTATTGTATTGAGCCTTTATACATCTATTATTTGCTTTGTTGGCCAATTGGGCTTCACGATGCATTTCATCAAGATGGATGAGGTTAAGGAGATGCACTTCTTCTTTTGAGGTGTTAGGTAACAAGTCAATTGCGAGTTTTAACAATGGTATTTCACTTTGGATCGGTAAAATAGCTTCCAGACCACACACCAATTGAAAAGGAGTAAATCCAGTCGCGTTTCTCACCAAGGTTCAATATGGCCATAATTCCAAGTATAGGATTAAATGCCAATTTATTTTACAAACTCCTATCATTCGTTGAAGCATACCTGTAATAATATTGTTGATAGCCTCAACTTATCCATTTTATTGTGGATAATTAGGAGTAGAATTGTCATGTGACAATCCTAACTTGGCAGTCAAATCAGTCATCATATGGTTGCGAAAATGCTTCCCATGATCTGTAACTATAGCCTGTGGGACTCCAAATCGTGCAATAATATGATTAAAGAAAAACAATGCAGTTTTATGTCCTGTGTTGTTGAATGTAGGCATCAATTCAACCCATTTGGTAAAGTAGCTAACTGCGACAATAATATAACCATGCCCCTCAGATGAATGAGGGTTACAGGTCATGAATTCAATACCCCATTTTGAAAATGATCCCACAGAGACAACAAGATTCATTAGCGCTGGATTTTTGAGGATTTTACTATAAAAAATATGGCACACATGACAACTTCTGACCGTGAGGATGAAGTCGTGAAATATTGTATGCAAAAAGTAATTGGCGCAGAGTATCTTCTGCGTGGTAGCAGATCTAGATAAATTTCCACTACAAGCCCCAGCATGACAATCATTTAAAACCTTTTTGGCCTCCTCATGAGTGAGGCACCTCCTTAAAATGATATTGAGACCATGACGATAAGTTTAATCACTGATGATCAGATAATATTTGGCTTGGTATAGAATATGTTCTTGTTCAAAGTGAGAGGTATCAGGTCGAAAAGTTTGAGTTTGGAGATAGATGATGAAATCTCCATATCATGGATTAGATGATCCAATCAGAAATAGAGACTCATCAAGAATTGACGGTTCCGACGTAGTTGCAGTACTATCAGAGGGAAGGTCAGAGAGAAGCTCAGCCAAAACTAAATACCTCTTTGACTTGGACTTGATGAATTTCAAATCAAATTGCTGTAAACTGACACTCGATTTTGAATATTTTCCCCCAAAAATTGACGTCATAAGATATAAGTCATTGGGTTGCAATCTAAAATGATATTGGTATTTCGGAGCAAGATATAATGGATAAATATTTAGACATCTTGAACAGCTACCAAGGCAATATTTTCTACGTAAAAATTCTTAACTTATGTATCATTGATATTACGACTCAAATAATAGATCAGATGTTCAATTCCATCTTCTACTTGGACAAAAACCATAGAAATGGTCATTTCAGCCATGACGATATATATGAAATAATAATTTTGATTATTAAGGGGGTTCATTAATGACGCTCAGACAAGAGTATCCTTGGAAACATCAAAAGAAGCTTGCACAACTTGGTCCCAATGGAAGGGAATCCCATTTTTCAATTGTCGAATAAATCCTTTAGCCATTTCAGTGCATTTTGGAATGAACCTTATTAGGAAGTTAGCCTTTCCTTGAAGTTTCTGTACCTGAAGTAAATTTGATGGCTTGAGAAAATGAATAATGGACTGAACCTTCAATGGGTTGATTTGAATTCCTTCTTTTGAGACTATGAATCCAAGAAAATGACAAGAACCAACACAAAACACACATTTATGTGGATTGAGGCATATTTTGTAGTGTCGATAGCGTAAAAATATGGCTCTCAAGTGCATCGGGTGATCGGTCTGATTTCATGAATGTGATGGTAAATCATCTAGATAAGGTTGAAGAATGTTCTTGATTTCATTGAAAGCATAGTCCATTGCTGTCTGAAAAGTTGCCCCAACGTTATTTAAAATAAATTGTAGTTTCCTATAAGCGAAGTTTCCCCAGGGACAGATGAGTGTTGTCTTATTTTGATCCTTTGGGTAGATATTGATTTGATTGTAGCAAGAAAATCCATCCATAAATGAAAATATTTTACATCCAGCACAATTGTTAGTAATCTGGTCGATAAAGGGAGCAGGATAGTTTTCTTTTGGACAAGCAAGATTTACATCCCGATAATCGATGCACACTCTAATATTTCCTTGCTTTTTCATGACAGGAAGGATGTTGGAAACCCACTTAGTCAGCGGAACAAGGCAATTGAAACCAACACACAAAAAATTTTCAACTTCTTCTTTATTGTCAATAGCTTTCTTTGGATGAATAGGAGGAAGACGTTGACGCACCAGTTTGACAAAAGTATACATATTAATAGTGTGTTCAACAATACTAGTATCTATGCCTAGCATTTCCTCATAAGATGAAGAAAATACATCAAAAAATTCACGAAATAGAGAGCGATATGTTTCGAGTTCTGATGGAGAACAAGATACACCAACATGAATATTTTCTACAACGCTAGTTTCGGTCGAAATATCGATAAAAATGGTTTCTTCAATATTTGACACATTTTTCTTGGAATCAATTGCATCAATAGGTAAATAATTAAAAAATAATTTTTTTATTGATGGGTGATATAGTTCACTAAGATAGTTTTATTCATAATCAGGAAGATGGGAATGATGATGATAATATTCCCATGGTTCTCCTTCTGACATCATGGCTTCCAAAATATTCTCATCTGTTAAGAACATTGAAGAAAAAGGATCATAGGGAGTACCAAAATCTAAGGAATGATCAACACAAACACTCGGCGATGCTTATTCCAGATTCGCCACCAAAGCCGGATAGATTGATTGCTATGCCAGTTCAATAGGGATGGGTGTAAAGAAATCATCCAACGTAATAATTTTAGAATCACCCATACTCTCCCTTATGCTAGATGGAGTGGAAGAGATCATGTAGTAGGTCTCTATACTTGCAATTTTTGTCGACGTCGCAGGTGGCGGTACGCAAAAGTTCCCATGAGAGTGGAATCCTTTAAAAGTCCTACACCAATGTTCTGAAGTGCTAGTTGGGGTGCCTGAATGAATGAAACACTTCTAGATACCTACAAAGTGGAGGTAAAGAAGGATAGTTGATTAACAACTGTGATAGTAACTTTATATGGAAAGGCAATCATTCTAAAATATGTAGAAACAATTGCATTCATTGCATATACCCATGGTCTTCCAAGTAGAATATTATAGTCAAGGGGTCCTCCGACAACCTTGACATCAAAATTCACTTTTTCCCCCTAGTTCAACATGTAGGTTGTTAATAATACCACAAGGCTTATATGTACGTCCATCAAAAGTCTTCAAAATCATTGACAATTGTGATAAGCGTAGCTAGCCAAGCGACTTCCAATAATTTAGAGACATAATGCATGTAGATTCTCCCTCATCAATAATCGTGCAATGAGAAATGTGATTGAGAACATTTTCTTATATGGAGAATGCCAATTTTGCTGGTAGTTATGACACATAAACTGTATGATTAAAGATGACAAGATTAGAATAAGTCGGATCAATTCCACCAATAGACGACAATAAAGCCTGTTTTGGGGAGGGAAAATTTTTTAATACCTTAAGAGCAGACATAGCTGAAGGGGATTGAGCCAAATATTCAACTATATTATAATTTTGTGCAGCTCTCACTCAAGGATTATATGTCGATTTATGAATCACTCCCTTTGGTGGCTTGATTTTCAATTCAGGAATAGCAGTACGTAGTATTGGTTCCATAGAAGGATTCGTAGTAAAGGTAGTAGGTTGATCAGTGGCCTGAATACCATAATATTTATTATGCATTGACACCAAAATATCTGTGGAAGGTTTTTGGAATAATAACATAAGTACTTGGAACTAGAAGCTGGACCTGTAGCAACCATGTTTGTGAACGGATTTGGAAATGGGTCTGTCAACACAAATGATGCATGGGAAGTCTAAATGATTTTTGAGAGTTCAATGTGGTGAGGATAGTCCCTAAAAAACTGTTCCTCATTATAGATTATGCATGGATAACGAGGTTTTCTAGGTCCAGATGATTTATCATATTATTTTTCCTACGCGTTAGAAGTTTTTTTTTTCTTATATTGCTCATTTTTCTTACTTCCGGGTTGCTTTTCACTTTTTCCCTTGCCAAATGACACGACATTAATTTTGGAAGAAGTTTCAGGATCAGATGCAATATTATT
This sequence comes from Pinus albicaulis, assembly GCA_034641835.2. Taxonomy (NCBI): domain Eukaryota; kingdom Viridiplantae; phylum Streptophyta; class Pinopsida; order Pinales; family Pinaceae; genus Pinus; species Pinus albicaulis. The sequence continues at coordinate 639,152,245 of CM076584.1, read as the reverse complement.
ATGTGTGCTAGTAGTTCCAATCAAGTCATCTCTGGCATGAGAGTCCTTTGTTTGAGGAGGAAAAATAAAATTAGATCTCGACGCATTAGGAATTTTTTCATAGAGAATGCCAGACTGAGTGTAAATCAAGTCTAAATATTGGGCACAAGCGATAACTTGTTCCTCTGTGATGATGCCACCCTTAGCCACATCCTCAGTTATATATGGTAGCAGGGACTTAATGAACCGTTTAGCAAGGAGTTGATCCGGAAAAAATTTCCTAATCATTCTACGATAACGACGCCACTCATGAATATGATTGGAAATGTGAGTAGCATTTTCCTATTTAAAATTAGTGAAGAGTTTCGTTCCAGTTTCATATCATATGGGTAACTAGAAATGCATCAAAAATACAATAGCTATGGCATTGAAATTATCAAAATAAGCTCTAGGTAATTCAATGTACCATTTTGCAGCCAAACCTGTGAGCATACGCTGGAGAAGACGTAGTTGAACAAAATCATCATTCAGGGAATTTAATGAACACCATAAATGATAAATCACGACATGAGTAGATGAATCTTCTCTAGGGTTTCCATTGAACTTAGGAATATCTGAGGGTAATTTTTTAGGTATCACTGGCCACCAAGGACCATAGTTAATTGGATCATTATTTTTCCGATTTAAATCTGGTAACTCTTATGTTTCAACAAATGGAAACTGTTTATTAAGGTCAAGTTGATCATAGCTAGGGTAAGATGGAACTGCTTGAGAAACAGGCCTTTGAGCACCAACATAAGGAATTTGCTGCTGGTAACCCAGGTAAGGGTTGTTTTGATAAGAAAATGCTTGAGGATTATATTGACCAAAACTTGGATATGATACTTGTTGAAATGAAGTTTGAGGCATTTGTGCCTGAGGCTACCAAGGGGTCCATCCACCAATGTTATAATCCATATTAGGATAACTTGGATTCAGTTGAGGATAAGTATAACTTGGTTGTGGCTATGAAATCCCATAAAATGGTAAACAAGCTTGTGAATAAATGATTCTGGATACAGGTTGTTGAAAATTAACCAAAGGATTTGGAGTCTGTGGACCCAATATTTGAGGGTATTGAGTTGAGGGACCTGCTTGATAAGTCTTTTGTAGAAATTGTTGATTCTGTAACAAGGGTAGATATGTATTAACAAGTGGAAGTGATGTGGGTGTAATAGGTTGAACTGGTTGATACGAGTATACAACCGTTTGTGGTTGCATAGGCAGAGTGGGCTGTTATTGACAAAAATTAATTTTGACATTAGGTTGACAAAAAAGTGATAGAGTACTGTCATATTGGGTGACCAAAGGTTGCCCCCCAACATGAGGAGGGTAATAAGATGGAAAATATTGCTCTGCAAATGTTGGGAGTCTAGTTGATATGGTACTTGAAGGAATAGACCTAGAAGGACCAGCTTGATATTTCCCTGACGATGTGTATAAAGAATTAAGCCATTCAATACTCACTATAGGATTACTAGTTAGAATACCAAATGCCGACATTTGTAAAGTCCATGGGTTTGAAGATGCACCAGAGAAAATTCCAGATAATGATTTGTAACCTGATGGGACCATAGACCCACCATGAAAATATGACTTTGGTGAAGTTGTAAACATCGACGAGGTAGCGAGGGTAGGTGTTGACGTAATTGGAACAGATGGCCAACCAAATATGTTCTTTCAAGCATGTTTACTTGACCAAATTTATACCCTTTTGAATCGGTGGGAGTTTGAATAGGAACATGATAAAAAAAATCAGATGGTGATGATTAGGGAAAAGACTCGTACAGGTAAAGGTCCTCCCAAAAATGTGTTGGAGTTAAAGGTGTCTCATCTTGTGGGATTTCTTAAATCACAATTAAACTAGGTGGAATTATTTCACCGTCAGGCCCAAAGTATATTTCAGGTGGTTGACTGTGTCATATGGGAGACTCAATGGCTTAAAAAAATTGTGGGATGACCAAGGACGAAAAAAATTCTTCTTGTATGACTTCAAGATTCAAATGTTATGGAAAATAAGAGACAGGATTTGGATCAAATTCTAGTTGAGAAACGTCGGGTCCAAGAGGTATGGTCTCACTGATTGGATGGATCATGACCATGAGTAGCTATGAAGACTCTCTTTTGACAATACTAGACGAACCACGATGTGTCAAAACAACTTGAGCTAACTCTGTTTTTTGGGAAGATGATGTTTCACCAGAGGTACGAATTGTACTTGATTCAATATAGCATGATCACCTTCACCTACTAGAAGTAACTTCTGGTGGTAAAGGTGGTTTTAATGCTATCTACGTGAATGACGGGGGAAAGGATTTTGTTCTTCCATAATTAATGATTTATTTTGACCAAAAATAAATAATCAAAATAAAAGGGTAATGCTAGGCAAAAGGGTTTACCAAGAAACTGTGAACTACAGAATGGCTCCTGGCGAACCAAGAATTATAGGCAGGCAATCTCCCTGAATGTTGTATTCGGTGTATCAAAATTTACAAGGTAGACAACTTGGTTCACTATGGATGGATAATAGCTAGAATTTTTCCTCCCAAATATACCCAAAGGTACTTGGAGCCCCAAGTCCATATTAGCATTGTCTGATGTGAAACTGCATAGTGAGAGCATCACTCTATAATTTTTGTACTATAACACCGCCCGATATACTTGAAATTACGTGGATGATATACGATATACGTACGTACGTGAAGTGAGGTATCACACTCGGAATGTCTCGTAGACAAGTTAACGACAACTGCTATATTTTATGATGTCGGAACACATCTCTAGCCTAGACATTCTAAATGTTATCGTTATGGTTCCAATGCTTTGTTAGGTAAATAGAGATAAATTTTAAGTTGATCTTGTTTATCAATTTTCCTTTCAAATATTCACCGCGATAATGTATTGGAAATTCCCAAAATGCAAACTAAGAATGATATGCAATATTTCACTTTTTGTTTTTCAATGAAAATCCTAGCTACTAGAGGGAAAGAGAAATAAATTTGAGAGCAAACAAATCGAAGAGCACAAACTAAAATCAACTTTCATAATTTTTCCTTTTGCAAATCACACAATCCACTACATGCAAATGTAGTTTTTCCTTTTCAGTTCCTTTAACGTTATGAATGCAGAAAAGAAACAAAGTGCACTAAATCAACAAAAAAAAATGCCTTTTACTTTTGAGAAATGAGGAATATAAACAATAATTTCCCTTTTGAAGGAAAAATGAGGAATTTAACAACAATTTATCCTATAGAGAAACGAAGAATTTATGACAATTTCCTTTTCAAAAGAAAATGGATCTAATGCGACAATGAAAATAATTTGAAATCAATTCATCAATGATAAAGAAAAATTCTTTAAACAAACATTGAACAAATTTTTCTTTCAAAGGAGGAAGAGGTATATAAGTTCACTGGTCAATATGAGGCTTAGGATTTTCAAAACACAACAGAGAACAAAATGAAACAAATTGCAATGACAAACTGAATCGAATTTGGATGGTTTCAAGGGACAACGCAATCTCTAATGAGAGACATTGCTCTGCAACGCAGACCTAAAAGGGAGACAATGCTATGAAAAGCGCTATGTCCTGTCCAATAGCGCGTTGGGTGCAGTGTATAATGAAAAACACAGTTTTTTAACACACTTCTAATGCAAATTTGGATTTTAAAAATCCTATTCTTTTTGAGTAAAAAATACTGGGTGAATAAACAGAGAAAATTAGAGGAAAATACACCTTGGATGAAGGGTAAATTCCTTTCCCCAGTGGAGACACCAATTTGTTATGCAGGATTATGAATTAAGGATAAATCATTCTTCCCTAGACACATTCTTATCTATAACAATAGATTAAAGACTCTTAAACTACTTTTCCTAACTGTAAATAGACACAGAAAATATCAAAGAACTTACTTGGAGTCTAAGCGCTTCCTATTCTCCTTCTGTCACTCTTGTTGTAGCTTCAAATCCAAGATATATGTCTAAAAATATTTCCTACAAATATGAACATTAAACAACAAAATATAGCAATAATACATATTTGTATTAAAGGTATTTAGTTAAATCAATGAAACATAAACCATATGCATCAAATAAGAATTCACAATATGGAAAACATGAGCTTATACAGATACATATGTGGGAAAGTAAGAAACAATATTTATTAATGGATAGAAGGGGAGGTTACAACCCAGTGATTGATTTGAAGTTACCATCTCCAGCAGCATCCCAACCTCATCACAATGCAAATCTCTCCAAAAAAATGTTCCACAAATCAAATCCTCAATTGAAATTCCATTAGCATTTCTCTACTCAAATTCCTCCTTATCAAACACCAATATCTATGCCCAATTTATAGAAGAGCTGAAGGTAGTTTTAAAATCAATGAATTTCCAGTAATAGGCAAGAGATGTTCCCAATCTTGTATATGTCAAATGAAACATGGATTCAAACTCTGACACATGTGAACTCTACTAGAAGGGACTGGCTGTTGTGCTCAACTTAGTGTTCCTAAATTGAGGTCATTAATTGTCAACCAGGGCTAGTAAACTGCTGAAGTGTGGTGAATTGTATGTGCCTAGGTATCTGTTTCTCACTACGTTGTGTTTAGTGTTTTTATGATGTTTTTGGTTTTATGGTTTTATGTCAAGAAGGAAAGCACTAAATGTTGATGAAGGACAGTGGTTGGACACACTAAAAACATAACAAAACCTATTCTAAATTGTGCATGGTACTAAAGAACATAAAATGCAAAGCTTGATAATGACTCCTAGTAAGGAAACAAATCACAACATGAACTCAGTAACCCATATCATGAACTCATCCAATTCATTTAGAGATAAGTTGGAATAGCTTGAGAAAAGGATAAGTTTTTAGTGCAATTGAGGTTTTCCTAAGTCAACAATCAACTTACAATGTTACAACATCTCATCCATGGTTAAATGTTTATTGGAACATAATTGGAAAAGAACATTTGTAGCACAATAAGATTTCTACTCTAAACTAACTTCTAATTCTATTCTGCAACTCAATTTAGCACTACTAGGCCTTATTCAAAAGTTATAGATTTCTTTTTAGAATAGTCTTTGAGAAAAGGCTTGTTTGTGAAATTGTAAAAAGGTTGCAAAATACTCAAGGCCTGAAACTGATATTACTAGCTTCTCTCCAGATGATGATGTATTGATATGAAGTTAGAATGAAAGAAGTTTTGTAGATAATGAAGACCGTGGTATCTAACTTTAACAACTAATACAATTTAAAATGCAATGGATAACAACTAAACTAGAATGCCAATACAGTGAACTAAGAATAAACTAGAGTGCTATTATCTAACTTGAAATGAATTGGAGCTGAACTAGAATGATACTAATATAGTGAACAAAGTTAAACTAGAGTACCATTATCAAGCTTGAAATATAGTGACAGAATTAAACTAGAATGACATCTACCTCCGGAGTATTGACTGAGCTAAAATGCAACTAATTCTATGAAATACTACAGCCATGTCTTGTTCAAGATGAGTGATATTTTTGAATAGTTCATACAAACAAGTCTTGTTGTATCATTCAGTGCAAATGGGCATAAAAACATAACAATACGCAGGTAAACCAAAACACTACAGCTAAGTCTTATCCAAAGTTAGTGATATTTTGGAAGAGATTAATGTGAATAGGACTAGTTGTAACAACTAATTACAATTGAACACAAAAAACGTAAAGTTCTAAATTGCTAAAATTATGCCTCATTCCGGATTAGTGATATTTTGGAATACTTCATGAGAACAAAGCTAAACTGTAGTATCCAATGTAAGCAAAGTTCAGAAAACTATTTAAATTGAGAATGAAACAAAGCTACGGCTACTTATCTAAACCAAATGCATAACGCTTCACGGGCAGTAGGGCCCTCTACCATTGGATCAGCACGCGGATCTACTCAAGATTGACTCAGCTCGTGCAATAAAATGATGTCTCTTTCATTAAAGGAGAAATTCTTCAAAACAGAGTATTTACGGCCTTCCAAAATCTAGCAACAAAAACAAAATCTAACCAACAGTTTCTCGGTCTCCCGAGTCATACTTATAATGAAGTTACATAACTACTCTTTGAGAAAAATGGGGATAAGTGTCTCTCCCACTTCTAATCAAATTAAAACTCTTATTAACAGTCTTGTGCTTAACTGCGGACATCTGTAGAGTCCGTGTTTTGATAGGAAACTGCTTCTCTTCTACGTGCATAACCACCTATAGAATTCTGTTCAAACTTCGTGGAGAGCAAAAAATGATGAGGGAATGATGTGGAATACGACCATATGTGTTTTTCCCTGAGATGACATCTGGAACCTGCGTAGACATGAAGACAACTGCAGAATCGGCAACTAGCTACAGAATGTCTGCATTCTATAGCTAGGTGTAGTCAAAAAGTACTACAACAATGAAATCATGAAAACATAGCAAGTTAGACATTATATACAATCTCAAAGCAATTTTAACTAATCTTATTGATCATTTAAGCCTGAAATTAATAATGGACAAAGGAAATGAAGTGGAATGTGGTGGAAGAGAAGAACATCTTTGAAGCTCAACATACCCCCACTGCTAGGTTCTTGCATGTCCTCATGCAACTATTCCATGAACTCTGAGACCTCTGCAAGGAAATCCAATCCTCTTCTTCTGCTTTTCCTGGCAGTTAATGGCCTTCTGGGCTTCCTTATGACTAACTTGAATCTCAAATTTGTGAGTGCCCTAGTTAACCTTTTATTTTTATTTTTCAAATTTTCACTGGCCCTGTACAAATTTTGCATTTGTAGAGACAGAGTTGAATTCATATCAGGTTTCAGCTTAACCTGCTCCCTTAGAATTTCATTCTCATTCTTGATATGCCTATTGAGTACTTCTAACTCATATTTATATCTTCTTAGGATATCAATTGCAGATTTTGGTGGACTAGGAGTTCTGTCTCTACTTTCTGAAGCTCTCTTCTCTAGTGTCTCAACATAATTGTAAATTTCTTGCTGTGCTGGGTCTATTTCAGGAGCTTCTTCAACAAAATCCTCCTCATACTGATGCTCAAGTGTTTCTTCATCCTCAATGTTTATAATTCTAGTTTGTCTAACCTCTGTTTTCTTTAGTATCCCTCTAAGTCTGTGGCTCCGTCTTGGTTGAGATGGCCCTTCTCCTTTCTCTCTGGCAGATTTCCTTATTATCCTCTCTTTCTTAAGCTGCTTCTTAATTTGGGCCAATTTCTCAGAAATCATTTCTTCACTATCCTCTTGTATTTTTTTACCAGTTTCAGTTTTAGTTTTGGAGGTTTTCCATCTTCTGCTTCTTTTTGTAGATTTGTCTTCAGGTGGAGGTTCCTTGGGTTCTTCAAAGTGATTTCTCACTAAGAACTCATCCCAATTATCTCCCATTTTTCTCAAATGATGTTCAATCAAGATTTTGACTAAACCATGGTGGTATAAGGTTGTTTCCAGAAATTGAACTCTCTTTTGAACACTTGAGGTCATTTTCTTTAAACTATGAAGCAAGAAAAATGGCAAGTTGATTTCTTCTTCTAAGAAATGCATCATTAACCGAATATGGTAAACATAGAAGGTACCAAATCTACCTTCACAAGTGTTAATTTTTTGCAAAATAAGCAACATGTTTCTCCATTTGTTCTTTAGTGATGAACTAGGGATACCCTTTTTAAAAATGGAAACATCCATACCTGGTGACTTGAGTATTTGATTCCATGTCTCGTTATGAAATTCCCTATTTTTGAACCACCTTTCTCCCTGCCTGGGTAATTCCGTTGCTTCTGTAATAAAGGCTTCCGTAATGGTGAATTTAATATCTCCTATTTCGACCTTAGCTCCATTGAAGGACCGTGCAAATGTTTTATTCACCTCTTTGTGAAAACCACTAAATTTCTCCAAAAATGGAAACCACCCGGCTTGCTGTAACATTTCTCTGATTTGTGGATAACCCTCAAAGTACTTAGTTCCAACTGGTTCAGTCCTCACTATGAGACCCATAGTTTTTCTTTCCAACCTTCAAATTACTACTCCTCTGCTCACGATGAAAATGACTATTAAAAAGATGCTTTTTCCCCACAGATGCTTCCTCTGGTTTACAGACCGTAATGGTTAAGAGTTGGCTATGGGAAAGAATGATATGGAGTGGTTACGGAATGAGTATAATGAGGTGAGGGTGATGTAAACGAATTAATGAGTTAAGAAATATCTTGGAAGAAAATACCACGGAGATATTTTGTAGGAAATTCAAAATCATCATTAAATGCTTTGGCCTAGTGACGTGACTAATCCAATCACCTCAGTACTTTAACCGTTAAGTTTTTAAATGATGATCAGATATGGGATTTGGTGGCGGAATAGAAGGAATTTTATCCAAAGTTTTTATGAGAGGTTTGTTAGGCATGATCAACACAATTAATTAAAACAACTTTTGAATTATACATAACTTAACTATACTAAAATTTTTCATGATCTGTCATTATAATAATGTCATAACTTTTACCTTTACCTTTCCTCTGATTTTTGTGATCTTCATATGCTTTGTTCTCCCCTGAAAATCATTAATCCTTGATTTTTCTTGTTGTCATGGATATGCAGGATCATTTTGTTGCAGATCAAATAATTACTGGATAGTGCCTTCAGGGTCTTTGGCTGCAGAATGTATGTATGGCTGTAGAATGTCTGATTAGCTGCAGATTGTCTGACTGATTACAGAATGTACCTATAGAAGACTTGAAACATGAAATGGAATGGTTTGAACCATGAATGGAATGTTGTATGGAATGAGTGAAAATGGATAATGAAATATGGTGTAATGGAATATGAATGAAGTGAATAATGGAGTGAAATGGATCACAACTTATGAAGTCGAGTGGAGTATGAAAAGCAGCCTGCAATTCATGATGTGTATTATTCAATTGTAGAAAAACATCAAACTTAAAAATCTAGGATGGAAATGAGGTGGACCATGGAGTGAAATGAATGAAGTGTGGATGAATGAATGAAATGGAGTATGGATGAATGGAGTGAGATGGATCATAAGTGAAATGGATCTGCACTTATGATTTTGTAATAAATGCTTGCAGAAAGAACAGATTTGAAAAGCTAGAGTGTCAGAAAGATTCTGATTTTCACTCCACCTTTTCTATATAAACATGCCAATCAGTGATTGGTTTTCATGTTTATACTTTATTTTTATTTTTTATTTTCAATCATCTGACTTTAGAAAATTTAATTAAGTTGATGAAGAAGAAAAATTCTTCTTCATTAACTTCACATCACTGTTTTCCTTGAATTTCTTGACAAATTCTTCTCTCGAGAGTGGCTTATGATACAGCTTCAGTCTATGACCATTCACAAGAAAAATGACCTTCTCTTCATCTATTTTCCTGATTTTTATTGCTCCATTATCAAAAAATTTCACAATTTCATATGGTCCAAGCCAATGTGTTTGGAATTTACCTTGAAAATCTTTGAACTTTGAATCAAACAAGAGAGCCCAGTCACCTTCTTTAAACTTATTTTCTTTGATGTACTTGTCATGCCATATAGTCCTTTGCTGTTGGACTATACTTTTTTTTGGAACTGCATCTTGTCTGATCTCATCCAATTCATTAATCTGCTCCAATCTGTGCTTTTGTGCCTATGATAGATCAAGTCCTAGTTGAACTGCCATTTTGAAAGTTTGAATCTGGAACTCTATGGGAAACAAAACTTGCTTTCCATAAACAAGTTCATAAGGAGTATGGCCTGTTGTGCTTCTCCATGTAGTTCTATAGGCCCACAAGGCTTTAGGAAGCCTATCTACCCAATCTCTTCTATGTAAATGGACAGTCTTCGTTAGGATCCCTTCAATGACCTTATTAGTGGATTCCACCTGACCATTTGCTTGTAGATGATAGGGAGTAGATTTTCTGTGTCTGATTTTGTACCTCTCCATCATTTGTTCCACTAGCCTTAATGTAAATTTAGCTCCTTGATCTGTAACAATTTCTCTTGGGACACGAAAACGAGTAAAAATATCCTCAAAAATAAAATTAACTACAGATGCTTCAGTAGCAGAAAGTAATGTTTTGGCCTCTACCCATTTAGTAACATAATTAGTGCAAACTAATATATATTTCTTTTGTCTTGATGGAGGACTAATAGGTCCTACAAAATCCAAAGCCCATTTTTCAAAAGGTTCAATATGTACCTGAGGCTGCGATGGTATCTCACCTGAAGGAGAAGGTTTCCCTACCCTTTGGCAACTGTCACACCTTTTGACATACTCTTTAGCATCTTTGAAAAGGGATTGCCAATAATATCCCAAATGAAGGATCTTATAGGCTGTCCTTTTATCAGAAAAGTGTCTGCCACAAGGTTCATCATGACATGCCTTGAGAATCTCAGGCATCTCATCTTCCCAAACACATCTCCTAATGATAAAATCTGGACCTGTCTTGTATAACTCATTAGCAACCCATGAATATTTTGCACTGTCATAAATTATCTTTCTTTTGTCTCTTGCATTCATTATTGAAGGAAATTTCCCTGAAACTAAATAATTAGCAATGTCAGCAAAACAAGGAGTTTGAGTAGAAATTGCAAAAAGATATTCATCAGGAAATTGATCTTCAACTAGGGTATTGTCTTGGATGTTTTGGAGTCTAGATAGGAAATTAGCTACTGTGCTTTTTTTTCTAGGCCTATCAAGAATGGTAATGTTGAATTATTGTAAAATCAATAACCATATTATGACTCTGCCATTAGTAATTGATTTGTTCATTAAATATCTAATTGCAGAGTGATCTGTGTGAAAAAGAGTTTCATAGCCCATTATATAGTGTCTGAATTTTTTTATGGCATGAACAAAAACTAAAAACTCTTTTTCAGTTACAGTATAGTTTAACTCTAAAGGATTCAAATTTTTACTGGTATAGTAGATGGCATAAGGAATCAGGTATTTTTGTCCCAATACTGCTCCTAGAGCTGTATCTAAGGCATCTGTTGAAATATGAAAAGGTAGCTTCCAGTTAGGTCCCCTTAAAATAGGTTCTTCAGAGATTTTTGTTTTCAAAGTCTCAAAGGCTAACTGGAAATTGGGATTCCACTTTAATTCACAGTCTTTGGTAAGTAATTTGAAAAGTGGAGATGCTATCTTGGTGAAGTTTTCTATAAACCTTCGATAATATCCTGTAAATCCAAGAAAACTCCTAACATATTTTTGGAAACTTGGAATAGATAAGTTAGAGATGAATTCAAATTTTGACTCATCAACTCTAATCCCATCCCCTGAAATGTGATGACCCAAAACAATTCCTTTAGTAAACATCATAAAACACTTTTCATGACTTAGTGAAAGATTTTCTTCTTTACATCTCTTTAAGACTTTTTCCAAGTTTTCTAAGGCTTCTTCAAATGTGTTTCCATAAAATTTGAAATCATCCATCTATACCTCTACACAATCATGTATTAGATCTAAAAAAATTCCTAGTACTGCCCTTTGAAATGTTGCGGGTGCATTGCATAGTCCAAATGGAAATACTCGGTAAGCATAGGTACCCCAAGGACAGGTAAATGTGGTTTTGTCTTGATCTTTCAGTGCTACTTGGATTTGATTATAGCCACTAAACCCATCTAAAAATGAGAAGTACTTTTTTCCAGCTAATGTGTCTAACACTCGATCTATGAAAGGTAAGGGAAAATGATCTTTAAGAGTAGCTTTGTTTAATTCCCGGTAGTCAATACATACCCTCCATTTACCATTTTTCGTTGGCACAATTACCAAAGTAGAAACCCACTGACTATCTGAAATAGGATAGATAAAGTTGACATTCAATAATTTCTGCAATTCTTCTCTAACAATCTCCCTAAGATTTGGATTCATCCTTCTCTGAGGTTGTCTGATTGGTTTACAATTTTCCTCTATGTAGATGTGATGAGTGCAAGTCTTGCATCTTATCCCTTTCATATCAGTGTACTCCCATGCATATGAAGAAGAATGTCTCTGTAATATCTTGACTAGCTCTTCTTGTTGAGATTTCTCTAGGTTCTTTTTTATGTTTAAAGTTTTGCCTAGAAATATCTCAATTGTAGAGCTGCCAAATTTATCCATGGAATAGAGAGACATCTGCCTTGATGAGAAAAACTCAATGTTGGATTCTTCTTGAAATTTTTCATGTCTATATTCTGAAGAGGATTCAAAGTTTTCCAAGGTATTCAGAATTTGGCTATCTTCACTAATTTCTGAAATTGTGAAGAGAGGTTGTAAGTCTTCTTCATCCTCTATCCATTGAGTATCATCTAATTCTGTAATTGTTCTTGCTGGAGGATACAAGGTAAATTTCTTGGTTGAACTACCATCAGAGATATACATATCATCGGATCTACAACTAATGGAAGCATCAGCTTTAGCTAACCAAGGTCTTCCTAATATAATAGGGTGTCCTCCTAGATTATTCTTAGGAGTGAGGATCATAAAATCCACAGGATACTCCCAAGAATCTAGGGACACTGGAATGTCTTCTATTACCCCATTAGGTTTAATCACAGATCTATCTGCTAATTGTAATAATGTGGGTGTAAAAAGAAGATTAGGAAGTTTCAGTTTATCCATGATTTGTATACTCATGATATTGATTGCTGCACCTAAATCAATGAGTGTGTTTTGGATCTCAATTCCATTGATGTGAATTTTGACAACTGGATTTCCTGGGTCTAGATACTTTGGAATAGCAATCTTACCCATCATGATATTTGCTATTTTTCTTGCGAGTTGAATTTTCTTTATCTCTCTTATTCTTTTTCTTGTTTTCTTCAGGCTCAACTCCTTTATTGTTTTTGGTAAGATTGAAATTTCCTTGATGGCTTGCAATAATGGGATCTTAATACAAACATTTCTCAGCTCATCTAGGAAATCATAATTAGGCACCATAATTTGTTTTTCTACACCCCTATCAATTTGTAATCTTTCTAGGAAGGGAGGTGTAGAAGTGGATGTTGATGGATTCTCTAATATAGGAGTTGAAATTATTGGTTCTTTTTGTTTTTATTTTTCAATGTTTGAGTCTTGGAAAGTTGTGTTCTCTTTAAGACTTTTATTTACCCATAGAGAATATTCCTCAAAATTGTCTTGCTCTTGTATGATTACAGAAGGTTTCCTCCTTTCAATTATTCTTCCAGACCTAATTTTAACAGCACTAAGGTCTAAAGGAGTGATCAAATAAGTTGGAAACTGTTAGCCTTATATCATGTATGTGTTCTGAGGATTTTTATTGTTGGGGTTTGGTATGGGTTGGGCAGGAAAATTATTTGTTTTATGAGGAAATGGTAATGGAAGTGGTTGATTTTGATGTTGTGGATTTTGAGGATTTTTTGGAGAATTTTGTTGAAAATTTTGTTGAGGAGGGAAATGTGGATATAGTGGATAGGATGGTGGATATTGGTAATACTGAGAGTATCTTCCATAGGGATTTTGTGCTCCTTGAACCCATGTTTGTGATTTATTTTGAAATTGGGGCCAAGGTTGCTGCCAAGGATTCCAATTTGGTGGGGGTTGATTATACATTTGATCATGAAATCCTTGTGTTTGAGGTCCTTGCCAAGGCCTTCTAGAGACAAAATTGAGAGATTCTATGGAACTTGTAGGAGTATCTTCTTGAAAGACAGCTTTAAGACCAAGAAGTGAAGGAAAACTCTTGGTCTCATGTTTTTCTGAACAAATTACACAAGTGTCCACAACTTTGGCATCCAAAGGGCACTCTCTCAAGGCATGTTTCTTTCTACATTTGGGACAAAATATTGCTAAGGCATCAGATTCATCTTTTTTCTTGTTTTGTAACTTAAGGGTGTCTATTTGTTCACTAAGACTCCCCAAGATATCAGATTTGAACTCATCAAGCATATGTCCTATTTCTTCCCTACTTACTGTCCCAGAAGCAGACTTACTTACCCTTGCAAGAGTAGGGTCCCTTGGTCCTTTTACATTTTTAGATTTCCCTCTTGAAAGGTTGATACATAATTCAGCTATTTCAGGTAATGTGAGCTAAGATATATCCTGTTTTCCCATCATGTTAAGGATATCTAACCATTTATCCCTAATTGTATTCAACAAGAGAGCTTTCAAAGTGTCTTGGTCTAGGTTTTCCATTTTTTCTCTTTTGATGTTGTAGTTAAATCTCTCCAACAAATCTTCCAGATTTTCATCCTCTTTCTGTAGCATTTTAAACACTTCCTCTTTATGGTTGAATGGCATACAGTAATCCAAATACCTCTCTAGAAATGCTTGTTTCATGTCTTCCAATGTCCTAATATAACTTCTTATCAAACTCATAAACCACTTCAATGCTGCTCCTTTCAATGTTGAAGGAAATAGTTTAATTTTTTGAGCATCTTGTAAGTAGTCATAGGTTCTACACAAGACTTCAAATTCAAATAGGAAGGTTTCAGGATCTTCAGTTTTAAGTCCATAAAAGTTTGGAAGTACAGAGGGTGAAATGTTTTTCATAGTTGTATTGGTTTCTTCATCTACTATAGGAAACCCAAAAGAGCTTCCCATATCTCTTCTACCTCTTCCTCTGCCTCCTTCTCCTTCTACACCTCCAGCTCCTTCTCCTCTACCTCTACCTCTACCCCCTCCAAATAGTGTGTGTTCTCCATTAAAAACTCCCCCTCCCCCTTCTTCTGCCATAGTTGATTCTTCTGTAGAAGTTGAAAAGTTTATGTCCCTAGCAGGGGTTCCTGAATCTTCTTCTAAGATAGGCTCAATGGGTAAAGTAGAAGGTCTTTCTAATGGAATATATGATCTTAAGTTATCTGGAATTCTAGGATCAGTAAAGGATGGAATGTGGGTTTGAGTTGGAGGTGTGCTGGCTCTAGGTCTTGGTGAAACACATGGTGTTCTAGGAATCAAGCTTTTGCTTCTTATGAATATACCCCTTGAGTCTCTTTCTCTAGGAATATCATTGTTTTTGGGTGATAAGAAACAACGCTACCTAGTTACACTCCCCCGGCAACAGCGCCAAAATATTGTGCTCAACTTAGTGTTCCTAATTTGAGGTCATTAATTGTCAACCAGGGCTAGTAAACTACTGAAGTGTGGTGCACTGTATGTGCCTAGGTATCTGTTTCTCACTACATTGTGTTTAGTGTTTTTATGATGTTTTTGGTTTTATGGTTTTATGTCAAGAAGGAAAGCACTAAATTGTGATGAAGGACAGTGGTTGGACACACTAAAAATAGAACAAAACCTATTCTAAATTGTGCATGGTACTAAAGAACAAAAAATGCAAAGCTTGATAATGACTCCTAGTCAGGAAACAAATCACAACATGAACTCAGTAACCCATATCATGAACTCATCCAATTCATTTAGAGATATGTTGGAATATCTTGAGAAAAGGATAAGTTTTTAGTGCAATTGAGGTTTTCCTAAGTCAAAAATCAACTTACAATGTTACAACATCTCATCCATGGTTAAAGGTTTATTGGAACATAATTGGAAAAGAACATTTGTAGCACAATAATATTTCTACTCTAAACTAACTTCTAATTCTATTCTGCAACTCAATTTAGCACTACTAGGCCTCATTCAAAAGTTATAGATTTCTTTTTAGAATAGTCTTTGAGAAAAGGCTTGTTTGTGAAATTGTAAAAAGGTTGCAAAATACTCAAGGCCTTAAACTCATATTACTAGCTTCTGTCCAGATGATGATGTATTAATATGAAGTTAGAACAAAAGAATTTTTGTAGATAATGAAGACCGTGGTATCTAAATTTAACAACTAATACAATTTAAAATGAAATGGATAACAACTAAACTAGAATGCTAATACAGTGAACTAAGACTAAACTAGAGTGCTATTATCTAACTTGAAATGAATTGGAACTGAACTAGAATGATACTAATACAGTGAACAGAGTTAAACTAGAGTACCATTATCAAGCTTGAAATATAGTGACAGAATTAAACTAGAATGAAATCTACCTACGTAGTATTTCAACTGAACCAAAATGAAACTAATTATATGAAATACTACAGCACTGTCTTGTTCAAGATGAGTGATATTTTGGAATAGTTTGTACAAAAAATTCTGGCTGTATCATTCAGTGAAAATGGGCATAAAAAAAACATAACAATACGCAGGTAAACTAAAACACCACAGCTAAGTCTTATCCAGAGTTAGTGATATTTTGGAAGAGATTAATGAGAATAGGACTAGCTATAACAACTAATTATAATTGAATACAAAAACATAAAGTTCTAAATTTCTACAATTATGCCTCATTCTGGATTAGTGATATTTTGGAATACTTCATGAGAACAAAGCTAAACTGTAGTATCCAATGTAAGAAAAGTTTAGAAAACTATTTAAACTGAGAATGAAAGAAAGCTACGGCTACTTATCTAAATCAAATTCATAACGCCTCACAGGCAGTAGGGGCCCTCCACCAGATCAGCGCATGGATCTACCCAAGATTGACTCAGCTCGTGCAATAAAATGATGTCTCTTTCATTAAAGGAGAAATTCTTCAAAACATAGTATTTACGGCCTTCCAAAATCTAGCAACAAAACAAAATCTAACCAATAGTTTCTTGGTCTTCTGAGTCATAATTATAATGAAGTTACATAACTACTCTTTGAGAAAAATTAGGATAATTTTCTCTCCCACTTCTAATAAAATTAAAACTCTTATTAACAGTCTTGTGCTTAACTACAGACATCTGTAGAGTTCGTGTTTTGATAGGAAACTACTTTTCTTCTATGTGCATAACCACCTATAGAATTCTGTTCAAACTTCGTGGGGAGAAAAAAATGATGAGGGAATGATGTGGAATACGAACATATGTTTTTTTCCCTAATATGACATCTGGAACCTGCGTAGACATGAAGACAGCTACAGAATTGGAAACTAGCTACAGAATGTCTGCATTCTGTAGCTAGGTGTAGTCAAAAAGTACTACAACAACGAAATCATGAAAACATAGAAAGTTAGACATTATATATAATCGCAAAGCAATTTTAACTAATATTATTGATAATTTAAGCCTGAAATTAATAATGGACAAAGCAAATGAAGTGGAATGTGATGGAAGAGAATAACATCTTTGAAGCTCAACACTGGCCAAGTGGAGATTCTAGAACAATGGGAATTTTGCTCCCAATGTCACCAATGTCCATATGAGTCTCAGGAAGTGATTTACAGAGTAGCCTTGAATGGGGCTACCTGCATATTAAATGCATTTAGTCCCTTTAGAGACAGCATTGATGAGCTCTCATATGATATATTATAAACATCAAATCTTGGAAACCTTTGCAGATGAATGTCATAAATGGTTTATCTTATTATTTGTCTTAGCACATGTACCAACTGAAATGAGAGGGGATGATAGAACATATTCATTTGTCCTGGAGATGATTTATAGTTGGCTAGGTCACTGGGAATGATGCCCAAATTTACCTATAATAGGGCCCATAGTTTTGGCGCTTCATGTCCTACATTTATGGTTTTGGATTTTTAGGGTTTTCCGTCATTTATAAATAATAAATAGGTCCTTGAGCCACATTGTAACTCAGTTCAGAGACTTGTATACACCACATCACTTCTCAAAGATAAGCTACCAGTGCCCTAGATAGTTTATTTCTATTTTTTCTGTAAGAAAATTTCAGTTCTTTGATATTAATGAAATGAAGTGTTATTTCCGCTGCATATTTGTATTTATGGTTACATGTGTATTCTGTCACGTTCCTATGTAAATATGGATTAGCGTAGTGAAATAGGTGGATATTGATGGCCACCCACCTATTCCACTTGGGGCCCCACCATTTTCTCTTTACGGTTTTTTTGTTTCTACACAACTTACTATTTTTGATAGTTTTTTCAGGTCCTAAACTTTTGGAGCCGTTTTAAGGCCCTAAATGATTTTTTTTGGGAAAACCAAGAGTGGCTGAGCTTATATTACTTGCACCAAAAGTTTTACTCCTTGGATAGGTCTTTCTAATGAGCTATTGAGTGCATGAAATGGAGATCATATGCCAAAGTTACGTCCCCAGGAAGTTGAAACACCAATTTACCCAAACGAGACCCATAGTTTTGGTGCTTCATCTCCTAGGGTTA
This sequence comes from Pinus albicaulis, assembly GCA_034641835.2. Taxonomy (NCBI): domain Eukaryota; kingdom Viridiplantae; phylum Streptophyta; class Pinopsida; order Pinales; family Pinaceae; genus Pinus; species Pinus albicaulis. The sequence continues at coordinate 639,134,116 of CM076584.1, read as the reverse complement.
GGGTTTTGGATTTTTAGGGTTTTTCATTGTTTTTAAATAATAAATATGCCCTTGAGCTTCATTGTAACTCAATTCAAAGGCGTATAGTTTCCACATCTCTTCTCAAAGATTAGCTACCAGCGTGGTAGCTAGTTTATTTATATTATGTTTGTAAGAAAATTTCAGTTCTTTGATATTATTAAATGAAGTGTTATTTGCTTACAGACATAATAGAAATAAACTAGCTAGGGCACTGGTATCTTATCTATGAGAAGAGATGTGGCAGTTACAGGCCTCTGAACTAAGTTACAATGAGGCTCGAGGGCCTATTTATTATTGGAAACAACGGAAAACCCTAAACATCCAAAACCCTAACCCTAGGAGATGAAGTGCCAAAACTATGGGCCCCGCTTGGGTAAATTGGTGTTTCAAATTCCCAGGGACGTAACTTTGGCATACGATATCTATTTGACGCACTCAATAGCTCGTTAGAAATATATAGCCTCGGCCGCTCTCATTTTTCCCAAAAAACATCGTTTAGGGCCTCAAAATGGCTCTGGAAGTTCAGGACCCAAAAAACTATCAAAAATAGTAATTTGTGCCATAACTAAGAAAATTGCAAGAGATAATGGTGGGGCCCCAAGTGGAATAGGTTGGTGGCCACCAATATCCACCTAGATCAAAATTTTCCTTATGTGATGAATCAACCTTCCTCTCAGCCTTAATCTCTCTCGGCTGATATCATTCTTTGGGTCAGATAATTTGTGGTGTTGCATCTTTGTACAATAAATTTCTATGGTCAAGTACAATAGCTCCTTCTACAGGTTTGTTTGTGTCAGTTACATCCTCTTCGATTCCCATTGTTTCGAAAATGGTCACATCTATCCCAACCAAAACCATTGTTTGTCTGGCTTCCTTCACACCATCCTCTTGTGTGATAACATCATTATCGTCATCTTCTCTTTTTCATGGGATGCATCCCAATGCTTCTACAATGTCTATTGGGCCTGTTTTGAGTGGATCACAACCTCACTTATCGGGACTCCATCAACCTATTGGTAATACGCCTATCTATTCTAATCCTATTCTTGGAGGTTTTTCATACGACGAGTATATGATGTCTATTCAACATCAGAATTACCTCCCCCAGGGTTCTCAGTAGATTCTGACTCAGGTAAATCTACCACGGTACTATGATGAGTTCAGGAATCACATCTATTATCATGGTCCTCTTCCACAAGGTCCATTGTATGTTCAAATGCCCCAAATTTCATTTCACCCAAACCATCTCACGTACCAAAAGGGACAACCCTCTCAAGGAAAACCTTTTATCCAACAAGGACAACCCTACGGTCCTATTGTTCAACCTTATGTTCAGTAAGGAGTGCCTTATGTTTCTCAGGGGAAAACCTATCCACCTTAGGGACAAACTTTGGTGTGACAGAACCAAACTTACATTCAAAAAAGCCCATCTCTTGTACAATAAGGCCAACCCTCCTTCAGTAAGTTAGGTCAACCTGGTCCTCAGGGATAGCCTAGCTTATCGCAACCATTAGGTCAACCTGGTTTTCAGGGACAACCTAGTCTGCTTCCTTCAGGCTAACCTATTTTTCAAGGGCTTCCTATTCAACAACAATACACAGGCCAACTTGCACCATAGGTATAGCCTATGCAACCTTAGAGACAACATTTCATTCCTCAAGGCAAAACAATGGTATCCCATGGTCAAATTTTGATGGTACATGTTCCACCCCAAGGCATTGCTTTCATCCCGTAAAAAAATTGAAATGTTGCTCAAGCAGGACCTGAGTGGTTCGCTCAGAATTAGTACACTGGTCCTCAACTAAGATATTGGATGAATTAACAAAATCATAACTTATATGGAAAAAATCCTCCAGGAAAAAACATATGGGCTCAAAATTTCTCCTGACCCAAATTGAACCCCAACACGGGTCTCTATCAAATGCCTACAATTCCTTTCAATCCACAATTGATATTCCTTGCTATGCTATAACTTCCTCATGTGTCAAAGTTAATGAATGATACCATTATTCATAATCCATATTGGCCCCGAATTCCCACAAAGAGCCCTAGAAATTTTCCTAAGTTCGAAGGCAAGTCCAGAGAAGACCCCTAGGTGCATGCTATGACATACCACCTTTGCTGCTCCTCTAACTCCTAGATTGATGATTCTATTCATTTACGTATTTTCCAAAGGAATCTCACTACTGCTACTACAAAGTGGTATATTGAACTCTCTCGTGGTGTCTTTCAAGATTTAAACTATCTTGTGATGAAATTTCTCACACACTTTCAGTTGTTCATTCGCTATGAAATAGGAACGTGCCTCTTTACACCCCTGAAACAAGACATGGCCATAAATATCTCAGATCATATTCATGAATGGAGACGTCGTCATCATTTTATCAATTTTAAAATCCC